>CM031244.1:777588034-777955534 GCA_018340775.1 Taxus wallichiana var. yunnanensis
TTAGACAATTTCAAAGCATGAATTTCTCTATCTTTTTAGACTTCCAACTTCACTTGAACACCTCTAGAGGGAATCATCTCAAAATATTTTAATTTGACTTAGAAAATGAGAGGGTGATTTTGAGGGTGACAATAGTCGGCTCTAGCTTGGGGACATGACATGGACTAAGCATAGTGAAGACATGACATGGGGATATAGATATTCAATCTCTAGACCCTGTAATTTGTTGACCAAAGGCCTTATCCATTGGGATTTATAGAATTATGAACAACTTCAAGAAATAAAGTTTAGAAGAAGGAAACACACAGAGACACACAACGGAAGGAAACACACAACACACAACATAAGGGGAAACAAAACCACACAAAGGAAAGGGAAAAACACCTAACAATCACCTATGGTACAAGGCAGGGGATAAATCACTTTCACCGACGATACAATTTCAGGTATTTCCCGCTCAAAGGAAATTCTAGCGGCGTTCCATCCAAATATGAGAGAAAAAAAGTGTTCTCACTGCAAGCTTGATGAATCTAGAAAGGGCTGAGCCATAATGAGTCAAACTTTCCATGATAGCCTTTTGGTTCTCTTCTCTTGTCCCATAATAGAATTAAGTCTCCAACTTTGAATTCTCTTGCCTTTTCCTTCTTATAAAAATATTCTTTACTTTCAATTGGTGCTCCTTAATGCGATCCACCACTTGGAGTCTATTTTCTTCTAGCTTCTCAAGAAAGAGGATCCTCTTGTCAATGGAATCCTTGTACTGACCATCTTCTATTGCCTATAGCAGCTTGAGAGCTGGCATCTTGATTGTGAGAGGAATTTCTGCTTCAACTCCATACAGTAGTTGGAATGGTGACATACCTATTGCCTTCTTGGGAGTGATCCTATCCACCCATAATGTGTCGTACAACCTTTTGTGCCAATTCCTTTGATTCTCATCTACAATCTTGCAGAAAATGGTTATAATGTTCTTATTGCTTGATTCAAATGTCCCATTTCCTTGTGGATAGTATTAAGAAGAATGAGCTAGGGAGATTTCGTAGCTATAGAAAAACTCAGTCAGCCTCTCAAGAGCAATAGGTAGCATTATCTGTTACAATCTTCTGTGGCACTCCAAAACAAACTATGATATTCTCCTTGATGAAGTTACATACTATTTCAGTGTTGGCTTGTTTGTCCGGAATGGCTTCCACCCATTTGGTGAAGTAGTCTGTTGCTGTGAGTACATAGGTGTGTGTCGCACTAGAGTGAGGGTTCAGAACACCAATGAAGTCCATCCCCCATTGTTGAAATGGTTCTTCAATAATCACGAGGCATGAGCAAAGAATGCAGGTGAGTTGTGGTCTTCCAACGAATTGTTGGCATGCTTTGCATTTAGAAACCCAATCTCGAGTGTCTGCAAAGATGGTGGGACAATAATACCTTCCTTGGAGGATCTTGTGTGTAGTGACCATTGCTGAAAAATTTCCACCACATGCTTGGTCATGGTATGCTTTAAGAAACTTTTCTTGTTGCTCTTTATCTATGCACCTAAGGAAACAACCATCCAGGCCTCTTTTGTAAAGTGCATGATTCCAAATTATAAATTTAGTTACCTTCAGCTTGAGTTTTCTCCTTTGATTATAATCAAGATGGGGAGGGAATTCTCCATAAGTTAGGTAATAGGAAATATCAACATACCACTCATTAGTAGTGGTGACAAAGAGAACCCGTGGGTTGTCTTCTAAATAAGTTGAGCAAGCATAGTTTTCTTCACCATGTTGAACTTTGAGTGTTTTATCTTCACAAATCAACTTGCACAAGACATTTCCCCTTACCAGATTGGAGGTTCGGATTTCCAAGTCATATTCTTGAGTCTTTGCAATCCAATTTCCTCTTTTATCTCTCGGGATCTTGTTGTCAAGATGGATTTGATTGCACTACCGGGGACCATCACCACCGTATGGGAATTAAGGATGGAAAACCTGAAGTTTATTATAGCCTTGACCACTGCAAAGGCATGCTTCTCCAGTTGGCTATATTTTAGCTCATGCTTTTTCAAAGGACAACTCATGAAAGCAATAGGTACTTCCACACCTTCATCATTTTTTTGAATGAGGACGATACAGAGTGTATGTTTTGATGCATAACAATACATGATGAATTCTTTGTTAAAATATAGAGATACAAGAGTCAGAGCCTTGGAAATGGATTTCTTGATCTCTTCAAATGCTACCTTCCCTTCATTGTTCCATTTGAATTTTTCTTGTGGTTTCATCATGGAAGTGATGTGCTTCGTCAACTCAGCAAACTCAGGCACAAAACGATGAAGAAAGTTCACCTTTCCAAAGAATGAATGAACTCCTTTCTTGCTTGTGGGCAAGGCTAATGCTTGAATGGATATAATCCTCTTAGGATCAATGTGTGCTCCATGTTTGTTCACAATGTGCCCCAATAACTTACCTTCTGTGACTCCAAAAATGCACTTTTTTGGATTTAGTGATATGCCATGTTTCCTACACCTTGCAAGTACCTATTCCAAGTGATAGATATGATCTCCCCTCTTCTTTGAAAATATTGTGAGATCATCAAGATATATGACAATGCAATGCTTCAGATCTTTGAAGGCCAAATCCATCGCCCTTTGGAATGTAGCTCCTACATTGATTAGGCCAAAAGGCATTCTACTGTAGGAAAAAGTGCCCCAAGGTGTTGTAAAGGTTGTCTTGGTGCGGTCCTCCTCTGCCACTTTGATTTGATTGTATCCTGAGAATCCATTAAGTAATGAAAGCATTTCAGATCCAGTGACTTCTTATAGGATATGGTCCATGATAGGAAGAGGATAATTTTCCTTGAGTGATGCCTAGTTCAGGTTACAAAATCTACACATATCCTTATTTCACCATTCTTCTTCCACACTAGCACAATGTTAGCCACCCACATTGAATGGTGGATGGGAAAGATGATCCTTGCATTAAGCATCTTCATTACCTCCTCCTTGATGGTATCAGTAATCTTTGGGTTGTATGGCCTTTGTTTCGCTTGAAGGGCTTAACACCCTGCTTCAAAGGAATTGAGTGATGCATTTCCTTTGGCTAGAAGGATTTGAGTTCATCATAAGAGTAGGCCAAGACATCTAAGTATTTCTTGAGTAATGCAAAAACCTTCTTTTTTCTTCAGGTGAGCAACATTTTCCAATATTGACCACCCTTGGCTCCTCCGGGGTACTAATGTTTTCTTTATCAAAATCAGTTGGGCATCAAGAAGATTGCTTTTCTTTCTCTTGAATGAATTTGTCATGTTTGTCAAAGAGATCTTCTAAAGAGACTAGGCCTTTGGGAATTTTGTTCCCTTTCAATTTTATTATTCCCTCATCATCAATCCCTTCAATTCCTTCTTTCTCTTCTTTGGGGACTACTTCTCGGTGGGGATTTTCACCTCCTTCAAGAAGAGATTATTGAAATTATCCCTTTGCTCCAAAAATGATAGAATTTGGTTATCATCATTGAAGACTTGCCAATGATTTGCATTGTCTGGTACACTAGGCCTAAATACCATTTCAATGTTCACTTTGTATTTACCAAAATAAGGATGAGGTGTCACTAGGGAAGCTAACACTGCAAGAGAATCAGCCTTTTCATTTTGTTCTTTTGGAATAGATTCAATGGAAACTGCATCAAAAGATTCAATGTAGTCCCACACTTTGTTTCTGTAATGCCGGAGTCTTTAATTCTTCACCTGATATTGTTGGCAGACCTTCTTTACTACAACCTCTACATCACCTTGGCATCTCAATTTATTTATTCCCATGTCCTCTACTACACTCATGCCTAATATTAGTGCTTCATACTCTGTTGTGTTATTTGTATTATCAAATTGCAGCTTGTAGGTAAATGGGTACAACTCATTGGAAGGAGAGTACAATACTACACCAGCTCCTGAGCCCACTCTAGAATTACTACCATCAAATTCCATTGTCCAAATTTGATCTTCCTCTTCCTCCATGAGAAATGGAAAGTTCTCCTCTTTTCCTGATGTGAGGAAGTAGTTTCCTACCCCACAATCTTGAAAGAGAATGTTTTCTTTCATATCATTACACTTTCGTATTGTGAACTTATCTTTATTACTGGTAGCAACTTCTTCATCTCGCCTTTTACTCGGATTGTTACAAATGACCAATCTATTTTTATCTCTCCACCCGTGTATCGACGAAAATCCTACTCAATAGCATACCAAAGGATGTTGGAATGTTTGCTACAAGTATGGTGAGGAGCACTTTCTTATCTAGAAAATAATATAGTGCTTATCAGCATCTTTGATTCTTCTAACGAATGGAACTTGTATGGATTCCATTGAGTAGTAGGTACCATTTACCCGAGTGTCAAGGTGAGGCCTAGAGAATTTGCAACTTTAGTTGACATCACATTTTCTCGATGCTCCGTAATCTATGATACAATTATTCAAATGGAAGCCTTTAATGAGGAGTGATAGGTAGAAAGGTTCAACCTTGTTGGTTTTAGAGGCACTGAGGGCTAGCAAGTTTTGGGAAGGTGGTGTGGATGGTGTGGGAAGTAATCCTTTAGAATTAGGACTCAAGGATATAGGGTTACCACAATGAACTGCATTAATGAACTTGTCAAACTAGGCAGGGTGCGTTTATAGGTATTATATTTCTGAGAGCTGGACTTTGCTTTTTCTTGCATGTTCCAAAAAGTCAAATGGGGTTATGGTGAGAAAGGAAGAGGTTTTGGAAATGGAGGAAGATTTAAATGGTAAAGGCTTTGCTACTTTGGGAGTTGAATTCTCCTTTTCGGGTGTAGCTTTTGATTGAACCTTAGATGTTTTTGCAAGAACAACATTTAAAGGAGAATTGTTCTTAGAAAATTTTGAGTGGGAGAAGAATTTGCTGACTTACTTTGCATAATAGCATGATCCTTGATGACCAATGATTTTGTTTTTACTTTGGATGACTCAATAGAAGGTGGTAACAAAGATCCTCTACCGATGATTCTATTTTGTGTGACTTCCGAGGAGAATCTTCTTTATTCTTCTTATCCTTTACCACAATGTGAGGATGAAGCATATTTTTTGGGTTATGCACAAGTGAAAACAACACATGAGAAACTTGGAGCTTCTACATCATCCTCATCTTCATCATCAACATACTTAACTAGGCCATTATGCATATCAACTTCTTCGAACTCAAGATAGTTTATGTAGTCTTCCATATTTTGTTCTTTAGTTTCATCAATTTCTGCTTCCTCCTCTCACTCTTTGGTGTCATAGATGGCATTGAATGGTGGTGATTCAAGAGAAAGCTGACAAGGAGGTGGAGAAATCCTTGGACTATCTCAAGGGTTTGGTCTCCTTGAGCAGTCCACATTGTGATCTGAGATAGTTACTTCTTCAAGGCAACCAAGTCATTTTCCATTTTTTGGAACATTGGATCTATGTTGACAGAGTTTGAATTCTGACCCTTTTGTTTCCCATTGGGGCCTTTCACCTTTCCAGAAAGGATTAGATCATCATCGGTTTCTATTGCAAAGTCCTAGGCTTGCCTCAATGTTCTTGGTTGGACTCTTCTAAGGAAGAAACCTACTTCTGATGGTAGAGCACTGATGAAAAACCTCTTCAATTTTTTTTTTTGGGAGGTACCACATATTCAGTGATTCTTCTTATCATTCCATCATATGTTGCTACAAAGTAACTCATTGAATTAGAGGTTTCTTTCTTCATTTGTACCAATTAGACCAAAAGATCCCTGCAATCTTTAGGGTCACAACTGTGTTCGAATGCGCTTATTATATCTTTCCAATAGGTGATGGACCTCAGGGGTAGCATGTAGAACCATTTGACATATTTCTCTTGAAGTGACTCCATAAAGAGTTGGATTGACACATCTTCATCCTCAACACCCAACACACCATAAGCAGTGATAAATTCTGCTACATGTTCTTCAAGGAGTTCAGAACCATCCCCTCTAAATTTTGGGAAGTTTTTTCTCGAGCCTCTTGGTAGCTCATGGAGTGGTTGAGAAAGAGCTAGTGGACCGGTGTTTCCCCCTATGGTACATTAGGCCTAGGGGCCTCAAAATCATGTTCATGCTCATCATCATGATCTCCCATTCTATGTCTGTCTCGTATCTTCCAACCTTGCTAAGGTTGCGGCTTTTACTTCTGCTCTTTCATCTACCTCGGCTTAAAGTCTCTCGATATCTTCGAGTTGAGCTCTTATTTCTTCGCCGGCTCTCGTATATCTTTCTCTAGCTTCCTTTTTGGTTTCCACATCATTGAATTGTACAAGGTTCTCATTGATGTATGGAAATTCACCGTCCAAAGGATTGGCAACACTCAAGTCTCCAATGTGGCCGGTTACTTGAAAAGGAGGCCTCTGGATTCCATGTAGCTGTTGTCTCCTTCGAAGTTCCTAAAAAATGGGATCAGTTTATCCTCCTTATCTCTGTTGCCGGGTGTATCTTCTATCCACCAGCTTGAAAATCTATGCTCTTCTTTGTGGTGCTAGAATTTGTCTTTTCCTCTCCAATCCAGCAACGCATTCTTCTTCAAGGTCTATAATTCTCATGGTAATGAAGTAGTGATTGGAAGTTTGTCTATTATGCCAAATAGCTTCCCTCAAATTTGAAGCAACGTCTTCTTGGATGTGGAAGAGAAATTTGGGTCTTTTAACAAGAGGGTTTCCTAGAATAGCCATGATTTGAATCCATGTGGCTCATATAGCCATTCAAATTCTAGAAAAAAATCTTTTTGAATTTTGAATTTTTTGACCTTGTGGTCGTATATCAGGTGGAGATGCTACTAAATTTTCCCCACAGTGGGCACCAAAAACTGTTGGAGAGGAAATTTTTTGAGTGGAAAAACTTGTGGACTCCTTGCCAACGCTCTTGGAATATAGAATCCCTCTACTTAATCGGTGCGCAATGTCGTAAATGCATGTACATGAAAAGGTGGATATCTGCGTGGTGGCATTTCGACTAGGGATCCAACAAGGGCACTCCACGACCCTTTGAAAAATCTATCAATCTCTTACTAGGGAATACTTTGTCTAAAAGTGGGAAAGGGAGTGAGAAAAGAGGTAGGAGAACTAATGTTGTAGGTAGGAAATCAGATTCCTGCACACACTAGTTAGAAAATTTGTCACATGCATTCATGAGAAGAAACAAATCTATTTAAGAAAAAATACAAGAAGAAGGATTTTGTAGCCTCTTTGATGATGATATTTTAGAAACTTTGAGTTGGCAATCTTATCTCATCTTGTTTCCATTTGTAGGGTTCTTTCTTCTCATGAATACATGTGATGAATTTTCTAACTAGTGTGTGCAAGAATTTGTTTTCCTACCTACAACATTATCTCTCCTACATCTTTTCTCACTCCCTTTCACACTTTCGACAAATTATTCCCAGCCGAGATTGCTAACTTTTCCATAAGGTATGAGGAGTACCCCTGTTGGATCCCCCGGTCAAAAGGCCACCACAGAAATCCACCTTTTCACGTGCATGCATATACGACAACCGCACCGGTTATTTAGGGGGATTCTAGATTCCTAGCGCATTGGCAAGGAGTCCACAATTTTTTCCACCTGACAAATTTCCTCGCCAACACTCACCCAACTCCATTTTAGGGGGCTCAATGAAGGGGATTTCTAAAATTAAGAATATCGGTTATTATGCTATGGAACGACTTGACCTTGTACCTACATATGTTAGTACTATTTTCCCCAAAAGTTGGGTTATTTTCATTTGTAATGGATTAAGATGCATGTTTGATTTTCGAGTTGGCTTGTGTAGCTTTCATAACTCCAATCTATTTTAAACTTATTTGTTTATCCTCGTAACTCGCCATGTTTTTAAATTTTAGTTGTTTTGTAGTTATAGAGGTGGTTTTCCTAGTAGTTATATATTAAAATCATGGGAGCATACGCAAGCACATAAAAAATTTGACAAAATACCTATTTGAGATGCAAAATCAATCCTACAATCTCGACGAGATTCGTTCCTTCAATAATGGTTCATCTCTCTTTATCTTTGATAATTCATGTCCCTTAGTTTCTCATTTACAAAGAAATAAAATTTGAAACCATAGGATTATTGTAAGTTTGATTGTTTAAAATACACTTGTTTGCATTTAAAATAATAAAATGTTATGTCGTAGCTTATGCAATTCTATATTCTTTACAAGAAAACCATGAACTCAACCCTCATTTTGAGATGAACTTGAAAACTTCCTAAAAAAATAGATTACTATAGTACCCCTTTAAGTGACAGCTCAAATTTGAGCTCCTTGTAAATATGTTGAAAACTCCCTTGTTAAAATAGATAAATCATGATTTTTGGAGACTTATAAAACAATCTTTGTAAATCCGGAAAAGAGATGTTAAGTTTCCTATGTGTTCCTTGTTATGTGAGAAGTAACTTTGAAGCTTAGATCAAACATTATTGATCATATGTGCTCTTTTTGATGCTCCTTTAGGATTCATGTTCTCTTGTTTTGAAATTTTAGGAAGCTAATAGAACTGAAAAGTTGGCTTTCAATTTGAGCCACCGTTCAAACCTTGAGCACTGAAATTTCTATCCACCTTCACAAACCACTAGTATTTTTACTAGAAAATTACTTGTAACCTTCAGTTTGGTGAAAAATATCTTCTTGATAGCTTGGCAAAGGCATTTTGTAAGCCTTCTGTCGCATTTGACTAGGTCAAACTAGACCAATTATGACCAGAGGCTCTAGAAAACCCATCGCCATGTGAAACTCATATGCTAGTTCTCAATGCCATCGATTCTAGTGAATTCTCCATATATAGGGGCACATGTAGGAATTTTCTTGTTGCACATTCATCCACTGAGCATCAATTTTTCATGTGGTTTTCTCGAGCCCTTGTGCTAGATTTTGATTGTTTACAACTAGGTCAATTACAAATGATGACTTTAGAAAACTAGCCACCAATCGTAAACCATTCACCAGTTCTAAATTCCATCAGTTCCAAGGAATTCCTAGTGTATAGGAGGAGACGTAGAAACTTACCCATGGTATGTTTTATCACCGGAAGACAATGTTTGAAACTAGTCTCTTAGCCTCTGAGCCTAAATTGAACATTTTTACAACTAGCAGGAAAATGTAATAAGAAAGTTGTAGGACCCACGTCGGGTTAGTAAACCACCATGGAAACTTGTTGACACTTGTAACTAACTATTTGAAATTCTATCAAGTGACTTGTGTGAAATTGAACTTTTGGAAAAATAGTGGTTTTCTCTCTCCTTATCTCTTTCTCTCTCCTTGGTTAAGAAATGAAGTGAAATAAAATGAAATGAATATGTGTCTCTAACCCTCTCCCTTAGAATACAAATTATTATTATGTAAATGGGAAACTAAAAAACTTAAATTATGCTAGATCTAGGTGGATGCCATGCCAGTGATTTATCACTGATTTCATGCTCACATGGTTTTACAAGATGCAAGTAAGATGGCAAAACGACATGGGTGTGATTCATTGTATATTGTTAGAGTTTATGTATGTTAATGGAAATAAAGTTTTTTTAATGTATTGTTATGTTATAGTAAAGTTATTTATTAAAATTTGGATATATGAATGAGATGCTAGTTTTAGGGGTGCTTTTGGAAATGTGCATTTAACTATAGGTGTACTTTTGATTCAAATTGGCATATGGTAAAAAGGGGGTTGGATATATATGTTAAGTAAAATTGTAGAGGATAGTTATACATTTTGCGAAGTATTGAAAGGTTTATTAGTGAATTTTGTAACATTTTTAAGATGCTAGTGTTTAAGGGAAATGTTCATCTTTATATGGGTTTTATTTTGATTGCAAAATTTGTACTATTATGAAAATTTGGATAAAGTTGTTAATCAAAATTTAAATTAATAGCTTATAGTACAATTCTAGTGTACAATTGATGATTAGATAATCAATGTGTTGTGTTTCTTACCTTGAAATGTAATAAAGAGATCTAAACAAAATAGTCAACCCTTCCTAGGTGATCTCTCAGCATAGAAAACTAAAACCTTAGGACCAACTAAAATACTTACACTTGATAACACCTTCTAGATTAAATAAATAAGATCACAATTGTGAGTTTAGCATCATATCTTGTAAGATTAGCAACATCATTGTGAACCCGAATGTTAGGAAAGACATGGTCAAACATTATCTAGAGTATGTGGTACCCTTATAGGATTGGTAATCGTGTGTGTAGCAAGGATAATGTTATTTTTCTTAAGGTAGAATGCTATGGGAAACCAACATTAAGCATAGTGTAAAATCCTCTTGGACCGACATACTTGTTGAGTGGCGAAGATTGCCAACTAACCTTGGAAGTCACCTTTAAGAGTTGGGATTAGAAAAGAACTCAATACCCAACCCCATTTATCATTTGGGTTTTATGGTGCAATACTAAGAGTTATTTGTGAAACTTAACAACATTTTAGTGTATGATTAGTTTGTGGGAATGTAACCATAATTGGTGTGCTAGGAGAAAAGAGAATTTTAGATCATTCATATAATGTGTTTAAACCATCTTGTGGCAAGGGACTAAATCCACAACGTGTGATCCCTAATGTGAACCATAATCCTTTAAATGAAGGAGTATTCCCTTGTTCCCCACTTTTCCTAAGTGCATAATGGATGTACATTGTGAAACTAGGTGATGGTTTTTTAAGACAATTCCCAAGACGATAATTAGTGGGCTCACGAGCATGAAAATGTCCTTATTATCAAATGGGTTACTCAACAAACTTCAAAACACTAATTAAATCAAATTAAGTGAAATCATTTTAAGATGAATGTAAATGATTCAAATAGGTCTTATGTTTTAGATACCTACACATGATAATACTAAGTGTGAATACCCTTTAACCCCCTCAAACAATAGTGTCGGCTTGACAAGAAGTGTTAAATGTACCTAGAGTTACAAGATGATTTTGGAGATAAGGGTGTTCAATCACTCTAGTTGTGACATTAGTAAGGTGGGTAAAATTTATAATTGAATGTCTCTTGGTAAAATGCATCTAATCCTTAATTGCTAGGAATCCAAACTTGGTCAAGTATGAAATCATACTCGTTAGGACTTTAATGACTAAGCATTTAAATGAAGAAGATAAGATGCATGGTTAGTTGTAATCACTTAAAGCATGAATCGAGAATCCTTAGTAATTCAATGCTAATATGAAATGAATGTGTTATCTATTCACTCTTGAACTAATAAACCTTATTGGTCTCATGTGAACCTTTTTGGTGACAGTTGGGATGAATTGTAAAACCATCCAATCGTGTAACTTAAAAGACAAACCCTTAGAAAAAACACCAATGGCTCATGTGGGAATATATGTTCCTATCAACAATCTGGAAATATCCTTCTTGTGTAATGAGGGAAACAAGTAAAAATTTAGGTGGGATAACCACGATGAAATGTGAAATACCGTAAAGATAATGCGCAAATAGTTATAAAATAATTAATAAGTGATTTCCAAGCAAATAAGGTCAATAGCGAAATATGAATGTAATAAATATGTAAACCGGGAAAATGTTGCCATGGATGGTGCCTATATAGAGTCATAATGTAGTCGAATCATTGTGTTGTGTCTTGTCATTTGGGAAAATGTGGCCTTGATGTGCATCATGTACTATTCATGTTATCTATATCGGATAAGGGTTATGCAAACATCTCATGTGTTATGCATTGTCCTAAGAGATACCTTGCATTGTCATGTGGTGTCGTGTAAATAACAATGTAAGAAAAAAATTCTGGTATTTTTAGTGTTGTATTTGTGTGTGTAAATAGTGGGTGTTACACAACTCAACTAATTCTTATTTTTCGATCACATTATCCTTACATGAGTATCGTAGATTCATATTTTTAAATCACGCTTCGCATAAGATTCACATGTCCTCGAATATCCCACGAATATTCTCGCACTTGAGAAATTATTATATTTTTTATGTGAACATGCATGTCTCACTCATGTGTAAAATATAATATTTTTTATACAACACAAACTTACTTGTGAAAGCTAAACTTTGTCTATAGGATTGGAAAATAATTAAAATTTAAAAGTAACTTAGTATAATGATTTTATGAGGAGAAAGTACAAAATAAATATAATATGGCTCAAATGTGCGAAAAATAAATCATATATTTATTCCTCAAAAATCTATCCAACGCTTGTAAAAATTTGTAAGAAGCTTATAAATTATCAACCTTAATTAAGAAGCAATATGAATGCAAGAAATTATCTTCTAAATTTGACAATGAATTGATTTTGTAAAGTATGTGACCAAACATTCGAAATATTAAACACATAAAAACACATAACTAAACATATTGAATCTTTATAAGATAAGAATACTTGAAGAGAGTTGTATGTAATTTGGTAGATATAGGAATTCTATGAAAATTTGATTAAGAAGTTAAGTTCAATAATTGAAATTCTTTCATGGATTTTATTTTACCTTTTTATACAATTTTGTATCATAGAAACAAATATTTTATCAAAAAATAAAAGTTCTCAATTATTGTACCTTTAAAATAAGAATATTTTCATCGATTATATAAGTCTTGGTTAAAAATCTCATTTCATAGAATAATACATAATTTATATCGTATCCACATGTTACAATAGTTCCACCAAAAACATTGAAATTTTGGATGACATCATAGGAGAGGGACCATTTATCCCCTTTAATATAGTAACTACATTTGTTTATGGGATTCGAAAAAGTACAAACTATAAAACTAAGGTATAAGAACTTCAAGACGTAAAAATAATACTCAGTTATAGTTAAGATTGGTTCTAATACGTGATAAACAAATCATATATTTGGATGTCTTAAAGATCCATCCATCACATTGACATCCATGAGATAAATTTATTAACTACTCAATTTTAATTAAAAAAATAAGTGAATGAAAGAAAAAATATTCCAAATACTAAACACGAGATAAATAAATTCTGTGATCTACCATTAACAAAGATTGAACACCTTTTAAAAAACCTGACTAAACATCTTAAATTCTCATATACGAGGAAGTCTTGAAAAAATTACTGACAAAAACTTTATTACAATTTGATAAAGAAAATACGTTTTATAATCGGAAACATTTCATGGTTTTTATGTCAATCTTTCTTTCTAAATATTTATTATTTTAAAATAAGTAAGAATATAACAATATATTATAGGAATCTTCTCAAAATCTCTCCATTGGATAGAATGAGCATCTTAATTCGTAATTGTACGTTTAGTGGAAACGAGGATTCTTAATTCGTATAGAGCATTTCCACGAAAAACAATGAACTCTGAAGATCTGGTTATAATAAAATTGGGATGACACCACTTGAGAGGGACAGTTTGTCCCTCTTAAGATAACAACTAAATTAGGTAGGGATACAACCTTCCTGGAATGTTTAAACAACTTCTTATCTTATAATTTATAGACTGCCACCCTTTTTTAATTCAAAAACAAATAATCCTTCGCGCAGTGGACATTTAAAACTAAGCCCCGTGCCAACAAACTTGCGAATTGATTAGAATTGATTTAGATCCAACGATGAAGAGAGTTCATACCAATTTGTACAACAGTTCCTGCCATGGGATGGGAATCAAAAGTTGGTGATTAAATCTAAGAAGAAGATTATGATCTGCCAGTCTTCATGGCTTATATTTCAAAACCATATCTAGATAACAATAATTGGGGCTTCGAATGTGTCTTTATATTGGTGCTTGTTTAGCTTTACATCACACATGATGTTGGAGAGTAGGAAAGGAAGAAAGGGCAGCAGGATGAAGTGATTTTTGTGGGAGGTCACTCATTTCATTTCGTCTCCGAATTGAAATTGGAACAAGTTTTTCTCTGGTTTCAATAAGGTCAGTCCCATTAGATTCTTGTAAATGTTGCTTGGCATTGTGGGCTTTAAAAAGACCTGACCATTCCTTTCAACTTAATAATTACGCCTAAAGATACCGCTTCTAATCAATTAGAATGAGAGGTATTATGTGGTTGGTTGTGGTGGCAGCCAGTTTGGGTCTGTTAGGCCATCATGGTTGTAATGGGCAACTAAACAGTCCTAGTCCTCCTCCTCCTCTTCCTCTCCCTCTTCCTCCGCCGCCTCCACCTGGCATAATACAATTTACACCACCTCCACCTGGTAGCAAAGATACTCATCTTTGGTCGAGGCTTCCTCCTCCTCCTCCTCCTTTTGACCCAAACAATTACTATAGTTTTGATGATTCCTCTCATTCTGGAACCCATTTTAGCCAGATAATTATAGTGATCGTTGTTGTTGCTGTGATCATCATTGTGCTTATCATTATTGTTGCTTACGTCCTGAAAAAGTCTAGCAGCAGTTCGTTGCGGCTGGACCGGCCATATACAGTCAGCTTTGGAAAGTAATGCACAAGTTGGGGATTCGTATATGCAAAATAATGTTGGGAGCAGTTGTTCTTTAGTACTTTTGTGAGTTAAATGTAACTGTAATCTTCACTATTTATTATGTTGGCCTGTAAACCTAGTTTCAAATAGCTTAGTTTCCATTATATAGTCATTATTTGATAGTTGCCATGTAACAAAAGGCATTCAATCCTAAGTAAATCAAGATGTATAAGAGCTATTATTATCTTCACTATTTATCAATGTACTTTACTTCTCAAATAATATATTTACGGAATGTTATGGTTTGTTCGTTTCTAAAATTTATCGCTACTGCAATTGCAAGATAAATTTCATAATATTTTAAAAAGTCTACCAAAAGGCCTACCAAAGAAGGTAGGTTATAAAAGGAATAAAAGAAATGCGACGTGTTGCATGACTGTGAGGATATGGAGAGGCTTTAGAACCTTGGATGTCTGACACCTCATAGCCCACACACATGTGGAAAGTAAAATGGGGTTTTAAAGTGGCGAGTGTTAATCTCGGGATAGAATGTACATGTGCCCATAAAATTACCATGTAGACATCTCATGCATACGTGTCGTGTGTGCTTTTACTTTGTCTTTTTATTTACTTTTTTGTTCAAAATTATAGTGTGTTTTTCAACTATGTTGAATAATACATTCTATTTTGTCAACAATGTTGAAATGTTGAAAATCACATTCCATTTAGGCAACAATGTTAAAACACAATGTATTTTTCAACATTGTTGAAAAACACATTCCATTTAGTTCCAATTTTTCTAATTCGAACATGTGCCCTACTATTCATAGTGCATGGTCCAACCAACTGAGTTGCATAGTAACATATGCAACCATTTATGGTCAAACTCATATATTGAAAAAAATTAGGCACTTGTGATGTGATCGTTGGTAGTGGGACTGCCCATGCATGGGCATGCATAGATTTTATGGCGGCATGCATGTATAAAAGTGCATTTTATCGAAGTTTAGCCATTGGATTTTAAAGCGTGTCCTTGGGTGGTCCCCATGACATTACTTCCGAGGTTATGTAGATGTAATAGTAAAAAGAGTGTTATGTCAAATATTAAATATTGTGTTTCAATTTATGAGTAAAGAATGTGATATAAATTTCCTTTCGTATGAAAATTTTCGACAACCACTACAAAGCCTTGGGTGAGCTTAGGTAACGTGATGGGGGTTAAATTTTATGGCCACCCTACCCATCAAGAAATTTTTTTCCAATTTTTAAATTAACATAACCTTGTACATGACATTTATTTTTAAATTTCATCTTTTATGATTTTCATATAAATACCAAAATATATTATTTTATATAATAACACCATATAAATTAATAGAGATACTATTAACAAAAATGAAATCCTATTCTTTTCTATATATATATATATATATATACTATATAACTAACTTGTCATAATATTTTGGATGCATTTATATTAAAACCCATAATGACCAATACAATTTCAATAGAATGCATAGAATGATTTAGCATTATAAATTAAAACTTCAATATACTTGTCATAACAAAATAATATACATCAATTAAGAATTGTAAATTTTAAAATTAAGCAATAATCAATAAAAGATAATATATTATTTTTTAATAATGAAGTTAATTAATGTAAAATATTTGAAAACATTTAGATGGGCCTCTCATATCACCTCAATACAAATTAATCTATATTCATATTAATCAAATGTATGATATCTTTTATTAATTGAAAAAACATTTTAAATGAATCGTCAATACACACTAATATCTATTAAAAAAGGTCAAATCTATATCACTCATACCTTAACAAAAGATTAAATGTATATCCCGAGACTCACCATTTATGACTTGAGAAAGTATCATTACACAATATACATGAAGTGTAAACAAAATACTTAGTTTTCATTGGCTTATATAAAACACAACATCATTACAAGTATGTACATATAAAACATTCTAAGATATTCTAAATCCTTCTTTCTTTGACATCTTTCAAAATTTCATAAACCCTGTTCTAGTCCACCATTGATATATGAAGTTCTATCAATGAAACTCACATCAAGACATCTAATGTATCCAATGACAATTTTGTTCTTTGTATATCTTTTATTATATTCATATACCATTGTATTCATTGGAATGGTAAGTATTGCTTTCCAAAGAGTTGTCATATTGGGAAACCTTGTATATGTGAATATATGGCACAAAAAACCCTCCAAGCCTCTTCCATGTGGAATCCTTTATAATTAAAGTTTAGAGTATCAAAACATTATACAACCCTTCAAAATAAAGAAAAGGATTTTCTTCTACCTCACACAAAGTATGTTGCAAGTGCTCAAAATTCCTAAGAAGCCACTATTATCAAATTTTTCCCCTCGGGAAAAATTGGACAAACAAGAACTTGCATGTAGCGAAAATGGAGGAGTTGATTCAATCATGGAGGCTTGCATTTTGGAGTTGGGCGAATAAATTTAAGGCAGGCCGAGAAAATTGCAAGGAAGATCGGGAGCATGAGCTAGTTTCAAAACCCCAAACTCGAAACTATGAAATTTTGGACTTTTAGGTTTCAGAGTTTTGGTCGCCAAAGTTGAAAAATGGAGGAAAAGTTCCAAACCTAAAACTTTGAAAGTATGAAATTTTAGACTTTTAGGTTTTGGGGTTTCGAGATCTTGGTGATCGTGGAGGCAAAAAAATTACGAAAGTCTGAAAGTCCAAAATTTAAGACTTCTAGGTTTCAGATTCGAGGATTTGGGGTTTTGGAGTCTTCGGCGACAAAATCGGAAAAGTGACCAAAATTTTTAGAAATCCCAAAATTTCAAACTTGAAAGGGTTCAGATTTCATAAGTCAACACAAGTTTTGGGGTCAATGCGGTGGCGGTTTTGAGTTTCAGAGTTTTGGGCTTCCGAGTTTCAGAATTTTGTAACTCTTAAAGTGATTTGGGCAATGAACAGTGAAAATGTTCCAAAAGGCAAAATGTCTGAAAGTCCAAAAGTCTAAAATTTTAGACTTTCAAGTTTCGGGTTTCGGAGGTTCGGGTTTCGGACTTTCGGAACTCTCAAGAAAAGTTGGTGGATGAACAATGTTTCAATCTCCGAAATGGAAATGTCCAAAAGTTTGAATTTCAGGATTTTGGAGGTTGCATGCATTCAAACTCCAAAAATGACAGAGCCAACCACCCGCCATTTTTGCAGAATGACACCTATACCTTCAGATGGCCATAAGTTTTGATTGAGAGGTCAGATTTGCACAAGAAAGGACTTTTAGGAATTCTCTCAAAGAAGACTAAGTTATTAAAAATTAAGAAATAAAGTCCATAATTATTTAGGGTGTTAGACTTCTCACCTACCAAAATAATGAAGTATGGGCTTCCTTTCTTGCCCAACAAGGAACAACACATGGAGGCATGGGTTTTTACAAAGGTAGAACCCATCATTTTTGGAGTGAATTCAATGCATTTTTGGGTGGTTGGAGTAGGATTTCAAAATTATTCTATCTCCTTCTCTCATTCTTCCTATATATTATAGAGAGGGGAATTTTTATAAAGGTTAGACATTTTGGCTTTGCACCCTCCCTTCTTCTCTGTATCTCATAAGTGATCTTGTGGATTTCAAACCTCCCATCAAAATTGTAATACAAGTTTTTGCCTCTTGGCCATTCTAATGGATCAGTATCAAATTTTGGAGCAATAAAATAAGTCTCGTGGATGACTTCACCCTCTCTTATATTCATTGCATCTTCCTAATCTCTCATTACAATCTTGGTTATCTCGTGTATGGTGGTTGTGTTACATTTTTAATCCTTTTGTGTTTAATGGCAAAGCGGTGTTCAACATTCCTTTGGTGCATCACCTTGTTTAGTTTGGGTTTATTTTCTTGCATCTTCATAAACATGTCTCCTTGGAAAGTTAGAGTAGGTTTTAGAGAAGATCCTCTATAATATGAATGTGTGCATTTGAAAAGAGGAATAGGAACTCGGCCTTCATCCGAACAAATTTCCCTATTGCAAAGTCCCACACTTTGGGAAAAGCTCCATGTTATGCAATCACACCGAAAATTACAACCCATCGAGTTGCAGACATTCAGGGTGTTGTGATTATGCATCAAACACCACCTTTTTGAATCGTCTTCTCTAGTATGTGCATCCTTTGAATAACTACAAGGATAAACAATTTTATAGAATTAAAAAATGAAATATCTAGGAATATTTTAATTAAGCAATCTAAACGTTTTGAATAATCTTTTTCAAGTCTCTTACAACTCTTTAGTGACCCATATATGTAAGGCTACATTATCAATTTTGATGCATCAAAATAATCATCATGTACACATTTGGAATTTCCACAATTTACAATTCATGCCTATAAATGTGTCCATCTTTATTAATCTCTAAATAACCATATTTAGAGGTCTTTAAAAATTTATACAGTAACTTGTTGCATTTATAAAACTATAAGTCCTTAGAAACCACCTATTTAAAGTTTGTATGGTAGAACCCATGGCTGACCATAAAGATGAAATAACCACATTCTCTACTTATAATTTTTTATTTGACTTTTTCATTTCAACACAATACATCTGTAAGCATACGTAAGAAAAACTTATAATGATTATTTCAATAAATCTAGACATATTCCAATGAATCAAGAATACACTCTTTCAAGTTTTAGTAGAAATGTATCACCTTTTTATGTATATTGGATTTAAAATTTGTTAATACTCGATTCCATTATTCCTTGTATTGGATTCCATTAGTCGTTGTTATCTCAATTTTTCCCACAAAAAAATTGATCAAACATGACCTCACATGAGAGAAAATCGAAGGGTCGGTTCGAATCATGCGAGCTCACATTCAAATCTAATAGTCGAGGGAGTAGCGGGCTCTGATGGAGGAGCAAGGTTGGCAAAGGATCAAACAATGTCAAAGGAGACCAGAGGCTCTCAGGAGTAAAATGAGAAAAGGATCAAAGTTTTTAGACTTCATATATGATTCAGAGTGGGTCCAAATTAGTTAAGTATAAAAGGATTGGTGGAAGTCACCACGTGTCTCAATGGCGCACCTTCAAGATTCAAGCAGGACAGGTTCCCAAATGAGCGCAAAGCTTCCACATGTCCCAGAACTCGATGAGGCAATGTTCACTCGAGGCCCTGAATCGGCTAAGTATAAGAGTGTCGGTGGAGGCCTCCACGTGTCTCATTAGCGCAACACCAAGGCTAGGTCCAAAGAGTGGGTTCCCAAATGAGTGTAGGCTCACCATGTGGTCCAAGTCAAAAAGGGGACAGAGCGGGCCCAAATTAGTTAAGTATAAGAGAGTCGGTGGAAGGTGCCACCTATCTTAATGACACACCTTTAAGGGTCGAAGAAAAGGTAGAGACTCAAACAAGTGCTAAGCCTCCACGTGTCCTAGGTTTGAAACGAAGACAAAGTCGATAGTTGAAAAGTATCGAGCCATTGATGGTACCACGTGTCTCATTGGTGCAAATTCAAAGGCATAGCCTAGAGTGGAGACTCAAACATGCGCCATCCCGCCATATAGTTAGGGACCAAGAAAGGCAGCAGGCCCAAATCGGCTAAGTATAAAAGAAATAGAGCTAAGCTGCGGAAAGAGCCACATGTCTCATCGGTGTAACTTCAAAGGCGTGGCCCAAAGCAGAGACTTAAATGAGTGCAAGGATTCTACGTGTCCCAAGTCTGAAATGGGGTGAAGATGGCTTTAATCGGCTAAGGAAAGAAGAGACAACGGAGGCCTCCACATGTCCAATCGGCGCATCTTTAAAGGTCAGACACAAAGGCGAGTTCCAAACAAGCACAGGATCTCCACGTGTCCAAAAGTCAAAAAGGGGACAAAGCCAGCCGTTTAAATCGACTAATATAGAAAGGTCAACAGAAGCCTCCATGTGCCTCATCATGCAACTTCAAAGGGAAAATCTGGAGGCAAGTCCCAAATGTGTGCAAAGCTTCCATGTGTCCCAAGTCAGACATAAAACCTTCACCAAATAGAGGGGCTTAGTCAAAACAAAAAATTATAGAGCAGGCCCACAAAGGGACATGTGGCCATGTTTCAAGTCAAAGCTGGAAGGCATCTTGCCGGAAACAGTTTGAATTTTTGTCTTTTTTTTTCTTAAAGGCAATTAGTATAAAAGTAAGCCACACCTCCACCGATGCCCAGAGAAGCCACGTGTTAGGCCTAAATTACATGCGGGAAGGTGGGCCTTGGAAGGATTTTTTTCCAAAAGCGGGCTGACGGGCCTAGGGAAGACTTTTCACCCAAGTGGAAAATGCGGGCCGGCGGGCCTGGAGATGACTTTTGGGAAAAAGTCAATTACTGAGCTTGTAGGGTTGCGGGGATTTTTTTGTACACTTTTTTAATTTTTTGGGAAAAGGCGCAAAGTGAATTTCGGGCCCACAGACCCATTTTGCAAAACTGGTTTTTGCTATTCTTTTATAGATCCGATTCAAATATTGAAATGGGCATATATTTTGTTCCTGTGCTCAAAATTCAACAAATTTGGTACCATTGGAAATATCTCAACCTCCTCTACGCCATGGAAGCTTGAAACTTTAATTTTGACAAGGTTAGGTGGGTAAAAAATAGGAAAACGTCTTTCATGCCATTAATGTATGATCTAATTACTTCAACAACCAGATCAGATTTGATTTGATTTGTCATTCTTCCTTCTTCAACATGCCAAACAGACATGGAGAGGTAGACTTGATAGATTGTAGGTGGATTTACAGGGGCATTGATGGCTGGTAGCTGAGCTTCCAAATCAGATTTCCTACCTCTTTTCTTCTCCTCTCTTCACTTCATCTATAAAGGTAAGATCTTGGCTCATTGTAAAGGGTTGGACATTCTTTCTTTGTGCCCTCCTTTTTCTCTACTCTGTAGGTGAATTCATGGAGTCTCAAACCCCTCCATCTAAATTGTAATGCAATTTCTACCTCTTGGCTGTTGTAATGTACTGTATCAATTCTTGGAGCAATAGAATAAGTCCGTGGATGATTTCAACCCTCTCTTATGTTTTTTTGCTTCTTCCTGATCCCTCATTACAATCTTGGTCATTTGTGTATGGATATTATTTCAAATTTTAATGGTTTTTGTTTAAAGGCAATGTAAATGTTCAAAATTCCTTGATGCATCACCTTTATTAGATTAGGTTTTAATTCTTGCATCCCCTTTAATCTGTCTCCTTGGCAAATTAGAATAGGATTTAGGATAGACCCTCTGCAATCTAAACGTGTGCACCTAAACAGAGGAATAGGAGCCGGCCTTCATCCGAAGAGATCTCTTGACTCACAAAGTCCCACACTTTGAGAGATGCTCCATGTTTTGTAGTCACACTGAGGATCTTAACCCATCAAGTTACTAATTTTAGGGGTGTTGTGATTTTGCAACAACAATTTTGGCACACTCGGTGGTATAAGAATTCTTCTTTTTACTACAGCAATGTTGATGTGCCCTTGTTGTAAGTTCCTAGCTTTTAAGGATATTTGAAATTGCACATCTAGTGACTCCAAAAGAGGTAGAGTCCACTAGTTTCAACAGCCCAGGCTTGGCAGATTCATGAGAAGAATTCAGACTAGATCAAGAACTAGAGAAGAAGGATTGTTTGTCTATTTGCACTTGTCCCCAGATAGAGGGAGAAGGGGAAGAAGAGCTCAAAGGTCTCCATCTCCACCAAATAGAACTTTGTCAACACCTCCCCCTAGTAGGCCTTTCATTCAATCAACAAGGGTTCTTAGGCTAATCATAATGGCACATCCACAACCCAATCCCTATGTCAACTTCACTGGTAGAACCCACTCACTCTCAATGCACAAAATCTAGTTCTAGTTGTAGCATTGAAGAGAATTCCATATTTCACTGGAGAGAACCAAACTACTCCTAGTGACCACATTTAGAAATTTCAAACTTTATGTGTAATTCATGAAATCATAGAGATGGACATTGCAGTCAAATTGTTAGCCTCTTCATTCAAGGGTAAAGCTTTGCAATGGTTCAGAGTCTAATAACATGCTCTATTTAGAATTGGGACCATCTGTGCAGAGCTCTTCACAATCAATTTGGAGAGAAGGGAGATAATCTATCCTTGTTGGAATAAATGACAACAATCAAGAGGGCTCCTAATGAGCAATTGACCGACTTCAACTTTAGATTCTAGCGGATGTGGGATAGGATTCTGGTGGCCATAAGACCAATAGACGAAGGTGCTTTTCTATACTTCCTTATAGCTTTAAATTCTGATATTGCCATAATGATTCAATCCATGGGAGGTGTAACCTTACCTACAGACTATAACATTTCCATTAGAGCTGAAAATTGTTTAATTCAGGCTGGTAAACTTACACCTAGGCCACCTATGCCTCTATATCCAGAACTAGGAGCTCCAAGCACTAGTTAAACACCCACATTAGCTCCCATACCTGCTCTAAGGAATCAGAGTTCAGCTGAAGCTTCCACCTCATCTTCTAGCTCCTCAAATGAGCTCTAAGAAGTCTTGAAACAACTGCAGAACCTAGGAAACAAGATAGTGACTATCGAGAGACAACAAGCTCAGAGTTCTAGGCCATATCAGCCTCAAAATTAGTATCAAGCTAGGCCCCCATACCAACAAAATAAACCACCAAGTCATGCCAAAAATCAAAATTTGAACCAAGGAAAACCTCAAGCTACCAGGCCATTCCGACCATATAATCAAAATGCAGCTTCAACATCAAAAGCATTAGTTCCAACACAAAATAACATGGCATAGGAGTATGACTAGTGTTACCCTTGCAGATCTACCCCATCACCAATCAACATGTTCCAATGGTGCACTAAATTAGGCCTTGATGGTACAAACCTTTGGTGTGTCCCAAGAACCTAGTCAAGAGGAAAATTAGCAGCAAGAAGCTCAAAGAGAGATACCTCCCACCAAAACTATGCTTGTTAATTGAAAATCAAAGAATCCTGTGGAGTTAACCAAGCCCCTTCTCAAAGCATAGCTGCCAAGACACGGTCCAAGAAAAGATATAATTAAGAGGGAAAATCATCAAATTTAGGTAATCCACAACCCTCTATTACTCCACAAGGTATTGGCAATCAAATTACAGCTCCCAATGTGTAAGGTCAGCCCAAGCCACCCCCTAGACTAGCTCAAGTTCCAGTTATAGAAACCCATGTGTAAGAAAAGAATATGCAAGGCAAAGGAAACCATAGAGATAGCTCAGCTCCATTCAACATCATTGAGTAGATGAACAAGCCAAATATAAACATCTAAATGTGGGAGTCATTGGCTATCCTAGAAAAAGATACCTATTGCAAGTTCTTATGGAAAATTGGTCAACATCAAATCATTCACCAAATCAACAAGAGAAAGTGCTTACCAATGCAGCTCACCTAAAGGAAATCATAAAGATCACAAATGTTAGAATATGAAGCCTCCTCCTTCTATGTCTCATTTATCATTAGAGACAAGCTAGTGCATAATTGATGATTGATTAGGGAGAAAGTTTGAATATGAAGTCATTTCCAATATGAAGTCATTTCCAAAGGTGTGGTACAATTGGATAGTACAACAAGAATAACGGTTGGAGTGATCAAATATTTGATCTTCACATTGCATGCATGTCCCAATGTGATCATCTTTCAAAATGTATCGATCCATAGACTTGCCACCACACTTTGCATTGTGTTTGTCAAGAGACTTCACTACTAAAATTGGAGGTTCTTTGTCATTGATTGGTCACACATGTTGTTCAGAACAAGGTATGGAGCTAAGGCCACAATAAGATCTGAGCCTATTGCAAACTTCCATATTGAGCCTCATACACCGAGTCCAATCAATGAAAATTGTTCAGCCCTTGATCAAGAATATTGTCCAAGCACCCATGAAGCTGATACTAAAGTCAGATATTTTCTAGACTTGACCCTGGATGAATGGGAGAACAAGAGGCATGCTTTTGACCCTTACAAAGAAATGGAAGAATATGAATTAGGGTCTATTGCTTGCATGAAGAGAATCATCCTCTTCCTAACATCACTAAGCTAGACCACAAGGATGATAATGAGGTATGACAATTATTATTTGATGGCTCAAGAAGTAGACAAGGAGCCGGAGGAGGAGCTATGCTTGTTTCACCTCAAGGAACAAAATATTACTCAACTTTCCATTTCCAATTTGCTTGCTTGAACAACATAGCATAGTATGAAGCCTTGATCCATGGACTACATTGGGCAAGAAAGAGAGGGATTAAGAATCTATAAATATTTGGTGATAGTGAGTTGATTGTGAACCAAGTCAGAGGACAACATGTTACAAGGAATGACCTACTTAGGAGCTATAAAAACGGGTATGGGACCTCATTGAGGACTTTGAAGCTTTAAACATTATGTCCATACCAAGGAAGAATAATGATGCACGGCAGACAAACTAGCGAGAATTGGGGCGGTGTTTGATGTTATAGAAAGTATAAAATGTAATAAGTCTCCACCACATATGAAGGTGGTGGTGAGGCCAAATTGTCCCAGATAATAACACAAGTTGGCAGGCCTTCAAGAATGATCAAAAAATTGTCAGTTTTCTACAAGAATAAGCTGAGTTCTCCTCCAGAAACCAAGACAAATTGGAACAATAGTATGGTGACCAAGTGGTGTAGCTGAGAACTAACAAATTACCAAAATGTCTTCTAACCTTGGAGTCAATATTCAACCCAAATGATCAATTCTGGAAGGAGAAAGAAAATATTTAGGTAAAGGGTGAAGATTCAGAGCCCATTTCCATAGATGAAGGAAAAATGTTGTGAATTGGCAAGGTAAGTACCCAACAAGAAAAATATGAGTTTGTTCAACTTTTTCAAGAATTCCTAGATGTATTTTCTTGGACTTACAAGGATTTAAGAGGTTTCAACCCAAGGTTGGCACAACACACTATTGAGCTGGATCTCGGGATCTAAGCCTTTTAGACAAAAGCAAAGGCCAGTAAACCCTCACATTGAACCTCTCATGAGAAAAGAGTTAAACAAGCTAATTGAGGCCAACATCATCTTCCCTATCAAACATTCAAGTTGGGTTGCAAACTTGGTGCCTATGAGGAAAAGAAATGGAGAAATCAGATTGTGTGTAGACTTCCATGATCTAAACAGAGCATCACTCAAAGATCACTACCCACTTCCATCGATGGAGAAAATCTTGCAGGTTGTAGCTGGCTCTGAGAGGTTTTCATTGCTAGATGGATACTCATGCTATAATTAGATAATGGTGAAAGAGGAAGATCTTACAAGACGGCCTTCACCACGAAATGGGGCACATATGCTTACAAGAAGATGTCATTTGGGTTGTCCAATGCTTCGGAGAAACATTTCAGTGAGCTATGGATATGGCGTTCAAAGGCTTGATCAACAAGATGGTTCTGGTGTATCTAGATGATATCATTGTCTTCTCAAAGAATGTTGCAGACCATGTCTTCCACCTCGGAGTAGATATTTCGGGGGTGTAGAAGGTTCGAGTGTCATTGAATCCAAAGAAGTGTGTATTCTTGGAAATTGAGGGAAATTTTTTGGGCACATTGTCTCAAGAGAAGGGTTAATAATTGATCCCTGAAAGATTTAAAGCGATCCGAACACTTCTAATGCCACAACACAAGAAGTATCTCCAAAGCTTCTTGGGAATAATAAACTTTGTTCATAGATTTATGCCTAATTTTTCCACTCTTGTGAAGGCTTTAACAATGATGTTGAGGAAGAGTCTTGCATTTGAATGGATAGTAGAAGACAAAGAGAGTTTTGAGGCCATCAAGCTCGCAATATCACAAGCCCCAACTCTTATTAATTTTCGAAGGAGTTCATGATGTATGCTTTTGGAGGTTCGAGACACAATCTCAACTATCTTAGTTTAACCTAACAAAGAAGGTTCGAATAGCCCATAGCCTTCTTCAATCAAGCTTGGAGGATTACAAAGTAAATTATTATTTCATTGAAAATCATGTCCTTGCTATCATTAGGAGTTTGAATAAGTTTAGACATTTGGTCTTGAACAACAAGATTCAACTACTAGTGTCTCATGCTTTGGTGTCAAGGATTTTCTCCTAAACAAGGACTTGAATGAGAAGAGAGCAGGTTGGATCACTCATGTAATGGAGTATGATATTGAAATCAAAGTGACCAAGCTGGTTCGTGGCAAGGGTCTATGTGAGCAGCTCGCTTCCAAGCAACAAAATGAGTCAACGAGATGAAGAAGAGGTTGTCCTATTAATGCAGAACGAGCTAGAGCATCCAACTAACGATACACCCATTCCATGTTGGACTCAAAATTTGGTGCATTTTCTCCAAATAGGTTCATGCCCTCCAGAAATTATATGAACAAAGAGAAGGTACTTTAGATTACAAGACATCCCATATTCACTTGTTGACGGCATTTTATTCAAAAGGGACATCAATGGCATCATATTAAGGTGCATTAGGACAGTCCAGATTGAGAGGGTATTGCATGAGTTCCATGATAGAGAAGCAGGAGGCCACTTTTCTCCTCGAGTAACAGCTCTTAAAATCATGAAAGTTGTTATTATTGGCCTGCGTTGTTTTGGGATTGCTACTCATGGATCAAGAAATGCAAGAAGTGTGCATTCTTCATAGGGAAGCAAAAGTTAGCAGCCATGCCCCCTCGTCCAATTTTAGTGGATCAGCCATTCATGCAATGGGGACTAGACTTCATTGGAGTAATCAACCCAAATTCAATCCAGGGCCATAAGTGGATACTCATAACAACTGACTATTTCACCAATTGGACTGAAGCGGTGGCACTAAAGGAGGCAAATGAATCCAACATCTTAGATTTCTATGAAGGGATAGTCACTAGGTTTTGAGTCCTTGCCACTATCATATCAGATAATGCATTGGCATTCCTTGGTACAAGGATCACTGAATGGGATGTAGGGATGGTGTATACCTCAACACTTCATCAAACTATTACCCTCAAGGTAATGGCCAAGTAAAGTCCACAAACAAGAACTTACTAAGAATTATCGAAGGACTCTTGATGAAAATCCAGATAACTTGGCACACAAATCTCAAATCAGATCTATGGGCTGATAGGATCACATCCAAAAGGTCTACAGGAAGCTCCCCATACAATCTTGTATATGGAAAAGAGGCAATATTGCCCATATCATTGAGCTTCCCACTTTGGAGCTCATGAAATAGTTGGAACTAGCTAAGTTTGAACCTATGGAAATCAGGTATGCAGAGCTAATGGGAGTAGAAGAAGCAAGAGAACATGCAATGTAGATCATGGAGAAAGATCAAGCATTGATCAAGAAGAGCTTTGATAAGAAAGCAAGAACAAGGACCTTTCAAGAGGGGGACTTAGTTCTAAAGTGGGATGCAGATCGGGAAAAACTAGGAAGGCATTCCAAGTTTGATGCCATTTGGAGTGGCCCCTACATGGTCACAAGATGTAAAAGTAGCAATGCCTTCCGGCTGGCTAAGTTGGATGGCGAAGAATTATAGATTCCAGTCAATGGGATCTACCTCAAACACTACTACTAAAAGGAAAATTTCTCACCCTTGTAAATATTAGCCTAGGTTTTCAATTTCTCCAAGTGCATATGCACATTGTCTTGTTATAGTTTAGGTTTCAATTTCCCTAAGTGTTGGTGCACATGCTCTATTGCTTTTGGTGTATGCTTGTATACAGTTCATCTCACTCATGGAAAAGACTTGTGGCCACAAGAAATTAAATCTATAGAGTATCCATATTGGAGTAGGTCTAGATGTTTTCATTGCACTCCAATAGATCAGAGTTTGCGAAAATCAAATGAGAGAGAATTTTCCAGGTTTCAGACAACTCTCTACTCTCACAAATCTTGAATCCAAGATTTTCTTGCAAAGATAAGAGTGCATGCAATGAAGTCAGTTCCAGGCTAGTTTTGAAATTACCAAGTAGACTCCATGCCCAATGGATACTTTCAAGGCTATTGGTTTCTTCATCTAGCAGGCAGATGTCCCCATGAGCCACCAAATTGTTCTCTCAACTTTGTCCCCGATAAAATTAATCAAACATGATGCCGTATGAGAGAAAATTGAAGGGTCAGTTAAGTCATGCAAGATCACATTCAAATCCAATAGTCAAGGGGCAAGGGGCTCTACAATGGAGGATTAGGGTCGGTGAAGGATCAAACAATGTCAAAGGAGGACAGAGTCTCTTTGGAGGGAAACGGAAAAGGATCAAAGTTTTGGACTTCACATATGATTCAGAGCGGGCCCAAATTAGTTAAGTATAAAAGGACCTGGTAGAAGGCACCACGTGTCTCAACGGTGCACCTTTAAGGGTCAAAGCCAAGGGCGGTTCCCTATATGAGTGCAGATCTTCCACGTGTCCTAGAACCCAACAAGGTATTGTTAACTCGAGGCCCCTGAATTGGCTAACTATAAGAATGTCGACGAGAGGCCGAGCCACGTGTCTCATCGATGTAACACCAAGGTTGGGTCCAAAGAGTGGGTTCGCAAATAAGCGTAGGCTCACCACGTGGTCCAAGTCAAAAAGGGGGACAGAGCGGGCCCAAATCGGTTAAGTATAAGAGTGTCGACGGAAGGCACCATGTGTCTCAATGACACACCTTCAAGGGTCGAATCCAAAGGCGGAGACTCAAACAAGCGCCAAGCCTCCACGTGTTCCAAGTCCAAAAGGAGACAGAGTCAACAGGTTGAAAAGTCTCGGAGCTAGCGGATAGCACCACATGTCTCATCGGCACAAATTCAAAGGCGTAGCCCAAAGTAGAGACTTCAAACATGTGCCATCCCGCCATGTAGTCAAGGACTCGAGAAAGGCGGCAAAGAGCCCAAATCAGCTAAGTATAAAATAAACAGAGCTAAGTTGTGGAAGGAGCCACATGTCTCATCAGCGTAACTTCAAAGGCACGGCCCAAAGCAAGAGACTCAAATGAGTGTGAGGCTTCCACGTGTCCCAAGTCTGAAATGGGGAAAAGATGGCCATTGAATTGGCTAAAGAAAGAAGAGACAGCGGAGGCCTCCACATGTCTAATCGGCACATCTTCAAAGGTCAGACCCAAAGGCCAGTTCCAAACAAGCGCAAGCTCACCATGTGTCCAAAATTCAAAAGGGGACAAAGCTAACCGTTTAAATCGACTAAGTATAGAAGGGTTAGCGGAAGCCTCCACGTGCCTTGTCTCAAGCGTAACTTCAAAGGGAAAATCTAGAGGAAGGTCCCAAATGCATGCTAAGCCTCCACGTGTCCTAGGTAAGACATAAAACCTTCACCAAACAAGGGGGCTTAGTCAAAACACATTATTACAGAGCGAGGCCCGTAAAGGGACACGTGGCCATGATTCAAGTCAAAGCGGGAAGGCGGGTCGCCAGAGGTAGTTTGAATTTTTTTGCTTTTGTTTCGAAAAGGCATAAAGTATAAAAGTAAGCCACACCTCTGCCGATGCCCAGAGAAGCCATGTGTCAGGCCTAAATTACATGCGGAAGGCGGGACTTGGAAGGATTTTTTTCCATTTTCGCCAAAAGCAGAGTTGGTGGGCCTATGGAATACTTTTCACCCAAGTGGAAAATGTGGGCCAGGCGGTCCGGAGATGACTTTTGGGCAAAAGTGAATTGTGGGATTGCGGGGTTGTGGGGAATTTTTTTACACGTTTGTATTTTTTGCAAAAGGCATAAAGTGAATTTCGGCCCGCGGACCTATTTTGCAAAAAACTTGTTTTTCGCCATTTTTGTATGGATCTGATTCAAGTATTCAAATGGGCATATCTTTCAATCTAGTGCTCGAAATTCAATAAATTTGGTACCATTGGAAAGTTCTTGATCTCGTCTATGCCATGGAAGCATGAAACTTTAATTTTGACAAGGTTAGGTGGGTAAAAATAGGAAAATTTATTTCATGCCATTAATGTATGATCCAATTGCTTCAACAACCAGATCAGATTTGATTTGATCCGCCATTCTTCCTTCTTCAACATGTGAAATAGACATGGAGAGGAAGGCTTGACAGATTGTAGGAAGATTTGTAGGAGCATTGAAGGCTGGTAGCTAAGCTTCCATATCAGATTTCCCGCCTCTTTTCTTCTCCTCTCTTCGCTTCATCTATAAAGGTAAGAGTTTGGCTCATTGTAAAGGGTTGGACATTCTTGCTTTGTGCCCTCCCTTTTCTCTACTCTGCAGGTGAATTCGTGGAGCCTCGAACCCCTCCATCCAAATTGTAATGCAATTTCTTCCTCTTGGCTGTTGTAATGTACTGTATCAATTCTTGGAGCAATAGAATACGCCAATTCTTATGTTTTATTGCTTCTTCCTGATCCCTCATTGCAATCTTGGTCATTTTTGCATGGATATTGTTTCACATTTTAATGGTTTGTGTTTAAAGGCAATGCAAATGTTCAACATTCCTTTAGTGCATCACCTCTGTTAGATTAGGTTTTAATTCTTACATCCCCTTAACTCTGTCTCCTTAGAAAATTAGAATAGGATTTAGGATAGACCCTCTACAATCTAAACGTGTGCACCTGAACAGAGGAATAGGAGCCAACCTTCATCCGGAGAGCTCTCTCGACATGCAAAGTCCCACACTTAGAGAGATGCTCCATGTTGTGCAGTCACATAGAGGATCTTAACCCATCAAGTTACTTGATTTCGTGGGTGCTCGACATCTAACAACAACAGTAGTATTATTGGATTCCAATATCGCTACTATTGGATTTCAATTTTTCCATTATTGGATTCCATTTTCATTATTATTTGATTCTAATTTCCCCACTATTAGATTCCAATTTCACTAATATTCAATTCCAATTTTAGTATTGAAATTTTTGGATTCCAATTTCACTATTTTTGGATTTCAATTTTGCAATTTAGGATTCCAATTTTAGGAATATTAGCGTTTATATTGGTATCGAGTTTTACCATATAGTACAAGTGTTCTTACAATTATATTGTTATTTGGGTTGTTTGTTATATTGTTAGTAATATTGTTGTTGTTATAAAAATATTACATATATTGGTTACATGAATATTTTGAGGGGTGATTTGTTATAACAACCTCTTTAATTATAAGAGTTGCATCCCTATATAATTGTATGGTGTCCCGTATGAAATAATAGAGAAGATTACAATTGTGTGATTTTTGTTCAAACTTTGAACCAAATTTTCATTTGGCATCAGAGCGAAATAGTCATATGCCTGTAATGGTTTATTGAGAGTAGTCTAGGGGCAATTAGCATTCCATATTGTCCCATATTATGTGTTCATATCAGTGATGTTGTTGTTCTTAGTGATATTTTTGTGAAATATAGATGCAGTATATGTTTAGATTTTGTATTGTGGATATTTATAATTCCACTATCATCAACCTCCATTTCTGTGTTCCTACACGCATTAAATTTCAATTTGGTAGTGTCCATTTGTGACGGTGTATTTTTAGTGTATCAACCATCAATTGATATTCAACTCAATACCAAACACACATATGTGTCAGCATGTACGCATTCCTGTGTATTGTTATTATTGTATAAGTTAACACAGTGCATCAGTTAGCATTATTATTGTTAGATTTTGCTGCTATCAGTTCTCTGCGTCAAGAGTGATTACAGGCTTGCACAAGTATCAGACCAGTTTTTGGCTGCATCCATTCACTGCGAAAAAATATTGGAATCTTTGATACGCTCCGTTCAATCCAATATCTACTTTCCACGGTTCACCTCAGACTTTCATGTGTATGCAAAAGAATGGTTAGATAGATCATTAGAGATCTTGTTCAGCTTTGTATTTGTGTTTCATTGTTCCAACGACACCTATTGTTAGCTAATCGTTGTATACCAAAGACAAGTGAATGCATGGTTTTTAGATAAATATTTCTGAGTTCTCTTCCATTAGATAGTACAATGCAAGACAAATCAGATCATTTCCACCTCATAGAGCACAAATTGTCTTTGACTCCCAAAGTTTCGTTCCTACTTCCTCGATCTCTGGCTTTGACCACTCCAATCGAGTCGTTCACATTTTTTTCTGGAAATATGAGCTTCCTTACGATATCGGTAAGTGGAGCATTGGAGATCTAGCATACGTTTGGAAGTGGAAATCAGAAACTCATGCGCAGGTCTGAGACAAAACATATTTTTCTGGTCAGCTATCAGATCTAGTTTACAACGTCTTAATTCATTCTCTCAACATTTGTACTTGACTATTCAATAGTTGACTTGTATTTCACACAATGAGCTCAATTGTCCATGCATATGTTTACAAAAGTGACATGGCAGTGGCTCGTTCCAGGCGTGAAACTGAGATCCAAATTCAAGGTTTGCAACGACATGCATTCGTATCGATGCATTAATTAATTTGTTGTTTAATAAATTGTAAGTCGAATTATATGTTCATATTTTTGTAGCTGTTTGAAGTCATAAAAAGTCGATTTGTCTTAAAATGTGCGAAGTATAAAATTTATGTGAAAATAATTCTTATAAACAAAAGATTCGTTTATGTGGTCATTGTAAATTTTTGTATCCCATATAATTAAAGTGTTCATAGACGAGTCTTTATAGCTAGTGTTATATAAAAAGTATCATTATTTAGTCCAAGTGAAATTGAGTCCGTTTAATACATTTTGAACATATTGTTTATTCATTAAATGGTGTAGACGTCATTATGAAATTTAGTAGAAGTTGTCAAAATATAGAGTTATTGTCATTATGTCATTGTTGCTTAAAATTTTATTGGGTCACCATAAAGTTGAGTCATTTTCAGTGTCTTTGTAAAAGTCATGTAAGTTAAATTGTAAAATGTAAAAGAAGGCCTTATGGACGCATTTTCGGTGTTATCCGACGTCTTAGGAAGTAAAATGTTTCACATTGTGTGAGGGAAGAAAATAATAAACTCAATGTGGAAAAAAATGTGCTTTATGTTCACATTTTGCTTGAGTGAGCATCATGACAATGGAGGATGGAGGAAACAGAGAATGGAGATCGAAAAATGACCTCTCATCAGTCATCAACGATGGGGCCGTAATTTTGGTATGATGACATTTGTTTCGGTTGTGTTATGAGAATTTGAATTTTTAGTGTGACATGAAAAGAAAGAACAGATGATGTAAATTCTTGTTCACTTCGAGTATTACTCATGTAACCCCTTTTGTAAAAATGTTGTGAAATATTGATAAAAATGTATTTTAGTAATCATGATGTGAAGGTTATTGGTAAATCGGAAAACCAATTGTGTAATGTTTTTGGTGAACCTATAAAACAAATTGTGTAAGGTTTTTGGTGAACCTGTAAAACCAATTGTGAAAGGTTATTAGTACACCTACAAAACCAATTGGGTAAGGTTGTTAGTAGAAGCTATACGCTAAGGAATTGAAAAAAACCATCAATTGAGGAAGAAATGTGTGTTGGCACATGTGTGAGTTTTGAGAAAGATGGATGCTATACTGATTAAGGAATTGGTCATGAGCACAATGAATCTAGTTCACATAAGGATAGCATATAATCAGCATGATGTGAAATAATATAGAACATTATAGTAAGGTGATTTCTATTCAAACTGGGCGTGGAACAACATTTTCGTATTCCACTTTCAAGATGACCGCTAAGTTTCATAAGGATGACAATTATGATAAGTTACATAAAGGTAGCTTGATTATATTAACAAAGAATTTCAATAAGTTTCACATAAAGTTACATAAGCCTAGTGACCACTAAGTTACATAAGTCTAGTGGTTGTTAAGCTACATAAGCTTAGCGTCACTGATTTACATAAGCCTAGTATGCTACACTATGTTAATTTCTTTTAACATTTATTTGATTAAATTATAAAATGAAAATCATTGTAATGAAACTTAGTGGTCGCTAGGCATTTTTAAATATAAGATAATCTAGACAATGTGAACTAATTTTATACAAGATAATAATTTTTTAGAGCTTAGAGGTCACTATGATTTTCCATTCTATAAATCATAAAGAAAAACAAAGAGTTAAGAATTATGTTAAACATGTTTTTTTGAAACATGGATTTGATAGTTTATTTCCATAGGAAATCAATTCCTTCGGGATAATTATATTGAGAATTACATAAGGACTTATCCCTCTTGAGGGTATCTAGTTCAATCAATTTTAAATACAATGAATTAATTATTGTTCTTGAAGTTTTGTGGGGTATGCCAAAATGGATTCATGTCCTCAATTCAAATTTTAATTTGATTTCCTTTCCATAATTTTTTTGGAGTTCATGTGTAGATGACGTTATCTAGATCAATCTCGATGTTTCTTTTAATTTTTTCCACGTTATTATTGATTTTTCTTTAAGCATTCTTGATACTTTTCGTTTTCTGTATTTTCTTTTCCTATGGGTTCCCACCAACTTAATATTATCTTATGATTCTTTTTGTGAAAATCCTCTATTATAATTTGTTTTACCCTTCTCATCTATATAGTACGTTATCATCACCTAGTCTTACTAGTATCATCTTCCCATCATTCACATCCACTACTAGATTGAATTTGTCTTGAGTTCTATAGAAAATAGGCCCACCATATATCCTTATTAGAAAGGAATTTTGATTATACTAATTATCCATGTCAAGACATGGGAATTCCAATATTTGATCATACATTGTGATATCTCGAATTTTTGTTGACCAAAACAAGTCTCTCCCCATAATGCTATACTTGATACAGTGATTTTGTAGGGAATGCATAATTTTTATAATATGTTATATTTGGAAGCCAGAATGCTTCTCCACCATCTATTAAACTCTTTTCCCAATGTGTGATGTATGCCTGAATTCCTCTTTGCATGCTAGACATATCTTTTAGTTTTTGAAAGGCACTAATGGAGGATTCCTTTCAAGAAAGTAAGGTTTCCCACACAATGTTTTTGAGATTTAAATTATTTGAGACCATAGGGAATTCATGATTGATGCTTTGTACTCCATGAAGGGAATTTGTTTGATGACATGGAACTTAAAAATATTTGGTTTGTTAATACCCAAAATCTTGTGATTTCCATCTAGCAGTGTGGTTCCACAAAGTCATTAAAGTCATATAATTACTAAATAAGGTATGGAGTGAATGTGCTAGAACCCTTTTGACATGTTCTATAAGTGTCCATTATTTGTGGAAAAGATAATGTTTCTAATTTACAAACTGATGCTAATAATCTCCTAAATGTCCTTATATCTATATTGTTATGTGGGTGACCCACCGGAAGGAAGTTTATACATAGTTGAAAATCCTTCAGTTGTCACGATGGATGGAAACACAAACAACATGTGATTTTTTTTGTTGCTTGAAGCATTCTCTAATTGCAAGTAGAGATTTGGTAGTTGTTTTCTAAATGAACTTATACATTCTCTTAGAATATAAGTTGTATGAACCTACTCATTTTTCTATTAGTATTCCTTTCATTTTTCATACACATCGTTTCAAAACAATGAATCATTCAATGCATGTTTTGATGTACCAATACTATATAATAAATCACCATACTAATCAATAAGTTGTTCTCCTAGCTTCCTAATACATAGAGTCAATGATGTTATTGTGAAGTTTTCCTCTCTCAATAAAATGGATACCATAGTGTCTAAAACCCTAGTTTTGTTCCCATGTGTCAACATACCGATCAAGGTGATGAGGTGGTTAGTAACATTTTTATTGATTTGATTTTTTCCCTTCCTTGGTACACGATTTTCATCTTGTCCATTTTTGATGCACAATGCTTAAAAATCTCTTAGTTTGTTCCTGTAACTACATTATATGAGCATATTAATTTGCATGACAACTTTGAATGTAATCATTGTGCCATTTTTGGTGTTGATCTACATATGCTAGTGTTTGTGAAAATGAGGTGGATGCACATTTTTCTTAAGCTCTATGCACTCATCACATTCGACGAAGAAGTCATTCTTGGTGATTGAAACACGAGAGAGATATTCTTTCCATATTTTGCTAAAGTTTCTTGACATTGGAGGAAGGTTCAAAATTGAAAGGCATTTGTTACAATTTTTTTAGGATGTAAGCATAACTATAACATGCAAAAATAGTCTCATTGTTAATTTAGTACCATCTTGTCCAATTGAACAAGACATGTCTGGAAATATATCAAAATTTCTCTCCACCATTGTGGATATTAATACAAAAGTTGTGAAATTTCTTAGCAATTGTTTCTATTTTCTTGTATTTTTCTTTACTTCCCTCCTCTCTCCATTTATTCAAGATCGTTTATATTTGTAATATGCGGTCTTTAGGATCCCATGAAATCTGTACCATGTATTATGACATACATCCCTTCCACATAACTTCAATTTATCTATAATTTTCTCAAAATTTTGACATATATATCACATTTGTTTGAGTTTATGGTGAATGCATTACGTAATACATTTTTATGGTAGTCTCATTCATCCCTAGAGTTATATTCCAACTGTGATTGAAAGTGCTGAGAGATAGATTAGAGAGACATCCTTCCTTGCAACAAGGTTTCTTCTCAACTTCAAACAAGAATTGATCTCTTGTTTTTTCCTATTTTCCCTTTCCTTTAGTGTACTAGATGGAGTAGTATTTACCTTTTGGAATTTGTGGGAGTTGTAAGGTCTTTTTATCAACTTTTCATTACTATTGTAATTAGCGGAATCAAATGAAACTGGATATACCAGTCGGCATAATGACTCTTCGAATGCAATCAAATTTTTACTCGCAAATCTTAAATTGTTTTAGCCTTAATTATATAACAGAACCATCTATAGGAGACAATTAGATGGGAGACCATTTGATGAGAGATTATTTACATATGGAGTATCCATTGTAAATAGGCATGATTATTTTATTAATATGCACCTCAAATGTATTTCCATCCATTTTATAACTACACCATGTCTCCTTCACAAGCATTTGTAAATCGTCATCGATTCTGTAATAATTTTTTTCTTTTGAACAAAAAGTATCAACTTAACAACCCCATTGAACTTCAAATTATAGTTATTATTTTTGTATGGGGGTTGATTCTGAAATTCTAGAAATTTTCGTTAACATGTATTGTAATTATTGTTTTAGGATACTGATAGATTTTTATTGGCTAGGAAACATTACGATGTGTTGTAGCCTTGGATACAAATAATTGCATGTAATTATAATATTTTCACAAACACCAAACTATGTAAGTCATAACAATACACAAAAAGAAACATGTTCTTATCATACCAAGGATATAAAACCTTCATCTATGTCACCTTATTTGATTACAATTATGTTTTAGCACTATGTAGGTTGTAGAAAATTCATCCTTGTTTTTAGGAGTTGTTAAAAATGGATTTCATTGTTATAATTTAAACCGTCATCATCATCAAATGTACCCTCCAAGTCACTATTCATAATGTTTTTATGTCATACACCCTAACATGTGAAACTTCGAAATCACAAGTTTAATCATTTCCTTCCTTTCCCATGGGATAAATTATCCCTTGTTTTTGATGCATTCCAAGGTTTCAAATCATCAGTTCTGTATAAAGTTTCACTCTACAATTAAATACAATACTTATTATGACAACGAATAAGATAGACCCTATGTATCTGTGATGAACTATACTTCCGGATAGATACACTAGTCCCTCCATAACTTTCATACCTTTGGAGAGTAAACCACATGCACTCCTTCAAAAATATATTTCATTTTAAAATATATCCACAAATAAAAAGAAAAATTTAGTAGCTTGAAAACTTAAATTTTGAACCTATGGAGAATTTTTCGATGAAAATATCAATAAAAATTTAAGGTTAAATAAAATGCTAGAAATGACCATGAGAAATAAAAATAAACATCTTATATAAGCATATCTAAAACCACCTTCAACATAAATATTGAACAATTTATGTCATAATTTAATTTGGATAATTTGGATAGCATGCAAGACATTAAATAAGTGATTGTCATAATTTATGCCATATATTAATTTTTCATCATCATACATATATTACTATTTATGCCTACCTTATTCAAACCATGAAACATTGAAATTGAAAATCGTAGCCAAATTATGTTCTAAGGTAGATGTCATCAATATTTGAACGTAACATACTTGACAAAAAGGATTAGAAACCATTAGCTCCTTTTACCACTCTATATAAGGATTTATGTTAAGATGACTATTAGAAATATTACTTACCATTTTATTTTAGAATTACTTCATGTGTTCTAACAGGGCTTGTCCCATGTGACCACATACAACAAAATTCAATATTATTTCTTTATAATAAATACATATCTAAATACATATAATGTCGATAACATTCAAACCTTCATCTCTCTTACCCTCGACTTCAATGTTCCATGTATGTGCTCTATTAAATAAAGCTTATGTGTATTTGGTTATTAGTCCATCTCGGACTAAAATCACAACTTTCATAACACTTCTCTACTTAATATTTGGGGGAAATTTGCATTACATATGAAATAAAGATACTATAGATTTTGATGTACTCATTAATGATACCTCAACAAACCATTTCTATTCCCATCCTAAATTTTCCTCCTACATTATATATTGCGAAGGTAATTATTTTGTCACTTGGTAGTGAATGCGATCTTGAATTATTACTCCTATTTGACCATATAAGACATTGTATTTTAATCTTAGATCCCGCTATTATTTGTATCATTTTATCCATATAACACATGATGTATGGATTTGAAATTTGTTGCACTCCCACTTATACTTTTAAGTTTTATCATACTTGCACTCATGTAGATATTAATTAGAGTGGAAAGTCAAAATGCGAGAAATCACACTTTAAGGATTACTTCATGTGTTCCTTTTACCACTCTATATAAGGATTTATGTTAAGATGACTATTAGAAATATTACTTACCATTTTATTTTAGAATTACTTCATGTGTTCTAACAGGGCTTGTCCCATGTGACCACATACAACAAAATTCAATATTATTTCTTTATAATAAATACATATCTAAATACATATAATGTCGATAACATTCAAACCTTCATCTCTCTTACCTCGACTTGAATGTTCCATGTATGTGCTCTATTAAATAAAGCTTATGTGTATTTGGTTATTAGTCCATGTCAGACTAAAACCACAACTTTCATAACACTTCTCCACTTAATATTTGGGGGAAATTTGCATTACATATGAAATAAAGATACTATAGATTTTGATGTACTCATTAATGATACCTCAAAAAACCAGTTCTATTCCCATCCTAAATTTTCCTCATACATTATATATTGTGAAGGTAATTATTTTGTCACTTGGTAGTGAAGATGATCTTGAATTATTGCTCTTATTTGACCATATAAGACATTGTATTTTAATCTTAGATCCCGCTATTATTTGTATCATTTTATCCATATAACACATGATGTTATATGGATTTGAAATTTGTTGCACTCCCACTTATACTTTTAAGTTTTATCATATTTGCACTCATGTAGATATTAATTAGAGTGGAAAGTCAAAATGCGAGAAATCACACTTTAAAGTGCGAGTGATTACATTTCTAGGTGCGATCACTCACTTTGTCAAAGTGTGATAACTAACACTTAGAAATGTGAGGATTTAAAAGGTTGTCTAAATTCAATGTTATAAAAATTATAAAAATATTACTAAAAAATCATACATTAAAAATTATATTATAAAATTCTTACATTAATTCTTTACAATACCAAATACACTATTTCCCGAGGACCATTTTGTAAGGTGAAATGCTAATTAATATGGCAGTTTCCTCCACATTAATTAGCCATTAAAATCAAACAATGTAATATGCGTGTCACTTGAACTACGTGTGCCATTTGAAATATGTGCTCCATTTGAAGTATTTAATTTTTTAATTTTTCATGAGGTTATTATTGGAAAAAAGAGGTTGTAATATTACATTTCGTATGCAACATTTAAATTGTGTGTCATTTTAACTAGTCTTAGTTTGTGAATTAAATTGTGTCTCATATTAACAAGTCTTACTTCTCAAATATTTTGTTCAGTCGCTACTTGTGTTTCTGGTGTTTGTTTACTCTGCATTAATTATCCATTAAATAGAACACTATCTAAATCACTATAACATCATACGTGACCCTTTTGAAATACGCACGCCATGACAGTTTGATGTGTCAGTTGTATATCACCATAGATTTGACATTTATTTTTAGTATATATTTTTGACACTGAAGTTTTGAAGCTTTTGGGAATAACATAAGCCTTTTTATTATCTTTGTCTTTATAGAAGTGTGTCATTCCCTTCATCCATTGAAAAATCTGAGTAGGGCTTGTGTTGAAAAATTTTAAGCACGACTTCTGGAGACTATTTGAATTCCTCTGGCTGTCAAAAGTCGGCATAAGTTCTCATCTTTATCCCTTCGAAAAGTATGAAAATATGTAATTTTAGAATTTTCCAATATGTTTCAACAAAACTCATTTTATGCACTTCTAACAATCAATGTTTTCCATGATACCACATTGGTATTATTTAACAAACATATCAATTCAAATGATGATGTCCAGGAACCCTAATACGAACCGTAAATATGAAACTTGTAAAAACTTGTGCATTGATGTTATCCCTTCAGGAGACGATAGGAAATTAGGTAGTCTATGCTACCCCTTGAGAATGATTCCTCTTATTTCACATGAAATTAGTGGAGATGTCGACCTTAATCAAGGTTTGGTGTATGTGACAACTCCTTCAGCGACTGTCTCTCTCATGCACTCTGTTCACCCTCAACTGTCTTTCATTCCTACTCTCGGGGCTACAGTTGCGAGCGTGGTTTCAGAGGACATATTGGTTAGGGATACGGTCGTTTTTTATTCTCCAGGGAAGGATGCATCTAGGTCAGCTGTGGTGGGACGTTTTATGGCTGGCAGGGGCATATATTTTGCTGAGGCATTTCAAGAAACATGATCTACATAAGGAGCCCTTCCTTTGAAAATGGACTTATCCCCTTCCCTCACATTTGAAGAGGATATGCTCAATAAGGTGCGTGAAGATGAGGATAAAATCTCAAGAACTGCCCACATCTACCATTTCAAAAACTGATGGACGAAACTTGCTCAATTGAATCAATGGATATGCCAAAGAGGGAGCCTGAGAATCAATGGTAAGTGATGATCCCATTAATTGAATAAATAATGACATCATTTTTATTTCCCCTTGTTTGAATTTGAATACATTTTATAACCTTTTACTAATTTAAAGTAAAAATTGTATGCATTTTGCTGGATTAGTGCATAAAATTGTTCTATACTAAAGATCTAAGTAAAATCCTAAAAAAGTACCCAGTTTTGTATGTACAAATCGAAGAAAGAATAATTTTGACAAGGATGCAGAGTTTTGGGTAAAAAAGTCTAAAAGGTATCTTGATTGAATTTTTCTATCTCAGCTTTCTTCGGAGCATCTAATCTATCTTTAGAGTATCTTATCTCACTTCGGAGTAAATTAGCTCACTTCGGAGTGTCTTGGCTCGATTAAGAGTGTCTCATCTCACTTTCAAGAGTCTTGTCTTAGCTTGCTTCAGAGTATCTTAGCTCACTTTGGAATGTCTCATCTCTCTTAGGATTGTTCTTTCTCATCTTGCTTCAAAAGTGTTTTCACCTCACTCCGAAATATCTCTTCTTGCTTTGAAGTCTCCCGAATGTTGCAAAGTTCTATCCTTGGGCTTCAGGATCCAAGTGAAAAATTGAGTATCTTTCTAGCTAGTGACCACAAACTAGAAAATATGGAGTTTTACCATCCTGGAGCACGCATTTAATGTATAAAAATACATGCAAAAATAGGGAAATGCCAATTTTGAAATAAATCATGTTATATGTTTTGTCAATCAATTTCCTTGATCTTCTCGATTATTTCATCTTGAAATATGGATTTGATTTGGAATCTCTATTCCGACTATCTAAATAAGGATTCTTCTTATAGTTTTGTAGGTGTCAATTGAGGAAGCTAGATTATATAATTCGCCCTCACTTTGATTGTGATAAGTTAGATAGAAACTCTACACTATTGTAATTTTTCTATATGATCTAAATTTTTGAAATAGAAAAAAATTATACTTTGGTGAATTAGTATGCAACCATCATTCTAATCAAAGGGAGAGATAGGCCTCACTCACCCTAAGAATTGAGAATTTTGGTATTTTCTGTATCACTAGTTTTTGTCGAATTCTCCATTTTTATATGTGCATTTATCTAGTTACTTTTTGTAAATCATATTGCCATTAACTCACTCATTTGTGATTGTAAATCCATAGTAGTTCAATTTATATGGTCAATCACTATTTGTTTACCTCTATTGCTTTTAGTAATTTTAATTTGTTTTATGAAATTTTCTTCTAGAAGATTTCTATTTTTGGAATTTTAACTCTTCAATTTGATTTCAATAAGTGTACTTTCCTTCAAAATCCTTGTGAGTTTAAGTTTTAAAAATTTCAATTTACATCAAGTTCTGTGAGTATTTAAATTTTGCAAGTTAACTAGTTTCATTCAATTCAAATAGTTTGTGCAATCTTTATTATAACATAGCTTAAATTTCAAATTTAAGAACTAAGGATTAGAAATCCCCCAAACATAGGAATGTTACCAATAAATTGTTAACTTCCCAAAAAAACTTAATGCAGATTGCCTTTGGACACTTCTCTGGTTATAATGACATTAACTAGATTGATTAAATGTTGAACCAATAACAATGCTCATAATTATTGGCATCATTTTTGGGGACAAAATTTTCAATACGAATCATCCAATTGATAATTTCCATAAGTATTTACAAAGTAAAATAAATATATGAGTAGAGATAAAGATTCAAAGTGTAGACTCATACCAAAAGGTCCTTAGCCAGAAAATGATCGGTGTTGGGATCAATTTACACAATTAGAAGAAGCATTAGACTCATCATTTCAAGAGGACATAACCCTTGCTTTACGATAACCTTCACATCATTCTACCGTAGTGGGGCATTCATATCTAAGAACCTCTTGATAAAAAGATCTAGTTAATCTCAATTATCAAACATATGATAGTAGTAATCTAGGAAAGCCAAATATTTAACTGAAAGGAAAATTTTGTATAAAATTAATTGGGAAAGAATGATAGATGAAAAACCAATATTTCATCATAACCCATGCAATCTTGTTGCTATTGTACCATAGAGGATATTTACTTATCCTATTAGTATTGAAAAGAAATATGATACTCCCATGAAAACATATCCCCAACCGTATTACCTACATTTTGGGGTATGGCCTTTGAAGATCTAGAATAGTTCCTCTTTAAATTCAAAGTAATTTGTCAAACATATGACTATAGAACTGATAACCAAAAGTTGAAAATTTTTCATTCTACACTTAAGGATTCAGCCATGAGATGGTTTATGAGTTTGACACCTAACTCCATCCGCTCTTGGGCAGAAATGGAAGTTATTTTTTCGGATAAGTATTAGGATTATTGCAGGGGAAGAGACATGAAAGATAAAAAATTTAGGTCAAGAAAAATGAAGATGAAAATTTGGAAGATTACTTGGATAGATTCCTCTTTCTTCATAGAAAATGTGGTCATCCTTTGAGTGAAGATTTAACTAAAACCATCTTCTTAAAAGGATTGGATGAGGAGTCAAGAGAATCTATGAATCTAATGGAAGGAGGAGATGTGAATCATCTAACCTTTCATCAAATTGAACAAGTTTGTAGAAGCTATCAACCCTAATGAAAATAAATTAATGGAAGAACTATCCAACTTCAAGACAAATATTTTGGTACACTTGAACACTACTCTAGATGGTATGCAGGAAAAAGTAAAATCAAATACTGAACCACTAACAATGTATTGTCCAAGATGTAGGAAAAAACATTCCCTTAGAGATTGTCCTCTGGATAAAATGAAATATGTGGGATATGTGAAATAGAACATGATACTAAGGATTGTATGCTCATACCATCTCTCATAAAATAGATTAGAAAACCAAAAAGGAGTTCAATTTTATGCAGAATAAAGGCAATCAACCTTCCCAAACATCACCACAATTCATGCCAAGAAATAGTCCTAATCCATGGGCTTCAAATATGTACCCTCCAATTGTAACATCATTGCCATGGGCTCCATCTGAATGGAACTCCTAGTTATGGATGCCAAATCAATCCCAATTTTGCACACCTTAACCAAGGATTCCCTAACCTTATCACAAGTCATGAACAAATCCACCTGTTGGTACCCAAATTGATTCTCCCTCAGAAGCTGAGTAGCATTACAGATTTGGCAGGAAGCTTAGAGACAAGCATAGCATGTATTGTGTCATTTTGTAGCTAGGGATAAAATGCAGCTTGCTCTCCGTCACTCAGAACATGGAGAAATGGGTAGCACCCTCAAGAGGATTTGACCTATCCTCACTTTATGGTTGTGCCTTTCTACCGGGGTGAGAGGACCCTTCTCAGCAGCTTTGTTGTTTGTGGAGGAGATGGATATATCATTCCTTGTGAAGTTATTCGAAGACCTTGAAGAAAATATGATCAATACAACAAAACCTAACTCTCACAAGTTATCACTCTAGATAATGGAGATATTTCCTAGGAAAGGTTCAGGCTACTAAAGACAATGAAAACATGATTAATTCTACATGTTTTGGTGATGGAATTATGCATTTGTAAACATGCGGGGCAAACAAGGGTAGTATGGGTAACATCAGTTGTTTTTAAATGAATTTTTGGTGGGAGGTGAGGTGGAATGAACTTGACTTTCCGATCTTCGGGAACTCTTACAAAAATGGAGAGCTTAAAATAACAAAATTCTTGAGTAGCTAAGATGTTCCTTTAACCAATATGTGCTTCATGGAGGCCCGAGATAAGCATGTTTTCACACAAACTTCAAGAATACAAAATGAAGGTTCAAATTGAAAAATTAACTAAACATTATCAGGTCTCTTTTTCATCACACCTAAGATACCCTCAAAGGCTAACAAACAATCTTCTAGTCATGCTAGGAGTCACAATGATTTTAAATTTGTTTATTTCACTATTAAATGAAAAATCTTCTGATAAATGAAATTGTAAATGCCACCAAACTATCATGAGAATAAGATCTTGTGTGATTCACAAAAATTTCAATGTAAGATTGCACCAAAAATAAGACAAACTACTTGTAGACATTTTGAAATGAAGCGAACATGAATTTTTCCCCAAAATAACACAAATTAACTTCAAGTTTGATTAAATTTATTAGCAAGGGAAAGTTTCAAGAACAATCTTAGAGCTTGTTTATAGTTGTACACTCACAACCACCTTGACATGATCAAATTTAACACAAAATAGATAAACAAGTTTCTAGGATGATTCCTCAAAAGATGGACTCTATCAAGATTTTCTCTTAGAAAATCAGGTCTTGACCTTTAACAATCCAACTATTTACATGACATGATTCATGCAATTTATAAAAATTTTACAACAGAGTTTTCCTTGGCGAAAACATTCAATGTACCAGTGCTTGTCATGATCTTCATCCTGATTCTCACAATCAGATTTGCAAAAGTTTTCAGGCGCTTAGGGAGGAAAATTTGTTCAAATATCTCAACATTCAATTCTTTCACCTGGTAAATCACTCTTCCTTTTATGTGCCAACTACTTCTGCCCCTAATCTATTAAATCTGGCTCATTGCATGCCCAGGAAGGAAAACCTGAAAAATCAGATTGAGGCCAATAGTCAGATCACCTCTTAATGGTAAAAGATGTTTTCATATTTTTTCCCACCAAACCAAGATATCAGCAGGTCTCTTGTGTGCCAAGGAAAGAAAGACCAGGTCGAATCCGACAGTCAGATTACATCTTTAATGGTGAAATACATTTTCAAACCTTCCCCACCAAACCAGGATGTCACCTTAATGTTCCTCTTCATTTGGAGTGCAGGAGACTCCAAGAAATGACAAAAACCCAAAAAAATTAACATCCTCAGGAGCTTTGGAGTAGAAATGGTGGAAAATTAGATATAGATGTATAGTTGCCATCGATTTCCATTTTGAATTTGGACCGTTCACGTGGGAGATCTGAGTTAAGATAGGTTTGGGGTTCCTTTTACCTTTTATACTGTTTAGTAAAAATGTAGAATTTCTCAATTTTCTTTGCTCCTCGACCTTGAAAAATGGGCCTAACATGTATCCCAATGTGGGTCCCAAAGGAACCATGGTTAAATTCTTCTATTTTTCCTATTTTTGGAAGAAAAGAAAACTTTCCAACTTTTCCCTGAGAGTCTGCATCCCCACCTTTTAATTTTTCAAATTGCCACGCATTTCAATGGTGCATCTTGAGATGGTCCCCAAAAGTAGAGACCCCAAACAAGCATAGGCTCAACATTTGTCTTATTCCGGAAAAGTCTGTTAAAAAGTTTAAGAGTTCAACGGAAGTCGCCATGTGTCCAAGGTCTGAGACAGTCTTCTTTGGTCATTCCGAAGTCCAAGAAAAAAGGGAGAGTGAGCGGAAGCCTCCAAGTGTCCTCCTAGAACTTCTTCAAAATAAAACCCAAGAATTTGGTCCCCAGAACATGCGCATCCCTCCATGTGTCTTTATGGTGCAACTTCGAGATGGTCCCCAAGAGTAGAAACCTTGAATGAGCGTGGGCTCACCACGTGTCCACGGCTCAAAAAAACTATATCAGCTACATGAAAATTTTTCTAAGTCTGGGCACAGCAGCGAAATCCTCCACATGTCCCCCAGTGCAACTCCAAGGCCAAACAAAAAGTGAACTTTCAAATGAGCTCCGTTCCTCCACGTGGACAAATTTTGAGTCGAGGCAAGCCATAGAACTTTTAGAGTGTCCTACTGAGCCGCATCCAAGAAAAAAGGACCATGTTTCCATTGATGCAGAGGTGAAAATTTGACGGGGAAAATTCACCCATCAAACCATAAAATGTAGGAAGACAACTATTTGAGCCTGGAGATGAAATTTTCCTCAAGGATAGAGAAATTAAAAATGTTGCAAGCCTCAAACATACTCATCTGAGCTACAACCATTCATTTTTCTTCAAGTATTTGGGAGAAAGAGAACAAGGACAACAACTCCTGACTATTGAAAATGGAAAGAACGGGATAGCCCAAGTTTTATACCCAATTTACATACTTTTTTAGATGAACAGAGAAATGAGGAATCAACCATGGATCTGTAAGTGATTTCAGCCCAGGAAAGGATTGATTATGGAAACAAAAAGGAAGAAATATTTTTCAATCACCAACATCATCTCTGACTTAGGGATGGGCACTCCTTGCGATTGCCACAAGAACCAAATAACAGACCAAGTGCCAAAACATCCATTGGGCAAAGGAGTCGGTTAGGCGAGCACAAAACTAGAACTGTCTCCCAAAGACAAACGTAGAAACCAGAAAAACCAAGCCACCGGTACTAGAACAAACAAAAACACAAAAACAACAAACAACGAACAAACTATACATTGTACAAATGATATTAACCTCGATTTTGGGAATTAATCCGAGGAAATGTTTCAAATGTCTGCCATTAATAGAAAGTTTGAGTAATTCCCCATCCAATTCCTTCAAGAAGAAGGTATGTTCACCAATTCTAATATCAATGGAGTAAGGGCCCATCCGTAATGTGTCAAATTTTCCATGCTTTCCCTTATCTTCATGCCTACTATCCCATAGCAGCACAAAATCTCCAATATTGAAAGCTCTTGGAATGACCTTCCTGTCGAATAACTTCTTCATCTTTTCTCTAAACTTTACATGCCTTTGGTGGGATGCCCTCCTTTCTTCATCAAGTTAAACAATCTAGTTAATACGAGCATCATATGGACTAACTTCTTGATCCTCCAACTATTGAATGAACTGATATGAAGATAATTGCATATGTAGGGGCAACAGGGCCTGTGTTCCATACACTAACTCAAATGGACTCCTTCCGGTGATTCTCTTAACATAATTTGATCAACCCAGGACAAAAAAATTCAACTGCTCACCCCATTTTCTCTTTTTTAGCTCCAAGGTCCTTGATAATCTTCAACAAATTTTTATTACTTGGACTCGGCTTTGTCCATTTCCTTAGGAATTGTAATTATAAGCATATGTCAAATTGATCCCATATTCTCTGCACATTGCCATCAAAGGTTTAGCTCTGAAGCTCATGGCATTATCAAAGCCAACAATTTTAAATGGCACTCCCAACCTACAAATGATATGGTTCAACATAAAGTCCATGATAATTTGGTGTGTTACTCTTTTGGTGGGGATTGCCTCTACCCACTTAGTGAAGTAATAAGTGGCTACAAGAATCCACTTATGGCAAACACTTGAAGGGTCTAAGATATCACCAATGAAATCCATTCCCCATTTCTTGAATGGGGCTTCAATTGATATAGGTTGCAAAGGAAAGGAGCCTAAAGCTTTCATTCTTCCGAGAAAAGTGCTTGACAAATCTCACATCTTCTAGCCAAGAGAGTTATATCCTTGAAGAGAGTTAGCCACCAATAACCGAGGCCTCGGGACTTTGTGTGTTATGACTCTTCCACCAAAATTCCCCCACAAACTCCTCCATGGAGATCAACAATTATCTTGGGGGCTTCATCTTGATAATGCATCTTAAGAGAACTCCCTCGGGGTTCTTCCCGGCTAACCCATAATCGATGTGACATATTTACGGGAAGCCAACTTAAAATCTCTTTTTGGTTCTTACCCAAATACTCGGGGGTAGTATAGATGTCGAGATAAAAATTACATCTTTGTACCACTCGGAATTCATCAACTTTTCAAGGACATCTACCCTTCCCTCTTCCACCTCAATAGTATGTAAGTTGCTCTCACCATGAGCTTGGCTAAGCCCAAAAAATATCACCAACTTCATGGTTTGGATATCCATGTCATATTCTTGCATCTTGTTCACCCATCTACATCTTTTTCTTGAGACTTCCATCTTTGATAAGATGTCTTTCACGATAGTGTGGGAACATAAGCAACAATTTTAGAGCTCAAAATGTAAGGCCTAAAAACCTTTGTTGCTTTTACCAAGGCAAATGCTTGTTTCTCCATAATAGTGTATTTCAGTTCAGCCCCTGTAATGCCTTCTTGAAAAAAGGAAATTGGCCTCTCAACTCCTTCATCATCCTTACTGCAATAGGAAAAATGCAATAGTACTCTTTGAAGTAAAAGAAAATATTTGGAAAGGCTTCTTATAATCTGGGGCTGCTATAACAGGGCCATGCTTTAATTCCTCTTTGATCCCATTAAAATATTGAATGGCATTCTCCTCCCATTTGATGACCAGGTCCTTCTTTAGCATGCAAGTAATTGGAATGGTCAACTCAACAAAGTTTGATATAAATCTTATGATAAAGTTTATCTTCCCAAAGAAGGACTAAATTCCTTTCTTGGCTCTTGGAATTAGGACCTTGTTGATGGCCTCTACCCTTTCTGGATCAATCATTACTCCCTCTCATGACACAATGTGACCAAGCAATTTTGTCTTCTTGTACTCCAAAATGGAACTTCTTTGGAATGAGTGAAATGCCATATTCTATACATCTTATCAGCATTTCTTCCAATTGTTGCAAGTGGTCACCTCTCTTTCTAGAAAACACATTTACATCATCTTGGTAAATAGCAATAAAATCATTAATGTAACCAGCAAAAGCAACATCCATTGCTCTTTGAAAGGTTACTCCAGCATTCATCAAACCAAAGGGCATTATAATATAAACATAAGTTCCCAAGGAATAGTAAAGGTTTTCTTAATTCTTTACGATTCCTTTGAATAACTTAGTTATAACCAAAGAAGCCATCCAAGGTAGAAAGTAGCTCGAGAACCTAGTCACTAATTGCGGTATGTTTTCCATGTTTGGTAAAGGATAATTATCTTTCATTGATGCTCTATTCAGATTTCTAAAATCCACACATAGCACGATATCACCATTCTTATTTCTAATCGGTATTAGGTTTGCAACCCAAGAAGAATACCTTGTGGGATGAATAATTCCTCCATTCCTCGGTTTCTTGATTCTTCTTGCATTTTAAGAGATAAGAGTGGGTTGATTAGCCTCTATTTACTGCTTAAATGGTTTTGCGTTGGATTCTAAGGGAATCTCATGTTAAAACAGATCTTCTTTGTATGTCTTTAGTTTAGAATAAGTCCAAGCCATGCAATCTTGCTACTTTTTCAATAATTGAATATAGGACTGATTTTCCTCCTTCACTGAGATTGCTTCCTAACCATATCTTCCTTGGTTTCTCCTCTATACCTAGGTCATATTCTTCAACATCCCTTGAGGCTACTTTATGCTGTTAATAATGCAATCAATATTATTAAATTTTGTTTCAAGAGCAACTAGTCCCCTAGGGATGGTATTAGTTCTCAGTTGGATGATATCCTTGCCAAACAAAGTTTCTTTCCCCTCTACTGCACACACCATTGGCTCCCAATCAATACAATGATCAACAAACTCCCCTTTTTTCTACAAAAACCTTTTGACCTAAGCATCATCATCAAAAACTTGTCAATGCTTAATGTTGTCAGGGTCAGATGGCCTTGTTAACACTTCAACATCATATTCACAATATGGGGACATTACACAATTATCAAACCGAGATCCAAATACTACAAGATTGTTTTCCAAATCATTAAACTTTCTATCATGATGCACAACATTGAACATGAATCAAACATCTCAGTGAGATCCCAAATTGCATGCTTGTATTGTTTCATTTGTTGATTCTTAGTAGCCTAGAGATTTCCGATTTACTTGACAATTAGTTTTGAATCTCTTTTGACAATGGTGTCTTTAACACCATATCTCCAAGTAACTCTCAAACCTAACAACAATGCCTCATACTCAACAATGTTGTTAGTGCACTCAAAGTTGAGTTTGAAGGAAAAAACAAACTCTTGCTGGCACAGGGAGATCTAAACAACACTAGCACCATTTCCAAATCTAGAGTAAGCTCCATCAAACAATAAATTCCAAGGAGATCCTTCCTACTCAAGACACTTGCACTCTTCAATTTTTGGCTCTTTCCCATCAACAAATCCTACAAAGTTATCAAAGCATCAACACTTGTGTACAATACTTCATAGGATGCATTGTTGGGATCTTCAGTAAGGTGCAACATCTTATTTTCCCCATATAACCTGACAAGGCTGCCCTCAATTGGGATGGTGGCATAGGACACATGTCCATTTGAACACTCCCACCAACACTGGCAGCTCACTTTCTAGACAACAAAATACCCCACTTGGTTGGGCAATCAACAATAACAACATCAAGATTTAGGTTCTTACCCGGGTAAGCTGCAAGTTACACCACCAAACCTTTCACACATCCCACCACCGGAACTTCTCTGGAATCCATGGTAGTGCACTTCCCATATGACGTTGTTACTCATTCATGACTTCCAAAGGCATAACATTGCATGATGCCCCTGAGTCAAACATATAGTTGTGTAGAAATCTATTCTTAATTATCAGAGGAGTGAAGAATGGGTCTACATTTAGCCGAGATTCAATCAAGGACATCCTAGATAAACCTCGGGTGGTTCACCTAGTTCCTCAAATGCTAGTGGTGTTGCTAACTCTTTAATGATTGGAGGAGTCTCCACAATGTTTACATTTCTTCCTAGGGTAGTCATTTCCTCTTTCAATCCCAAATACTCAAAGGCCCTTTTTTGTGCTCAGTAATTCTAAGCAACTCAAAAATTGGAACTGAAATCTTAATCTGACTCAAGACTTGGGCAATATCATAAGGGACATAATTTGGCAAGGAAACATTGGAAGGGAGATTTACACATTCATCAAACGGCATGGGATTTTTAACAACTTGGGCATGAGGAGGAATATGAATTTTGTTTCGACAACAAGGCCTTTGGCAGATGTATCTTTCTTAGGAGCCTCTTTAGGAATACTTGAAAGTAATAGAGTTTTTGTCTTGGCTTGAGGCCTGTCCCTTTGAAAACCTTACTTCTTGTGTTTATACTCCTTCTCTTGGCAACAACAATGTTCATCAACAACAGCATGTCATCCTCATATGGGATTCCCCCATCATAATTTTTATCATTAAAGATCTTAAGTATACAAAGTCATTATTCGGTATCTCAAAATCTTGTATGCAGTATCTATTTCTAAAGTATGAGAGAGGAAGAAAGAAAGGGTACCCGTGATGTAATCCCAAAAAGTTGCGATATTTAAAGCACTTATCACTTCAGTTGAAGTTCCTCCTTATTGTGAGCTCATGGAGCAACCCATAATGCAAACATCATTATCATTTTCATCATCAACTTCCTCTTCCGTCTACTAACCTTCTTCACATGGAGCATGGGGCATGAAACATCGGTCATACCAATCAATGAAATATGTTTCCTCAACAACAAGAACTCTATCAACCAAAGAATCAAGCACCATTCTGTTTTCCTAGCTTGGGACTGTTTATTTATAAATCCAACAGGTCCCTTGCCTTTGTCATCGATCTCCGATCATTTCTATAATGATTTGTAAACATGTCTTGGCCTTGTTGCTTGTGTTGACCTTGTGAATTCTACCCAACTCCCTTTTCTACCAGAGCCTATTTGTATGAGATTTATTTGACATTCACCAAAGTTTTCACAACTTCCTCCAAATCAAAAGCCTTACTTTTTGAATATTTTACGAGTTAACTAGCTTCACATCCTCCCTCTTAGGAGGTTTTCCAATTTCCTTGATGTTATTCTCAATCTGCATAGCCATAGTGAAGGCTCGCCTCAAATTGGTAGTGCTTTTTGTCCCTCAAGTAGTAAGCATCCTTTTTATCAAACACATCTAAATATTTCATAAAACATGATTCATCACATGGCCTTAAGTTAACAGGAAATATCCTCAAGGTCTTGTTAAACCTTGTGTTGAAATCATGTACTGACTCATTAGGATTCTTCTTGATGTTTTCAAATTCTAACAAAATAAACCTAGGGTATGTTCTATCACCATATTGCAATCTAAATGCATTATTCATTTTTGTCCAAGAATCAATGGAATTATCTGGCAAATATTTATACCAATCCCTTGCATCCTCTTCCAAACTATGGATAAATAGTTTGAAATATGCATCTTCATATTCAATCTCAAATTCTTCCATCATATTGATAAAAAGATTTAAATGTTGATCACAAGTTATAGCATTGTCTCCTTGGAAATTTGGCAATCTATTTCTTACATCTTGGGAAGCGCATTTGGATAACCAACCATCCCTCTAAAATTTATAGGACCAAAAGTATTTATAAAGCAAACGGAGGTCTAGGTGGGGAGGCTGGGCCATGTTGTTTTGAGGAGGTGACCTTGGAGGAGAATCAAACTGATAAGGGGCAGGGGGGTCTTTGAAACACAAGAGTATAACTTTCAAAATGGATATCCCCTAAAGGCCTTGTTTCTTGGAGAACCTTATCAACCTTTGAAAAGACTAGGGCATAATGAGAAGAAAAAATTTCAAATTAAAATGAAGACCCTTTTCCGATGGAGAATTCAATTCCACAAAGAGACTACCTAATTTAGAAGCACTTGAATGGAAATCTTAAATGATAGGCTGATCAATTTCATCAATGGAGATCTCCTTTCTTGACTTCTGATCTCCAACAAATCTCCAATCCTTTCTTCCTTCTGACTTTATTTTTCCTAGCTCTGGAAATAATGTCCTAGCAGGATCCCTAGCAAAGAAAGATATTCTTCCTTCCATCTTTGCAAATATTAGTACAAATATCACTTGACAGAGGTTAAGACACTGGTATTTATTAGAAATTAGATCAACAGGGAGTTGCCACTAAGGATTTCCACCTTAGTTGTGCAAATGCACTAAAATATGATCTGTCAAATGTCTGTCAACACTAAAAACTGGAAATGGAAAGACTTGAATTTTCTACCTATATTTATTAATTAAATCTAGTGCAATGGGTGTAGAAACTGAAATAATTTCACAAAACACTTGCAACTTTGAATACCTCTTATAGGCCTGAACACAAGATGATGTTTGAAACAATGTATTAGCACTTAGAGCATACAAGAAGTGTTTACTGTGGTGTAAATATGAATTGTAATCATTTTACTCCCCAAAACGCGTGCCATTTATGCTTTGTTGGTACACAAATTGATTCTCCCTCAAAATATGAGAAACATTATAGGCATGTTTGGTAGGAAGCTTAGAGACAAGCAGAGCATGTAAAGTATCACTCAGAACGTGGAGAAATGGGTAGCACCCTCAAGAAGATTTGACCTATCCTTGCTACTTTATGGTTGTGCCTTTCTACCAAGGTGAGAGGACCCTTCTGTAGCCTATTTGTTGTGGAGGAGATGGAGATATCCTTCCTTGTGAAGTTATTCAGGAGACCTTGAAGAAAATATGATCAATACAACAAAACCTAACTCTCACGATTTGTCACTCTAGATAATGGAGATATTTCCTAGGAAAGGTTCAAAGCTACTAAAGACAATGAAAACCTGATTACTTCTGCATGTTTTGGTCATGTAAATTATGCATTTGTACACATGTGGGGAAAATAGGGATAGCATGGGTAAGATCGGTTGTTTTTAAATGAACTTTTGGTGGGAGGTGAGGCGGAATAAACTTGACTTGTCAGATCTTCGGAACTCTTAGAAAAATGGAGAGCTTAAAACAACAAAATGCTTCAAGGTAGCTAAGATGTTCCTTTAACCAGAATATGTGCTTTAATGGAGGCCTAGATAAGTACGTTTTCACACAAACTTCAAGAATCCAAAATGAAGGCTCAAATTGAAAACATAACTAAACATTATCAATCTCTTTTTCATCACGCCTAAGATACCCTCAAAGGCTAACAAACAATCTTATAGTCATGCTAGGATTCATAGTGATTTTAAATTTGTTTATTTCAAGTATCGAACGAAAACTCTTTTGATAAATGAAATTGCAAATGCCACCAAACTATTAGGAGGATAAGATCTTGTGTGATTCACAAAAATTTCAATGTAAGATTGTAACGAACAAGAGAAACTACTTTCAGACATTCAAAAATGAAGCGAACATGAATTTTCCACCAAAATAACATAGATTAACTTGAAGTTTGATTAAATTTATCACCAGCGGAAACTTTCAAGAATAATCTCAGAGCTTTTCAATAGTTATACACTCGCAACCACCTTGACATGATCAAATTTAACACAAAAGATATAAATAGGTTTCTTGGATGATTCCTCAGAAAGATGGACTCTATCAAGATTGTCTCTTAGAAAATCAGTCTTGACCTCTAACACTTCAACCATTTGCACGACAGATTCATCCAATTTATAAAAATTTTACAACAGATTTTTCCCCAAAAGCAGAAACATTCAATGTACCAAGCAGTGCTTGTCATGATCTTCATCTTGATTCTCACAATCAGATTTGCAAAAAAATTTAGGCGCTCAGGGAGGAAAATTTGTTTAAATATCTCAACATTCAATTCTTTCACCTGGTAAATCACTCTTCCTTTTATGCGCCAACTACTTCCACCCCTAATCTATTAAATTTGGTTCATTACATGCCTGTGGAAGGAAAACTGAAAAATCAGATCGAGGTCAATAGTCAGATCACCTCTTAATGGTAAAATACATTTTCATATTTTTTCCCACCAAACCAAGATATCAACAGGTCTCTTGCATGCCAAGGAAAGAAAGACTAGGTCGAATCTGACACTTAGATTACATCTTTAATGGTGAAAGACGTTTTCAAACCTTCCCCACCAAACGAGGATATCACATTAATGTTCCTATTCATTTAGCATGCATGAGACTCCAAGAAATGACAAACAACTAGAAGAATTCACATCACTAGGAGCTTTGGAGCAGAAATTCTAGAAAATCAAATACAAATGCATAGTTGCCATCGATTTCCCTTTTGAATTTTGACCGGCCATGTGGAAGATTCGAGTTAAGACGGTCTCAGGGTTCCTTTTACCTTTTATACCTTTTGGAAAAAATGCAGAATTTCTCAATTTTCTCCGCTTCTCCACCCTTAAAAATGGGTCTAACACATGTTTCAATGTGGGTCCCAGAGGAACCATGACTAAATTCTGCTATTTTGCCTATTTTTGGAAGAAAAGAGAACTTTCCAAATTTTCCCCGAGAGTCCACCTCCCGCCTTTTGACTTTTCAAATTGCCACATGTTTCAATGGTGCATCTTGAGATGGTCCCTAAAAGTAGAGACCCCAAACAAGTGCGGGCTCAACACGTGTCTTATTCTAGGTAGAGTCTGTTAAAATTTTTAAGATTTCAGCAGAAGGTGCCATGTGTCCAAGGTCTGAGATAGTCTTCTTTAGTCGTTGAAAATTCCAAGCAAAAAAGGAGAGTGAGCAGAAGCCTACAAGTGTCCTCCTGGCACTTCTTCAAAATAAAACCCAAGGGTCAGTCCCCGAACATGCGCGGTCCCTCCACATGTATTTATGGCATAACTTTGAGATGGTCCCAGGGAGCGAGACCTCGAATGGACGTGGGCTCACCACGTGTCCTAAGCCTTAGAAAAATTCCTTTAAAAATTTTAAGTCCTCGGTGGAGCCAGAGAAACTTCCACCTGTTCCACTTTGTCACATTTGTTAAGGTGGGACCACGAGACAGAGATATTCAAATGTGGGCCTTCCCACCATGTGTCCTTATTAGAAAGGAATTTTGATTATACTAATTATCCATGTCAAGACATGGGAATCCCAATATTTTATCATACATTGTGATATCCCGAATTTTTGTTGACCAAAACAAGTCTCTCCCCATAATGCTATAATTGATACGGTGATTTTGTAGGGAATGCATAATTTTTATAATTTTTATATTTGGAAGCCAAAATTCTTCTCCACCATCTCATTAAACTCTTTTCCCAAAGAGTGTGTGATGTATGCCTGAATTCCTCTTTGCATGCCTGACCATATCTTTTAGTTTTTGAAAGGTACCCGATGGAGGATTCCTTTCAAGAAAGTAATGTTTCCCACACAATGTTTTTGAGATTTAAATTATTTGAAACCATAGGGAATTCATGATTGATGCTTTTTATTCCATGAAGGGAATTTGTTTGATGACATGGAAATTAAAAATATTTGGTTTGTTAATACCCACAATCTTGTGGTTTCCATCTAGCATGTGTGGTTCCACAAAGGCATTAATTTCATAGAATTACTAAATAAGATATGGAGTGAATGTGCTAGAACCCTTTTGGCATGTTCTATAAGTGTCCATTACTTGTGGAAAAGATAATGTTTCTATTTTACAAGTTGATGCTAATAATCTCCTAAATGTCCTGTCTATATCATTATGTGGGTGAACCACTAGAAGGAAGTTTATACATAGTTGAAAATCCTTCGGTTGTCACAATGGATGGAAACACAAACAATGTGTGATTTTTTTGTCACTTGAAGCATTCTCTAATTGCAAGTAGAGATCTGGTGGTTGTTTTCTAAATGAACTTGTACATTTTCTTAGAATATAAGTTGTATGAACCTACTCATTTTTCTACTTGTATTCCTTTCATTTTTCATACACAACATTTCAAAAAAATGAATCATTCAATGCATGTTTTGATGTACCAATACTATATAATAAATAACCATATTAATCAATAAGTTGTTCTTCTAGCTTCCTAATACATAGAGTCAATGATATTATTGTGAAGTTTTCCTCTCTCTCATAAAATGGATACCAATTTTATTCCCATGTGTCGACATACCACTCAAGGTGATGAGGTGGTTAGTAACATTTTTATTGATTTAATTTTTTCCGTTCCTTGGCACAATGATTTTCATCTTGTCCATTTTTTCATGCACAATGCTTAAAAATCTCTTAGGTTGTTCCTATAACTACATTATATGAGCATATTAATTTGCATGACAACTTTGAATGTAATCATTGTGCCATTTCTAGTGTTGATCTACATATGCTAGTGTTTGTGGACATGAGGTGGATGCACATTTTTCCTTAAGCTCTATGCACTCATCATATTCGATGAAGAATTCATTCTTGGTGATTGAAACACGAGAGAGATATTATTTCCATATTTTGCTAAAGTTTGACTATGACATTGGAGGAAGGTTCAAAATTGAAAGGCCTTTGTTACAATTTTTTACGATGTAAGCATAACTATAACATGCAAAAAATAGTCTCATTGTTAATTTAGTACCATCTTGTCCAATTGAACAAGACATGTTTGGAAATATATCAAAATTTCTCTCCACCATTGTGGATATTAATACAAAAGTTGTGAAATTGCTTATCAATTGTTTCTATTTTCTTGTATTTTTCTTTACTTCCCTCCTCTCTCCATTTATTCAAGATTGTTTATATCTGTAATATGCGGTCTTCGGGATCTCATGACATCATACTTTATGTATTATGACATACAACCCTTCCATATAACTTCAATTTATCTATAATTTTCTCAAAATTTTGACCTATATATCACATTTGTTTGAGTTTATGGTGAGTGCATTATGTAATACATTTTTTTGGCAGATCTCATTCATCCCTAAAGTTATATTCCAACATTGATGCTAAGAGATAGGTTAGAGAGACATCCTTACTTGAAACAAGGTTTCTTCTCAACTTCAAACAAGAATTGATCTCTTGTTTTTTTCTATTTTCCTTTCCTTAAGTGTACTAGATGTGAAAGGAACGATAACTAGATCATGCCAAGCCAACAACACGGATGCTAATCAAAAATCACAATCAATAAGATTAAAGCAATTCACGTAATAACTTTACATAAACCTTTACAAACAAATGAGCAGCAATATCATATATTATTATGGAACTCAATGCAATACATTGAGAATGGGCCTTGCTTAAATAGGTAAGGAATAACAATCTAAGAACCAATCAAGGTCATAGATCAAGCCATAAATCAAGGAAATAACTAGTCATCAAAGAACTAGTCAAGACCATAGATTTAGGAGAGAACTAGACATCAAGGATCTAGTCAATACCATAGATCAAGGAAAGAACTATACCTAACAACTAGATAATATCTCCTAATATCTAAATAAGATAAAATAAATATCCACACACATAAGTGGGTGAGGATAAATACAATAAAGGTAAATAAAGTACCTAGGTGAACATGAGCTAAGGTAAATACCTACTCTAACACCCCCCCTCAAGTGAAGCTAGGGGCCAAAATAGATGTGGCATGTCCACAGTATGAGTCCCACAACTAGGCCTGATGAGGTACTCATGTACAATAACTGGGAAAAAGGGACACCGCAAGGTACCCAAAACTAGTAACAACAAAGTAAAAGAGAGTAAAAACCCACTCCAAGGCATCCCAAGAAGCTCGGCTCAAAAAAATCGTACAATGCTAAAGAATTTTGGTCTGAATCCACTGCTTGATCATAGAACTCAAAAACAACTGACACTGGGCTTCACTAGAATAGCTCCATACAAGGAGACTATTAACGGAGTGATGTTGAAAGTGCAAAAAAACACCAAACATAATTCGACCAACTACTGCAAATAGGTGTTCTACGATCCAAGAACAATAACCAAAGAAACAAGCCAAGGACACAAACTCTAGAGTGTCACGATCCAAGAAAAGCCAAGGTAACAAGGCAAGGACACAAAACCCGAAGAAATAGTATCAGCGCCACACCCTCCCATACTGCTTTGAATGGGTGGAGTGGCACTACAAATCTGTATGAGTTGTCAAAACAACTACTCGAACACTGACAAACTAACACTGGGCTCCACCAGAATAGCTCCCCCACAAGAGAGACTGTCAACATGCCAAAAGTGTCAAAAATACAGATACAAAATCTCTCAACAAATAAGAGAGATACACTACACTTGTTAAAGAAAAATGCTCAAAACAAGAAGCATCACAATGTAGAAGGTATAGAAAGTGGAGCAAGAGGCCGAATGGTGGAGGAGCCATGCCTGTAGAGTCCTCTCAATGAATGCCTATGTCGTCTCCACGAGTGATCAGATATCCACCCCAAATCAACATGGATGGATGAAGAAGATGCTGCATATGACTTGGTGCAAAATGCACAATGGGTGCATGCAAAAGAACATCAGAATGTGTGTCAGGTTGATCATGTCTGATAGCTAAAATCTTAGGTTTCTCAAGCCTGAGTGAAGGTGCAAAACTCATGTGTTGCTCATGATCCTTAGAAAGAGTAAGGCAAACAAAAAAGGCTCACAATGTGTGATCCCAATGAAGTATCTGCTCGAAAACCAATGTCATGACGAGAATTCCACTTAACATATGGAATAGAGGAAACAATACCTTGTTAATGTGCGCCAAAGACTCTGCTAGTGAGACCCATAGAGACGGAGCATGCGAGAACCGAATGTAGTGGTATGCTTCTTAAAAAAGCCATGCGGTTGAGAAGAAGTAGGATACACAACTCGTGGTACTTTGTAATAGGCACGAGATGTGGAAGAGCATGTAATGAACAAGCCTCATAATTTTAGCAGCACCAAAAGCGAGTTCGGGCTCAAAGACCGCGTATCAATGTCAGTGGGTAAAAGAGCAACAACTGCAAGTGGACTAGGAGCATGGATATGGTTGTCCATAATATGATGGTGATCTTTGCAGGCTAGCAAGTTTGTTACTCAGTAGGGAGTGTATTATTGTATCCTTATCATGAATGAGTGATTGTAGAAGAGAATTTTGCTTCTTGAGCGATCTATTTTCTTCCACAAATTTTACAATATCCTCTTGAATTCCACATACTTCATAGAAAAGCATATCATTCTCAGAATCCATGATAGGTACAAACTATAACTCCCAAAAATTTAGGACGTCGGGCTCAGCCGAAATTGCGTCCACAATTGATTACAACACTCCTCCATATTTGGCACTTTATAATTATAGTGCAAGTCTCAAAATAAATAACTCCAATGGAAAGAGCACGAAAAAACAAGCACTTTTGCAAAAACAACACTCAAAACCGAGTTACCGATCAAAAGTTACAAGATTTTTAATATTTGGCTTTGTTATTTATTTTAGGTGCCACTAAAACAAAGTAAAATGTTGTTGCCTTAACCACACAAATAAACTTAAAGGAGGCTGAAGTTAAGCACCCTGCTAGTAGGAATCACAAGTTTTAAACCCTCATATGACCATACCACGAAATCCCTCTGTTGTTGCCTTAAACTTTTGATTCCTACCTGCTGGAGATTGGCTTGAAATGATTGTTGTTAGCCTCTGTTTCCTATAAAAATGCATGCAGCAACAAAATATGACCAAATCCCAAATATATGAATATACAAATAATTTATTTATAAAATAAAACTTATAGATAGATGCTAACAACAATCTCGAGCTCTAATACCATGAAAGGAATGATAACCAGATCATGCCAAGCCAAGAACACAAATTCTAATCAAACATCACGATCAATAAGATTAAAGCAATTCACCATAATAAATTTACATAAACCTTTGCAAATAAATGAGTAGCAATATCATATATTATTATGGAACTCAATGCAATACATTTAGAATGGGCCTTACTTAAATAGGCCAGGAATAACAATCTAAGAACCAATCAAGGTTATAGATCAAGCCATAAATCAAGGAAATAACTAGTCATCAAAGAACTAGTCAAGACCATAGATTTAGGAGAGAACTAGACATCAAGGATCTAGTCAATACCATAGATCAAGGAAAGAACTATACCTAACAACTAGATAATATCTCCTAATATCTAAATAAGATAAAAGAAATATACACACACATAAGTGGGAGAGGATAAATACAATAAAGGTAAATAAAGTACCTAGGTGAACATGAGCTAAGGTAAATACCTACTCTAATAAGATGGAGTAGTTTTTATTTTTCGGAATTTATGGGAGTTGTATGGTGTTTTTATCAACTTTTCATTACTATTGTAATTAGTGTAATAAAATGAAACCGGATATACCGATTGACGTAATGACTCTTTGAATGCAATCCAAATTTTTACTCGTAAATCTTCTCGGAATTGTTTTAGCCTTAATTATATAAAAGAACCATCTATAGGAGACAATCGGATGGGAGACCATTTGATGAGAGATTATTTACATATGGAGTATCCATTGTAAATAGGTATGATTATTTTATTAATATGCATCTCAAATGTATTGCCATCCAGGTTTTATAACTACACCATGTCTCCTTCACAAGCATTTGTAAATCGCCGGTTATGTGACAATTTTTATCTTTTGAACAAAAAATTATCAACTTCACAACAACCCCATTGAACTTCAAATTATAGTCATTATTTTGTATGAGGGTTGATTCTGAAATTCTAGAAATTTTCGTTAACATGTATTATAATTATTGTTTTAGGATACGAGATTTTAGATTGGCTAGAAACATTATTGATGTGTTGTAGCCTTGGATAGAAATCATTGCATGTATTTATAATATTTTTCACAAAAACACCAAACTATGTAGGTCATAACAATACACAAAAAGAAACATGTTCTTATCATACCAAGGATATAAAACCTTCATCTATGTCACCTTCTTTTCATATTACAATTATGTTTTAGAACTACGTAGGTTGTAGAAAATTCATCCTTGTTTTTAGGAGTTGTTAAAAATGGATTTCATTGTTATAATTTAAATCGTCATCATCATCAAACGTACCCTCCAAGTCACTACTCATAATGTTTTTATGTCATACACCCTAACATGTGAAACTTCTAAAATCACACGTTTAATCATTTCCTTCCTTTCCCATGGGATAAATTATCCCTTGTTTTCAATGTATTCCAGGGTTTCACAATCATCAATTGTGTATGAAAGTCTCACTCTGCAATTAAATACAATACTTATTACGACAAACGAATAAGATAGACCATATGTATCTGCAATGAACTATACTTCCGTATAGATACACTAGTCCCTCCATAAATTTCATACCTTTGGAGAGTAAATCCACATGCACTCCTTCAAAAATAGATTAAATTTTAAAATATATCCACAAATAAAAAGAAAAATTTAGTAGCTTGAAAACTTAAATCTTGAACCTATGGAGAATTTTTCGATGAAAAATATCAATAAAAATTCTAAGGTTAAATAAAATGCTAGAAATGACCATGAGAAATAAAAATAAACATCTTATATAAACATATCTAAAACCACCTTCAACATAAATATTGAACAATTTATGTCATAATTTAATTTGGATAACATGCAAGACATTAAATAAGTGATTGTCAATAACTTATGCCATATATTAATTTTATCATCATCATACATATATGACTATTTATGCCTACCTTATTCAAACCATGAAACATTGAAATTGAAAATCCTATCCAAATTATGCTCTAAGGTAGATGTCATCTATTTTTGAACCTAACATCCTTGACAACAACACTTGGAAACTATTACCTCCTTTTACCTCTCTATATAAGGATTTATGTTAAGATGACTATTGGAAATATTCCTTACCATTTTCTTTTAGAAGTACTTCATGTGTTCTAACAGGGCTTGTCCCATATGACCACATACAACAAAATTCACTATTATTCCTTTATAATAAATATATATCTAAATACATATAATATCGATAACATTCAAACCTTCATCTCTCTTACCCTCCACTTCACCTTTCCATGTATGTGCTCTATTCAATAAAGCTTATGTGTATTTGGTTATTAGTCCATCTCGGACTAAAATCACAACTTTCATAACACTTCTCCACTTAATATTTGGGGGAAATTTGCATTACATATGAAATAAAGATACTATAGATTTTGATGTAGTCATTAATGATACCTCAACAAACCAGTTCTATTCCCATCCTAAATTTTCCTCATACATTATATATTGTGAAGGTAATTATTTTGTCACTTGGTAGTGAAGACGATCTTGAATTATTGCTCTTATTTGACCATATAAGACATTGTATTTTAATCTTAGATCCCGCTATTATTTGTATCATTTTATCCATATAACACACGATGTATGGATTTTGAAATTTGTTACACTCTTACTTATACTTTTAAGTTTTATCATACTTGCACTCATGTAGATATTGATTAGAGTGGAAAGTCAAAATGCGAGAAATCACACTTTAAAGTGCGAGTGATTACATTTGTAGGTGCGATCACTCATTGTCAAAGTGTGATAACTAACACTTAGAAGTGTGAGGATTTAAAAGGTTGTCTAAATTCAATGTTATATAAATAATAAAAATATTACTAAAAAAATAATAGATTAAATATTATATTATAAAATTCTTACATTAATTCTTTACAATACCAAATACATTATTTACCAAGGACCATTTTGTAAGGTGAAATACTAATTAATATGGCAGTTGCCTCCACATTAAATATCCATTAAAATCAAACAATGTAATATGCGTGTCACTTGAACTATGAGATTATAATATTACATTTCGTATGCAACATTTAAATTGTGTGTCATTTTAACTAGTCTTAGTTTGTCAATTCAATACATTGTCTACTATTTAAAAAAAAAAAAATTGGTTTGTCAATTAAATACGTTGTCTAATATTTTAACTAGTCTTAGTTTGTGAATTAAATTGTGTCTCATATTAACAAGTCTTACTTTTCAAATATTTTGTTCAGTCGCTACTTGTGTTTCTGGTGTTTGTTTACTCTGCATTAATTATCCATTAAATAGAACACTATCTAAATCACTATAACATCATACGTGACCCTTTTGAAATACGCACGCCATGACAGTTTGATGTGTCGGTTGTATATCACCATAGATTGACATTTATTTTTAGTATATCGTTTTTGACACTGAAGTTTTTGAAGCTTTTGGGAATAACATAAGCTTTTTTATTATCTTTGTCTTTATAGAAGTGTGTCATTCCCTTCATCCATTGAAAAATCTAAGTAGGGCTTGTGTTGAAAAATTTTAAGCACGACTTCTGGAGACTATTTGAATTCCTCTGGCTGTCAAAAGTCGGCATAAGTTCTCATGTTTATCCCTTCGAAAAGTATGAAAATATGTAATTTTAGAATTTTCCCATATGTTTCAACAAAACTCATTTTATGCACTTCTAACAATCAATGTTTTCCATGATACCACATTGGTATCATTTAACAAACATATATCAATTCAAATGATGATGTCCAGGAACCCTAATACGAACCGTAAATATGAAACTTGTAAAAACTTGTGCATTGATGTTATCCCTTCAGGAGACGATAGGAAATTAGGTAGTCTATGCTACCCCTTGAGAATGATTCCTCTTATTTCACATGAAATTAGTGGAGATGTCGACCTTAATCAAGGTTTGGTGTATGTGACAACTCCTTCAGCGACTGTCTCTCTCATGCACTCTGTTCACCCTCAACTGTCTTTCATTCCTACTCTCGGGGCTACAGTTGCGAGCGTGGTTTCAGAGGACATATTGGTTAGGGATACGGTCGTTTTTTATTCTCCAGGGAAGGATGCATCTAGGTCAGCTGTGGTGGGACGTTTTATGGGTGGAAGGGGCATATATTTTGCTGAGGCATTTCAAGAAACATGATCTACATAAGGAGCCCTTCCTTTGAAAATGGACTTATCCCCTTCCCTCACATTTGAAGAGGATATGCTCAATAAGGTGCGTGAAGATGAGGATAAAATCTCAAGAACTGCCCACATCTACCATTTCAAAACTGATGGACGAAACTTGCTCAATTGAATCAATGGATATGCCAAAGAGGGAGCCTGAGAATCAATGGTAAGTGATGATCCCATTAATTGAATAAATAATGACATCATTTTTATTTCTCCTTGTTTGAATTTGAATACATTTTATAACCTTTTACTAATTTAAAGTAAAAATTGTATGCATTTTGCTTGGATTAGTGCATAAAATTGTTCTATACTAAAGATCTAAGTAAAATCCTAAAAAAGTACCCGCTTTGTATGTACAAATCGAAGAAAGAATAATTTTGACAAGGATGCGAGTTTTGGGTAAAAAAAGTCTAAAAGGTATCTTGATTGAATTTTTCTATCTCAGCTTTCTTCTGAGCATCTAATCTATCTTTAGAGTATCTTATCTCACTTGAGTAAATTAGCTCACTTCGGAGTGTCTTGGCTCGATTAAGAGTGTCTCATCTCACTTTCAAGAGTCTTGTCTTAGCTTGCTTCAGAGTATCTTAGCTCACTTTGGAGTGTCTCATCTCTCTTAGGATTGTTCTTTCTCATCTTGCTTCAAAAGTGTTTTCACCTCACTCCGAAATATCTCTTCTTGCTTTGAAGTCTCCCGGAATGTTGCAAAGTTCTATCCTTGGGCTTCGGGATCCAAGTGAAAATTGAGTATCTTTCTAGCTAGTGACCACAAACTAGAAAATATGGAGTTTTACCATCCTGAGCACGCATTTAATGTATAAAAATACATGCAAAAATAGGGAAATGCCAATTTTGAAATAAATCATGTTATATGTTTTGTCGATCAATTTCCTTGATCTTCTCGATTATTTCATCTTGAAATATGGATTTGATTTGGAATCTCTATTCCGACTATCTAAATAAGGATTCTTCTTATAGTTTTGTAGGTGTCAATTGAGGAAGCTAGATTATATAATTCGCCCTCACCGATTGTGATAAGTTAGATAGAAACTCTACAAAGATTGTAATTTTTCTATATGATCTAAATTTTTGAAATAGAAAAAAATTATACTTTGGTGAATTAGTATGCAACCATCATTCTAATCAAAGGGAGAGATAGGCCTCACTCACCCTAAGAATTGAGAATTTTGGTATTTTCTCGTATCACTAGTTTTTGTCGAATTCTCCATTTTTATATGTGCATTTATCTAGTTACTTTTTGTAAATCATATTGCCATTAACTCACTCATTTGTGATTGTAAATCCATAGTAGTTCAATTTATATGGTCAATCACTATTTGTTTACCTCTATTGCTTTTAGTAATTTTAATTAGTTTTATGAAATTTTCTTCCAGAAGATTTCTATTCTTTGAATTTCAACTCTTCAATTTGATTTCAGTAAGTGTGCTTTCCTTCAAAATCCTTGTGAGTTTAATTTTCAATAATTTCAATTTCCATCAAGTTGTGTGAGTATTTAAATTTTGCAAGTTAACTAGTTTCATTCAATTCAAATGGTTTGTGTAATCTTTATTATAACATAGCTTAAATTTCAACTTTAATAACTAAGAAATAGAAATCCCCCAAACATAGGAATGTTACCAATAAATTGTTAACTTCCCAAAAAACCTTAATGCAGATTGCCTTTAGACACTTCTCTGGTTATAATGACATTAACTAGATTGATTAAATGTTGAACCAATAACAATGCTCATAATTATTGGCATCATTTTTGGGGACAAAATTTTCAATACGAATCATCCAATTGATAATTTCCATAAGTATTTACAAAGTAAAATAAATATATGAGTAGAGATAAAGATTCAAAGTGTAGACTCATACCAAAAGGTCCTTAGCCGTAAAAAATGATCGGTGTTGGGATGAATTTACATAATTAGAAGAAGCATTAGACTCATCAATTCAAGAGAAAATAACCCTTGCTTTACGATAACCTTCACATCATTCTACTGTAGTGGGGCATTCATATCTAAGAACCTCTTGATAAAAAGATCTAGTTAATCTCAATTATCAAACATATGATAGTAGTAATCTAGGAAAGCCAAATATTTAACCTGAAAGGAAAATTTTGTATAAAGTTGATTGGGAAAGAATGATAGATGAAAAACCAATATTTCATCATAACCCATGCAATCTTGTTGCTATTGTACCATAGAGGATATTTACTTATCCTATTAGTATTGAAAAGAAATATGATACTCCCATGAAAAACATATCCCCAATTGTATTTCCTACATTTTGGGGTATGGCCTCTGAAGATCTAGAATAGTTCCTCTTTGAATTCAAAGTAATTTTTCAAACATATGACTATAGAACTGATAACCAAAAATTGAAAATTTTTCCTTCTACACTTAAGGATTCAGCCATGAGATGGTTCATGATTTTGACACCTAACTCCATCCACTCTTGGGCAGAAATGGAAGTTATTTTTTTGGATAAGTATTAGGATTATTGCAGGGGAAGAGACATGAAAGAAAAAAAAATTAGGTCAAGAAAAATGAAGATGAAAATATGGAAGATTACTTGTATAGATTCCTCTTTCTTCATTTGAATATGTGGCCATCCTTTGAGTGAAGATTTAAAGAAAACCATTTTGTTAAAAGGATTGGATGAGGGGTCTTGAAAATCTATGAATCTAATGTAAAGAGGATATATGAATCATCAAACCTTTCATCAAATTGAACAATTTTGTAGAAGCTATCAACCCTAATGAAAATAAATTAATGGAAGAGCTATCCAACTTCGAGATAAATATTTTGATACACTTGAATACTACTCTAAATGGTATGTAGGAAAAAGTAAAATAAAATTATGAACCTCTAACAATGTTTTGTCCAAGATGTAGGAAAAAACATTCCCTTAGAGATTGTCCTCTTGGTAAAATGAAATATGTGGGATATGTGAAATAGAACATGATACTAAGGATTGTATGCTCATACCATCTCTCATAAAATAGATTAGAAAACCAAAAAGGAGTTCAATTTTGTACGAATAAAGGCAATCAACCTTCCCAAACATCACCACAATTCATGCCAAGAAATAATCCTAATCCATGGGCTTCAAATATGTACCCTCCAATTGTAACATCATTGCCATGGGCTCCATCTGAATGGAACTCCTAGTTATGGATGCCAAATCAATCCCAATTTTGCACACCTTAACCAAGGATTCCCTAACCTTATCACAAGTCATGAACAAATCCACTGTTGGTACCCAAATTGATTCTCCCTCGAAGTGAGTAGCATTACTGATTTGGCAGAAGCTTAGAGACAAGCATAGCATGTATTGTGTCATTTTGTAGCTAGGGATAAAATGCAGCTTGCTCTCCGTCACTCGTAACATGGAGAAATGGGTAGCACCCTCAAGAGGATTTGACCTATCCTCACTTTATGGTTGTGCCTTTCTACCAGGTGAGAGGACCCTTCAGTAGCTTTGTTGTTTGTGGAGGAGATGGATATATCATTCCTTGTGAAGTTATTCGAAAGACCTTGAAGAAAATATGATCAATACAACAAAACCTAACTCTCACAAGTTATCACTCTAGATAATGGAGATATTTCCTAGGAAAGGTTCAAAGCTACTAAAGACAATGAAAACATGATTAATTCTACATGTTTTGGTGATGGAATTATGCATTTGTAAACACGCAGGGCAAACAAGGGTAGTATGGGTAACATCAGGTTGTTTTTAAATGAATTTTTGTGGGAGGTGAGGTGGAATGAACTTGACTTTCCAGATCTTCGAACTCTTACAAAAATGGAGAGCTTAAAATAACAAAATTCTTCGGGTAGCTAAGATGTTCCTTTAACTGAATATGTGCTTCAATGGAGGCCCAGATAAGCATGTTTTCACACAAACTTCAAGAATCAAAATGAAGGTTCAAATTGAAAAATTAACTAAACATTATCAATCTCTTTTCATCACACCTAAGATACCCTCAAAGGCTAACAAACAATCTTCTAGTCATGCTAGGAGTCACAATGATTTTAAATTTGTTTATTTCACTATTAAATGAAAAATCTTCTTCGAAAATGAAATTGTAAATGCCACCAAACTATCATGAGAATAAGATCTTGTGTGATTCACAAAAATTTCAATGTAAGATTGCACCAAAAATAAGACAAACTACTTGTAGACATTTTGAAATGAAGCGAACATGAATTTTTCCCAAAATAACACAAATTAACTCAAGTTTGATTAAATTTATTAGCAGGAAAGTTTCAGAACAATCTTAGAGCTTGTTTATAGTTGTACACTCACAACCACCTTGACATGATCAAATTTAACACAAAATAGATAAACAAGTTTCTAGGATGATTCCTCAAAAGATGGACTCTATCAAGATTTTCTCTTAGAAAATCAGTCTTGACCTCTTAACACTCCAACTATTTACATGACAATTCATGCAATTTATAAAAATTTTACAACGAGTTTTCCTTGGCTTGAGCAAAAACATTCAATGTACCAGTGCTTGTCATGATCTTCATCCCGATTCTCACAATCAGATTTGCAAAAGTTTTCGAGCGCTTAGGGAGGAAAATTTGTTCAAATATCTCAACATTCAATTCTTTCACCTGGTAAATCACTCTTCCTTTTATGTGCCAACTACTTCCCCCTAATCTATTAAATCGGCTCATTGCATGCCCAGAAGGAAAACTGAAAAATCAGATTGAGGCCAATAGTGATCACATCTTAATGGTAAAAGATGTTTTCATATTTTTTCCCACCAAACCAAGATATCAATAGGTCTCTTGTGTGCCAAGGAAAGAAAGACCGGTCGAATCCGGCAAGATTACATCTTTAATGGTGAAATACATTTTCAAACCTTCCCCACCAAACCAGGATGTCACCTTAATGTTCCTCTTCATTTGGAGTGCAGAGACTCCAAGAAATGACAAAAACCCAAAAAATTAACATCCTCGGGAGCTTTGGAGTAGAAATGGTGGAAAATTAGATATAGATGCATAGTTGCCATCGATTTCCATTTTGAATTTGGACCGTTCACGTGGGAGATCCGAGTTAAGATAGGTTTGGGGTTCCTTTTACCTTTTATACTTTTTAGTAAAAATGTAGAATTTCTCAATTTTCTTTGCTCCTCCGACCTTGAAAATGGGCCTAACATGTATCCCAATGTGGGTCCCAAAGGAACCATGGTTAAATTCTTCTATTTTTCCTATTTTTGGAAGAAAAGAAAACTTTCCAACTTTTCCCCGAGAGTCTACATCCCCACCTTTTAATTTTTCAAATTGCCACGCATTTCAATGGTGCATCTTGAGATGGTCCCCAAAAGTAGAGACCCCAAACAAGCATAGGCTCAACATGTGTCTTATTCCGAAAAGTCTCTTAAAAAGTTTAAGAGTTCAACGGAAGTCGCCATGTGTCCAAGGTCTCGAGATAGTCTTCTTTGGTCATTGAAAAGTCCAAGAAAAAGGTAGAGTGAGCGGAAGCCTCCAAGTGTCCTCCTAGAACTTCTTCAAAATAAAACCCAAGGGTGGTCCCCAAACATGCGCGGTCCCTCCATGTGTCTTTATGGTGCAACTTCAAGATGGTCCCCAAGAGTGGAGACCCTGAATGAGTGTGGGCTCACCACGTGTCCACGCATTTGTTTAGGTGGGAATCAAAAAAAAACTATATCAGCTACATGAAAATTTTTCTAAGTCCACGGGCAAATGCGGCGAAATCCTCCACATGTCCCCGAGTCTAGCAAAAGTAGTGAAATCTCCACGTGTCCCCCATCACAACTCAGGCCAAACAAAAAGTGAACTTTCAAATGAGCTCCGTTCCTCCACGTGGACAAATTTTGAGTCAAGGTGAAGCCATAGAACTTTTAGAGTGTCCTCTTGAGCCGCATCCAACCAAAAAGGACCATGTTTCCATTGATGCGAGATGAAAATTTGACGGGAAAATTCACCCATCAAACCATAAAATGTAGGAAGACAACTATTTGAGCCTCGGAGATGAAATTTTCTCAAGGATAGAGAAATTAAAAATGTTGCAAGCCTCAAACATACTCATCCTCGAGCTACATCCATTCATTTTTCTTCAAGTATTTGGGAGAAAAGAACAAGGACAACAACTCCCGACTATGTGAAAATGGAAAGAACGGGATAGCCCAAGTTTTATACCCATTTTACATACTTTTTTAGATGAATAGAGAAATGAGGAATGGATCCATGGATTCTCGTAAAGGATTGATTTCAGCCCGAAGGAAGGATTTCAAGATTATGGAAACAAAAAGGAAGAAATATTTTTGGCAATCACCAACATCATCTCTCGACTTAGGGATGGGCACTCCTGTGAGTGCCACAAGAACCAAATAATGACCAAGTGCCAAAACATCCATTGGGCAAAGGAGTCGGTTAGGCGAGCACAAAACTAGAACTATCTCCCAAAGACAAACGTAGAAACCAAAAAACCAAGCCACCAGTACTAGAACAAACAAAAACACAAAAACAACAAACAACCAACAAACTATACATTGTACAAATGATATTAACCTCGATTTTGGGGAATTAATCCAGAAATGTTTCAAATGTCTTCCATTAATAGAAAGTTTGAGTAATTCCCCATCCAATCCTTCAAGAAGAAGGTATGTTCACCAATTCTAATATCAATGGAGTAAGGGCCCATCCGTAATGTGTCAAATTTGCCATGCTTTCCCTTATCTTCATGCCTACTATCCCATAAAGCAAAGACAAAATCTCCAATATTGAAAGCTCTTGGAATGACCTTCTGTCGAATAACTTCTTCATCTTTTCTCCGAACTTTACATGCCTTTGGTGGGATGCCCTCCTTTCTTCATCAAGTTAAACAATCTGTTAATACGAGCATCATATGGACTAACTTCTTGATCCTCCAACTATTGAATGAACTGATATGAAGATAATTGCATATGTAGGGGCAACAGGGGCTGTGTTCCATACACTAACTCAAATGGACTCCTTCCGGTGATTCTCTTAACAAGTAATTTGATCAACCCAGACAAAAAACTTCAACTTGCTCACCCCATTTTCTCTTTTTTAGCTCCAAGGTCCTTGATAATCTTCAACAAATTTTTATTACTTGGACTCGGCCTTGTCCATTTCCTTAGGAATTGTAATTATAAGCATATGTCAAATTGATCCCATATTCTCTTGCACATTTCCATCAAAGGTTTAGCTCGAAGCTCATGATTATCAAGCAACAATTTTAAATGGCACTCCCAACCTACAAATGATATGGTTCAACATAAAATCCATGACAATTTGGTGTGTTACTCTTTTGGTGGGGATTGCCTCCACCCACTTGGTGAAGTAATAAGTGGCTACAAGAATCCACTTATGGCCAACACTTGAAGGGTCTAAGATATCACCAATGAAATCCATTCCCATTTCTTGAATGGGGCTTCAATTGATACAGGTTGCAAAGGAAAGGATCCTAAAGCTTTCATTCTTCCAGAAAAGTGCTGACAAATCTCACATCTTCTAACCAAGAGAGTTGTATCCTTGAAGAGAGTTAGCCACCAATAACCAGCCTCGGGACTTTGTGTGTTATGACTCTTCCACCAAAATTCCCCCACAAACTCCTCCATGGAGATCAACAATTATCTTGGGGCTTCATCTTGAGTAATGCATCTTAAGAGAACTCCTCGGGGTTCTTCCCGGCTAACCCATAATCAAGTAATGACATATTTCGGGAAGCCAACTTAAAATCTCTTTTTGGTTCTTACCCAAATACTCGGGGTAGTATAGATGTCCGAGATAAAAAAATTACATCTTTGTACCACTCGGAATTCATCAACTTTTCAAGGACATCTACCCTTCCCTCTTCCACCTCAATAGTATGTAAGTTGCTCTCAGCCATGAGCTTGGCTAAGCCCAAAAATATCACCAACTTCATGGTTTGGATATCCATGTCATATTCTTGCATCTTGTTCACCCATCTACATCTTTTGCTTGAGACTTCCATCTCTGATAAGATGTCTTTCACCATAGTGTGGGGAACATAAGCAACAATTTTAGAGCTCAAAATGTAAGGCCTAAAAACCTTTGTTGCTTTTACCAAGGCAAATGCTTGTTTCTCCATAATAGTGTATTTCAGCTCAGCCCCCTGTAATGCCTTACTTGAAAAAGGAAATTGGCCTCTCAACCCCTTCATCATCCTTCTACAATAGGACAAATGCAATAGTATTCTTTGAAGTAAAAGAAAATATTTGGAAAGGCTTCTTATAATCTGGAGCTGCTAAAACAGGGGCATGCTTTAATTCCTCTTTGATCCCATTGAAATATTGAATGGCATTCTCCTCCCATTTGATGACCTGGTCCTTCTTTAGCATGCAAGTAATTGGAATGGTCAACTCAACAAAGTTTGATATGAATCTTTTGATAAAGTTTATCTTCCCAAAGAAGGACTAAATTCCTTTCTTGGTTCTTGGAATTAGGACCTTGCTGATGGCCTCTACCCTTTCTGGATCAATCATTACCCCCTCTTGTGACACAATGTGACCAAGCAATTTTGTCTTCACGTACTCCAAAATGGAACTTCTTTGGAATGAGTGAAATGCCATATTCTATACATCTTATCAGCATTTTTCCAATTGTTGCAAAGTGGTCACCTCTCTTTCTAGAAAACACATTTACATCATCTTGGTAAATAGCAATAAAATCATTAATGTAACCAACAAAAAGCAACATCCATTGCTCTTTGAAAGGTTACTCCAACATTCATCAAACCAAAGGGCATTATAATATAAACATAAGTTCCCAAGGAATAGTAAAGGTTTTCTTAATTCTTTCGATTCCTTTACAATAACTTGTTATAACCAAAGAAGCCATCCAAGGTAGAAAGTAGCTCAAACCAGTCACTAATTGCAGTATGTTTTCCATGTTTGGTAAAGGATAATTATCTTTCATTGATGCTCTATTCAGATTTCTAAAATCCACACATAGCCTGATATCACCATTCTTATTTCTAACTGGTATTAGGTTTGCAACCCAAGAAGATTACCTTGTGGGCTGAATAATTCCTCCATTCCTCAGTTTCTTCAGTTCTTCTTGCATTTTAAGAGATAAGAGTGGGTTGATTAGCCTCTATTTCTGCTTAAATGGTTTTGCGTTGGATTCTAAGGGAATCTCATGTTAAAACAGATCTTCTTTGTATGTCTTTAGTTTAGAATAAGTCCAAGCCATGCAATCTTGCTACTTTTTCAATAATTGAATATAGGACTGATTTTCCTCCTTGTTGAGATTGCTTCCTAACCATATCTTCCTTGGTTTCTCCTCTATACCTAGGTCATATTCTTCAACATCCCTTGAGGCTACTTTATGCCCGTTAATAATGCAATCAATATTATTAAATTTGTTTCAAGAGCAACTAGTCCCCTAGGGATGGTATTAGTTCTCGGTTAGATGATATCCTTGCCAAACAAAGTTTCTTTCCCCTCTATTGCACACACCATTGGCTCCCAATCAATACATTGATCAACAAACTCCCCTTTTTCCTACATAAACCTTCTGACCTGAGCATCATCATCAAAAAATTTCCAATGCTTAATGTTGTCGAGGATGGACATATGGCCTTCTTAACACTTCAACATCATATTCACAATATGGGGACATTACACAATTATCAAACCGAGATCCAAATACTACAAGCTTGTCTTCCAAATCATTAAACTTCCTATCATGATGCACAATATTGAATGAATCAAACATCTCAATGTGAGATCCCAAATACATGCTTGTATTGTTTCATTCATTGATTCTTAGTAGCATAGAGATTTCTGACTTGCTTGACAATTAGTTTTGAATCTCCTTTGACAATGATGTCTTTAACACCATATTTCCAAGCAATTCTCAAACCTAACAACAATGCCTCATACTCAACAATGTTGTTAGTGCACTCAAAGTTGAGTTTGAAGGAAAAAACAAACTCTTCTTAGCCTGGAGAAATCAGAACAACACTAGCACCATTTCCAAATCTGGAGCAAGCTCCATCAAACAATAAAGTCCAAGGAGAACCTTCCTGCTCAAGACACTTGCACTCTTCAATTTTGGCTCTTTCCCATCAACAAATCCTACAAAGTTATCAAGCATCAACACTTGTGTACAATACTTCATAGGATGCATTGTTGGGATCTTCATAAGAAGGTGCAACATCTTATTTTCCCCATATAACCCGACAAGGCTGCCCTCAATTGGGATGGTGGCATAGGACACATGTCCATTTGAACACTCCCACCAACACTTGTATAGCTCACTTTCTAGACAACAAAATACCCCACTTGGTTGGGCAATCAACAATAACAACATCAAGATTTAGGTTCTTACCTCGGGTAAGCTCCGCAAGTTACACCACTAAACCTTTCACACATCCCACCACCGGAACTTCTCTGGAATCCATGGTAGTGCACTTCCCATATGTTACGTTGTATCCTTCTCATTCATGACTTCCAAAGGCATAACATTGCATGATGCCCCGAGTCAAACATATAGTTGTGTAGAAATCTATTCTTAATTATCGAGAGAGTGAAGAATGGGTCTACATTTAGGTGAGATTCAATCAAGGACATCCCTAGATAAACCTCGGGTGGTTCACCTAGTTCCTCAAATGCTAGTGGTGTTGCTAACTCTTTAATGATTGGAGGAGTCTCCACAATGTTTACATTTCTGCCTAGGGCAGTCATTTCCTCTTTCAACCCCAAATACTCAAAGTCCCTTTTCTGTGCTCGGAATTCTAAGCAACTCAACAATTGGAACTGAAATCTTGATCTGACTCAAGACTTGGGCAATATCATAAGGGACATATTTTGGCAAGGAAACATTGGAAGGGAGATTGACACACTCATCAGATGGCATGGGATTTTTGACAACTTGGGCATGAGGAGAAATATGAATTTTGTTTGGGACAGCAAGGCCTTTGGTAGATGTATCTTTCTTAGGAGCCTCTTTAGGAATATTTGAAAGTAATGGAGTTTTTGTCTTGGCTTGAGGCCCTGTCCCTTTGAAAACCTTACTTCTTGTGTTATACTCCTTCTCTTGGGCAACAACAATGTTCATCAACAACAAAGCATGTCATCCTCATATGGGATTCCCCCATCATAATTTTTATCATTAAAGATCTTAAGTATATAAAGTCATTATTAGGTATCTCAAAATCTTGTACAATATCTATTTCTAAAGTATGAGAGGAGAAAGAAAGGGTACCAGTGATGTAATCCCAAAAAGTTGCAGTAGTTCAAGCACTTATCACTTCAGTTGAAGTTGCTCCTTGTTGTGAGCTCATGGAGCAACCCATCATGCAAACATCATTATCATTTTCATCATCAACTTCCTCTTCTATCTACTAACCTTCTTCACATGGAGCATGGGGCATGAAACATCTGTCACACCAATCAATGACATATGTTTCCTCAACAACAACAACTCTGGCAACCAAAGGATCAAGCACCATTCTATTTTCCCTAGCTTGGGACTGTTTATTTCCAAATCCAACAGGTCCCTTGCCTTTGTCATCAGATCTCTGATCATTTCTATGATGATTTGTAAACCCTGTCTTGGCCTTGTTGCTTGTGTTGACCTTGTGAATTCTACCCAACTCCCTTTTCTACCGGAGCCTAATTTGTATGAGATTTCTTTGATAGCCCCTGCCAAAGTTTTCACAACTTCCTCCAAATCAAAAGCCTTACTTTTTTGAATATTTTCTGAGTTAACTAGCTTCACATCCTCCCTCTTAGGAGGTTTTCCAATTTCCTTGATGTTATTCTCAATCTGCATGAGCCATAGTGAAGGCCTGCCTCAAATTGGTAGTGTTTTGTCCCTCAAGTAGTAAGCATCCTTTTTATCAAACACATCTAAATATTTCATAAAACATGATTCATCACATGGCCTTAAGTTAACAGGAAATATCCTCAAGGTCTTGTTAAACCTTATGTTGAAATCATGTACTTGACTCATTAGGATTCTTCTTGATGTTTTCAAATTCTAACAAAATAAACCTAGGATGTTCTATCACCATATTGCAATCTAAATGCATTATTCATTTTGTCCAAGAATCAATGGAATTATCCGGCAAATATTTATACTAATCCTTGCATCCTCTTCTAAAGTATGGATAAATAGTTTGATATATACATCTTCATATTCAATCTCAAATTCTTCCATCATATTGATAAAAAGATTTAAATGTTGATCACCAGTTATAGCATTGTTTCCTTGGAAATTTGGTAATCTATTTCTTACATCTTGGGAAATTGCATTTGGATAACCAACCATCCCTCTAAAATTTATAGGACCAAAAGTATTTATAACAAATGGAGGTCTAGGTGGGGGATGGGCCATGTTGTTTTGAGGAGGTGACCTTGGAGGAGAAACAAACTGATAAGGGGCAGGGGGTCTTTGAAACACAAGAGTATAACTTTCAAAATGGATATCCCCTAAAGGCCTTGTTTCTTGGAAAACCCTATCAACCTTTGAAAAGATCAGGGCATAATGAGAAGAAAAATTTCAAATTAAAATGAAGACCCTCTTCCGATGGAGAATTCAATTCCACAAAGAGACTACCTAATTTAGAAGCACTTGAATGGAAATCTTAAATGATAGGCTGATCACTTTCATCAATGGAGATCTCCTTTCTTGACTTCTGATCTCCAAAAATCTCCAAGCCTTTCTTCCTTCCTTCGACTTTATTTTTCCTAGCTCTGGAAATAATGTCCTAAAGCAGGATCCCTAGCAAAGAAAGATATTCTTCCTTCCATCTTTGCAAATATTAGTACAAATATCACTTGACGAGGTTAAGACACTTGGTATTTATTAGAAATTAGATCAACAGGAGTTGCCACTAAGGATTTCCACCTTAGTTGTGCAAATGCACTAAAATATGATCTCACAAATGTCCATCAACACTAAAACTGAAATGGAAAGACTTGAATTTTCTTACCTATATTTATCAATGAAAGCTAGTGCACTAGGTGTAGAAAATGAAATAATTTCACACAACACTTGCAACTTTGAATACTTCTTATAGGCCCGAACACAAGATGATGTTTGAAACAATGTATTAGCACTTAGAGCATACAAGAAGTGTTTACCAGGGTCTGAATATGAACTGTAATCATTTTACTCCCCGAAAACGGTGCCATTTAATGGTGTTGGTACCCAAATTGATTCTCCCTCAAAATTTGAGTAACATTATAGGTTTGGTAGGAAGCTTTAGAGACAAGCAGAGCATGTAAAGTATCAAATGTAGCTTTCTCTCTGTCACTCGTAACGTGGAGAAATGGGTAGCACCCTCAAGAGATTTGACCTATCCTCACTACTACTTTATGGTTGTGCCTTTCTACCAAGGTGAGAGGACCCTTCGTAGCCTATTTGTTGTGGAGGAGATGGAGATATCCTTCCTTGTGAAGTTATTCAGAAGACCTTGAAGAAAATATGATCAATATAACAAAACCTAACTCTCACGAGTTGTCACTCTAGATAATGGAGATATTTCCTAGGAAAGGTTCAAGGCTACTAAAGACAATGAAAACTTGATTACTTCTACATGTTTTGGTGATGGAAATTATGCATTTGTACACATGTGGGGAAAATAGGGATAGCATGGGTAAGATCGGTTGTTTTTAAATGAACTTTTGGTGGGAGGTGAGGCGGAATAAACTTGATTTGCAGGATCTTCGAGAACTCTTACAAAAATGGAGAGCTTAAAACAACAAAATGCTTCAAGGTAGCTAAGATGTTCCTTTAACTGAATATGTGCTTTAATGGAGGCCTAGATAAGTACGTTTTCACACAAACTTCAAGAATCCAAAATGAAGGCTCAAATTGAAAACTAACTAAACATTATCAATCTCTTTTCATCACGCCTAAGATACCCTCAAAGGCTAACAAACAATCTTATAGTCATGCTAGGATTCATAGTGATTTTAAATTTGTTTATTTCACTATCGAAATGAAAACTCTTTTGATAAATGAAATTGCAAATGCCACCAAACTATCAGGAGGATAAGATCTTGTGTGATTCACAAAAATTTCAATGTAAGATTGTAACAGAACAAGAGAAACTACTTTCAAACATTCAAAAATGAAGCGAACATGAATTTTCCCCAAAATAACATAGATTAACTCAAGTTTGATTAAATTTATCACCAGTAGGAAACTTTCAAGAATAATCTCAGAGCTTTTCAATAGTTATACACTCGCAACCACCTTGACATGATCAAATTTAACACAAAAGATATAAATAGGTTTCTCGGATGATTTCTCGAGAAAGATGGACTCTATCAAGATTTTCTCTTAGAAAATCAGTCTTGACCTCTAACACTTCAACCATTTGCACGACAGATTCATCCAATTTATAAAATTTTACAACAGATTTTTCCCCAAAAGCGTAAAACATTCAATGTACCAAAGTGCTTGTCATGATCTTCATCTTGATTCTCACAATCAGATTTGCAAAAAAAATTTTGAGGCGCTCGGGAGGAAAATTTGTTTAAATATCTCAACATTCAATTCTTTCATCTAGTATATCACTCTTCCTTTTATGCGCCAACTACTTCCACCCCTAATCTATCAAATTTGGTTCATTACATGCCCGGAAGGAAAACTAAAAATCGATCGAGGTCAATAGTCAGATCACCTCTTAATGGTAAAATACATTTTCATATTTTTTCCCACCAAACCAAGATATCAACAGTCTCTTGCATGCCAAGGAAAGAAAGACTAGGTCGAATCGACACTTAGATTACATCTTTAATGGTGAAAGACGTTTTCAAACCTTCCCCACCAAACGAGGATATCACATTAATGTTCCTATTCATTTAGCATGCATGAGACTCCAAGAAATGACAAAAACTAGAAAATTCACATCACTAGGAGCTTTGGAGCAGAAATTCTAGAAAATCAAATACAAATGCATAGTTGCCATCGATTTCCCTTTTGAATTTTGACCGGCCATGTGGAAGATCGAGTTAAGACGGGTCCAGGGGTTCCTTTTACCTTTTATACCTTTTGGAAAAAATGTAGAATTTCTCAATTTTCTCCGCTTCTCCACCCTTAAAAATGGGCCTAACACATGTTTCAATGTGGGTCCTAGAGGAACCATGACTAAATTCTGCTATTTTGCCTATTTTTGGAAGAAAAGAGAACTTTCCAAATTTTCCCCGAGAGTCCACCTCCCCGCCTTTTGACTTTTCAAATTGCCACATGTTTCAATGGTGCATCTTGAGATGGTCCCTAAAAGTAGAGACCCCAAACAAGTGCGGGCTCAACACGTGTCTTATTCTAGTAGAGTCTCATTAAAATTTTAAGATTTCAGCGAAGGTGCCATGTGTCCAAGGTCCGAGATAGTCTTCTTTAGTCGTTGAAAATTCCAAGCAAAAAAGGAGAGTGAGCGAGAAGCCTCAAGTGTCCTCTGCACTTCTTCAAAATAAAACCCAAGGGTCAGTCCCGAACATGCGCGGTCCCTCCACATGTATTTATGGCATAACTTTGAGATGGTCCCCAAGAGAGCAGAGACCACGAATGGACGTGGGCTCACCACGTGTCCTAAGCCTTAGAAAAATTCCTTTAAAAATTTTAAGTCCTCGGTGGAGCCGGTAGAAACTTCCACCTGTTCCTCTGTCACATTTGTTAAGGTGGGACCCTGAGACAGATCTTCAAATGTGCGCCTTCCCACCATGTGTCCATGGCCCCTAAAACTATATTAGCTTGCATGAAAATTTTCTAAGTCCGGCACAATAGCGGAATCCTCCACGTGTCCCCCTAAGCACAACTCCAAGGCCAAACCAAAAAGTGAACTTTCAAATGAGCGTCATTCCTCCACATGGAAAAATTTTGAGTTGAGCCAAGCCATAGAATTTTTATAGTGCCCCATTGAGCCGCATCCAACCAAAAAGGGCCATGTTTCCATTGATGCAGAGATGAAAATTTGATGGGGAAAACTCACCCGTCAAACCGTAAAATGTAGGAAGACAACTATTTGATCCCGAAGATGAAATTTTCTCGAGGACAGAGAAATTAAAAATGTTACAAACCTAAAACAAACTCCTCCGAGCTACATCCATTCATTTTTCTTCAAGTATTTGGGAAAAAAATGACAGGGACAACAACTCTCAACTATGGAAAATGGAAAGAATGGGGCAGCCCGAGTTTTATACCCAATTTACAGACTTTTTCAGATGAACAGAGCAATGAGGAATCAACCATGGATCCGTAAGTGATTTCGGCCCAAGAAAGGATTGATTACGGAAACAAAAAGGAAGATAGAGTTTTTGAGCACCAACACCACCATGGACAAAATATCCTAATCATTCTACTTTGTTTATCCACAATAAAGAATATTTACCCCCAAACAATAGCAATATACCCAATAAGAATTAATGCCACTAAATCTTATTTAACCTCAACCAATAGAGGTAGTACATCAACCAAAGATGTCAAAAACACCTATGGCTAATCCAAAGAATAGGAAAACAACCACTATCTTCAAAGTTGAACATGAATGTATGGGAGTAAATGTTATCGATTATAAGGACAATCAATTAAGATTAAGAAAAATTATGGATAAACCCCCAGTTGTGATCACGAAATACCCAATGAGAACCCAAATATTGATAAAGGGAAGGAAAAGGAATATGAGGAGAAAGCTAACAAACCTCAGGAATAACCCATAGTCTCTCCACTAGCTCCATTTCCTGAGAGACTCAAGGAAATTGTTAATAAAGAATTTGATCTACTTAGGGAAATAAATAAATTGAACATTGATATACCATTATTACAAGCCATTAAAGACATTCTAGAATTAAATAGGTTGATCAAAAATCTTTGTATCAAAACCCCAGGAAGAAAAAAATAATATCCCAAAACTATACCTATAGATAGGAAACACACTAAACTGTTGTCAGGAGAGTTATTTCTTCCTAAGTATGGTGAACTTGGTGTTTAGATTATTACCAAAAAGTTGGGAAAAAAAAGATACCAAATGGATTGATCATCCTAAGTGCAACTATTAGTGTCATAATAGAAGATACTTAAAAATACCCTTACATGGACTACAACCCACTACTACCATTTTACAAATGATAGATCAATCTATTGCTAAACTTGAAGGGGTGATAGAAGATGTTATGGTAACATTAGAATCATGGGAACACCACCTAAACTTTATGATCCTTCAACTTCAAATAAAAATACATGGATACCACATCCTTTTAGAAAGGCCCTGGTTAGATACTGTTACAACTTTAATAGACTGCAAATCTAGAGATAAGGCTATATCAAATGGAATTCACGCAAAACATATTTCCTTATTTTCCCAACTCAACCATTTGTAGATGTTAAAGAATACATTTGGGTTGATGATTTTGAGTTAACTAATTATAATTTATCTTATTTGGCTATGATTGCAGTTAAAAATCATTTTTCAAATATTGAGGAATCAAAACGAATATTGGAGATGACTAACAATCTATTGATGACTCCTCGGGTTGCTTGATTCTCCTCAAGTTTCTTCAAAGTCTTCCTAGATCACTTGATTCGCCTTAGGTTTCTTCGGAGTCTCCTCGGGTTGCTTCCGAGTATCCTCAAGTTGCTTCAAAGTCTATTGAAAAACCTTCTTTTTCAAATTTAGAACCAATAAATGAAAATTATGAGATGGTAGTATCTGATGAAAGGTATGAATCAAGCCCTTTTAAAATATATGTGTAGAAATGGAAAGATTCGATGAAAATTTTCTACCATAAGTCTCACTTCCTTTAACAGTTCTAATTCCAAAAGGAAATTCAACTTTTGACAACATGACTAGATTCCATATATTTTTACCTCATGAATGTCCATAAAATTCATTATCAAATGAATTCATGGTTGTTAATTTAGTATATCCAGTGCTAAATTGATCTCCCTTTATCCAAGAAAAGAAGTTAATATCAATAGTTGGCTAACTAATGATGAAGAAACAACATTTTTTATGTATTAAGAAACCATACTAAAGATTTTTCTTGGGAGTATAGTGATATGAAAGGAATTCATCCTAGCATATTTACTCATCACATCTACACAAGTAATGTTAAACCAATCAGACAACCACAAAGAAGGATAAGCCCAACTCTAAGAGACATGGTTAAAAAAAATAGAAAATTTATTACAAGTTGGATTTATTTATCCCATATTAGATAGTCAATGGGTCTCACCACTTGTAATAGTACCTAAGAAAAATGGGAAGTGGATAATTTGTGTTGACTATAGAGAACTTAATAAAGCCACATTGAGAGACTATTTTCCCTTACCATTTATTGACCAAGTCCTAGATAATCTAGCAGGAAAGAAATTATTCTCCTTTCTAGATGGGTTTAGTGGTTATAATTAGATAAGAGTGGTTGCAGAAGATCAAGATAAGACAATTTTCACTTGCCCTTGGGAACATTTACATATAGTGTTACCCTTTGGCTTATGCAATGCACTAGCTAGTTTTTAGGAGTTGTTTCTACCATATTTTTATTTGATTAATGATTATGTGGAATTATATATGGATGATTTTACAATGTATGGGAACTCTTTTGAAGAGTTTTGGCTAATCTAGAAAAATTATTAACAGGTGTGAACAACAAAACTTATCTTTGAGTAATGAAAAGTGTTTCATGATGATGGATGAAGGAATAGTCCTTGGACATCATATTTCATCCCAAGGTATAAAAGTAGACCAAAATAATATTGAAGTGATCTCTAACCTACTTATACCCAAAAATCAAATAGATGTTAGAATATTTCTTGGACATGCAGGGTACTATTTGTCCTTCATTCAATATTTTAGTAAAATTGCTGCTCCAATGTTTTCATTGTTAGTGAAAGATTGTGAATTCATTTAGGATGAGAAATGTCAAGAATCCTTTGAACTAATCAAGGAAAAATTAACCTCATCCCCAGTGTTAAGAGGACCTAATTGGAAATAACCCTTCCACATTCATACTGATTCCTTTAACACTGATATAGGGGTAGTATTGGGACAAAAGGATGAACATAATAAAATGTATGTTATTTATTATATTAGAAAGAACCTCACTCCCACATAAAATAATTACACCACTACTAAAAAAGAATTTTTAGTTATTGTCTATGCCATTAATAAATTTTGTCATTATATTATAGGGTATAAGACATTTGTGTATACTTGACCATGCAACTATCAGGTACCTAATGAACAAACTAGTAGTGGGAGGTAAGGTTATTAGGTGGTTACTACTTTTACAAGAATTTGATATTACCATTATTGATAACCTAGGTAAATCTATGTAAAGGTTAAAAAAATGAGGAGAAGAGGACACTTTGTTAATGAAAGTTCTTGATGAACAATTATTTTTCATATCCAAAAGTTCACCATGGTTTGTTGACATTGCAAAACTATTTGGAAATAGGAAAATTTCCTGCAAATTTCAGTAGTAAACAAAAGAAATGGTTAATTAAATAAAGTATTACCTTTAAATGGGTAGATGGTATTTTATTCAAATTTGGATCTAACTTGGTGTTATATATGTGTGTTCGAGAGGAAAATCAATGGCATAATTCCTATATTACCATATCATGCACAAGTTTGGAGCACCAAGAAGTATTATTTTAGATCAAGGTCCCCAGTTTATGTCAAACATGATCCAAGATTTTATGTACCTTTACCAAATCATTCAAAAATATTCATCACCCTAATGCCCTTAGGGTAATGGGTAGGTGGATGTAACTAATAAAGAATTGGAAAATATCTTGATGGAAAAATAATGCTAGAAGAAAATATTGGGTGAACAAATTACTAGAGGTAGTTTGGGAATACAACATCACTTGGAAAACCACCACTAGGTTTTCTCCATATGAACTTGTATATGGGAAGAATCCCATATTTCCTATTAAATTCAAATTACAAAAATTAAGAAAAACTATTCAAATTGGAGTAGAGCTAGATGAAATTCAACAACAAAGGATACTTCAACTTAGTGAACTAGATGAGATGAGGATGGAAGATTTACATAGGATTGAGCTACTACAATTTTAGAGAAGACAATGACATGATATCCATATTAAGAGAAGGAAGTTCCCAACAGGAGATTGAGCCCTATTAATTGATTCCAGATACCAAGATTTTATAGGGAAACATTGAACTAGATGGGTGGGCCGATATGAGATTCAAGAGGTATTTGATAATGGATCAGTTTAACTACTTCTAATTGATGAAAAAACCAAAATATTATTGGTTAATGGACACAGACTGAAGGTATATCATAAACCATTGGATAAACATGAGTTTTTAGAATGATTTCAATCAAAAGAAGGACTCGGTCATGTGTTAAAACCTATTTCTTCCCTCATGGAAAATATTTTAAATTAAAGGAAGGTCAATAAAAAGAGAATAATTGAAAACTATTAAATGGCAGTTCTTCTCTTTAAAAGAAATTAAAAAATAAAATAAGGAAAAGGTAAAAACCAGAAATGGAGGTTTTCCCACAAAAGTATGCAATCAAAACTAATAAGGAGTAATTATTTTACCATTATTTAAAAAATGAATATGATTTTTTAGGATACATGGAGGGGAAAAATCAGCTATGTCACTACTAAAGGTAAAGTGCTATAGTTTCTATTTATAGAATTATTAAGAAGTTATAAATGTTGTGATTATTCAAATAAGTGGGAAATATTCAAATCAAAGGTCATAAAAGATCTTTTCAAATCACCCCTCAATTTGAAATCATTTCATTAAATGGAGGCAATTCTTCACATGTGTGGAAAGAAGGATGAAATGACAAGTATCACATTTAACCTCAAGTCGATTCATAGTTAACAAGGACTCACATGCTATGAATTAAATCTTCTATGTCGACCCAAGATATAATCCACATCAACATGAAGATGGCACATAAGCCCTTGTATCAAATTGTCCTTGCTAACTTCACTCCAGATTGTTCTCAAACCAATCTACTTCAGCCTATCTTTAGTCATCCCGCTTTGAATGGTTATCCATCAACTTTTCTTTAAACTATCCCCTATTTCAGATTATAAGGATGGGACAACAAAGGTATTCAAAGGAAGAGTCCACTTCAATTTTCATGCAAGATTCACAATTTGGGAAATTGTTCAAGAATCATGATGGTTGGAATTCATTAATAAATTTTGAGGCTACAAATAAGCATTAGTGGAATAATTCCTCAAATTTTTCAAAGGAACATATTTAAAGTTAAAGGGTAGTAAGATTCCTATTAACAATCATGATGTAAGTCAAATATAAGGAATTCCTTGCAGATGGATGCAAATTACAGGAATATCCATTTACAAATACCTAATTAAAATTTTCCATAAGAATGGAAAACTCAAACTCGAATTAGCATTAAAAATTCCAAAATTATGAAAGATATTATAAGGGAAACCCTTTGTGAACCATATAGAGTGGTTAAATTTTGGATAGTTAAGTATTTCACCTATGAAGGTGAATAACATATCCTAGGTTGTGATACAATGTTGATTCTAATTCATTTAAGGAAGGGTTTACACAAACCAGGGCATCAAATAAACATAATGTGAAATCATTCAAATTATGAATAAAATACATAAGGAGAAGAAAGGGACAATTGGGCACCAAGGCGGAGGCCTCATTCACCTGATATGTCAACATTTCATCATAGAGATGAAGGGTAAAAAGGAATGGAAAATATTGATACAAAATATGGATAAACTTCCAGAGAAGAAGATACATTCTCTCTCTGTTCCTAATGCATGGAAATCCACTCCACATCTCACTCAACCTCGACAAAAAGTGTGAGGCACCTAACTTTGAACATGGTCAAATATTTACTACCACATCATTTGGATCAATTTGCAGAGAAAGATAAATTTTAGGAAGTTGGGAGAGGAATATTTCATTTCTCCTTCGAGAAGAAAGAGAAAATTAATTCTTCAAGAAGATGAAGACCTTAAAGAGGATGTAAAGATTTTTGGTAGCATAAATTTATCCAAAAAGATTAGGAATAACAAAAATAAGCTATACCTAAAACAATCCAAGCGTTTACTAAATAGAGGGTCAATAAACCTATGACACAACCTTCTTCTTCTAATAGAGAAACCAAAAAGAAAAACCTCTGCTTATAGAAGAAGAACCCATATCCCTGTTTAAGTAGGTCAAGTTTTTAAGAAAGAATAAATACAACACATCCTCCCCTCTAAGAAAGAAGAAATTATCAAACAACAACATGAGGAATTAAAGTAATTGAAGATAAAGGTACAAAAAAAAAAATCCTTATCTCTTATTTACAAGTACAAAGTCAGGAACTTAAGATGCAATGAATGGAAAATAAATAAATAGCTCTTTCTAGCACTAAAATAAAATTTAATCAGAAGTTCAGACTTCCTTAAATATAGAGGAAGTCAAAAATGTATGGGATGTGATTTATAATTTTTTTGAGAAATTAAATATTTAGAATGAGAGATTGAAAAATCAGTTGGAAGAAGAAAGAAAAGACAAAACAAAAATACAACAACATAAGGAAAAGATAAAAATTTTCCAATAGACTTCTTTTGCATTAGGGGAAAAACTACTTGCTTGCAGAGATGACCATCCTTAGTATATAGTACCTTCTTGCAAGAAGAATTTTATAGATGGCAGTTATCAAGAATAGCATGTGATTTTCATTTGAAATAAATAATGAAATGGAATTCTTGGAGGCCTTTACCAAAAGTTCCCCGATCATCAAAATATCATGTGTGAGTTTCACCTATGTAATCTCTTGTTAGGTCATATGTCCGACTTTCGATTAATGTCTATGAAGGAGAGTCCCACTTGAGAGATTTCTCTTCTACAATACAAAATCAAATAAAATGGAATCAAAGGACCAAAGACTATTTTTAGAAGGTAAAGATTAAGGGTCTATGCATGATGCCTCAATATCCTAAACTAGATGGATAACTCAAAACATTTAGGGATTTTTCTTATCAGACAAAAATTTCAAAGCACCACATTACACAGCTAAAACAAAGCATTGTAAGTGTTCAAAAATTCACTCCACAAATAGAGTTTGCAAAATCAGTGATGTCCTGTGAAAAGAGATGGGATAATCTAAACATTCCCTTGAAAAGAAGAGAGATATTTTTTCCCACAAATATGAGATGGTCAATGAGGATAACAATAGAAATTTTAGGTATGATCCCATAAATTTGTCAAACACAACGACATAAATGGATTAGAATGTGGTTTAGACTACCACTTAATCTTTTCCCCATGCCTTCATGGAAAGAATCAACATTGAAAAACACTGAAGCATTTGAGACATGGCACAAATAGGTTGAAGAAAATTAAGGATTCTGTGTGTAAAAGAAAAAACATGGGAACTTCATAAAAGTGTTTTTGACTTGAGAAAATATTTAGAGGACAAGTTCCTCGATCCAACATTCGAGAAGTAAATTGTAAGAGGACTTGAAAACAAGTAATTGTGGAGGAGAATGATGAGCCCATTAATTTAATAAATAATGACATCATTTATATTTCCCCTTGTTTGAATTTGAATACATTTTATATTTTTTCTTAATTTAAAGTAGATATTATATGCATTTCTTTGGATTAGTGCGTAATAAATATTCTATCCTATATATATAACTAAAACTATAAAAATTCACTCATTTCTTTATGTATAGATCAAAGAAAGAATAATTTTGAACAGGATGTAGAGTTTCGGGCACAAAATAATAAAAGGTAGATAATTTCAGAGTGTCTCGTCTTGCTTTCCGAGTGTTCTATCTCGACTCTCTTCGAGTATCTCGAGGACTATCTGGGATCACTTTAGAGTATCTAGGATCACTTTGGAGTGTCTTAGATAGCTTCTGAGTGTCTCAACTTGCTTTTCAGTGTTATGTCTCGGCTGACTTTAGAGTATATTAGATTTCTTAGGAGTTCCTCAACTTACTTCAGATTTCTATCTCAACTCTCTTCGAAAGTGTACTTAGCTCGCTTCAAAGTATCATAGCTCACTTTGAATTCTCTCCAGATATCGCATGGTTTTGACCTTGGGCTTTGCGATCCAATTGAAAACTTTAGGATCTTTCCATATATTGACAAAAAACCAGAAAATACAGAACTTTCACCCTCAAACATGCATCTAATTCATAATGGTACATGCAAAAATAGGGAAATCCCAGTTTTAGAATAAATAATGTAATATTTTTTGTCAAGTAATTTCCTTTATATTCTCATTTATTTCATCCTAAAATATGGAGATGATTTATAATCTATATTTCGACTATCTAAATAAGGATTTTGCTTATAGTTTTGTAGGCATTAGTTTTACAATATGGATTATATAATTCACCCTAGCTGAATGTAGTAAGTCGATAGAAACTCTACATTTTTATAATTTTTCTATATGATTTATAAATTTTGAAATCAATAAAAATTACTTCTTTGGTGAATTAGTGTGTAACTATTCTTATGATCAATGGGAGAGTAAACCCATTCACCCCGAGATCCAAAAAAATTTGTATTTTTTTATTGGTTAGTTTTTTTAATTCTCCATATGTATATGTGCATTTTTTTACTTCTGTAAATATCATCACCATTCACTCACTACTTCCTGATAGTAAATCTATAATAGTTTATCTTATATGGTCAATCACCATTTTTACATCTATTGCTTTCAATAATTTTAATTAGTTTTGTGAATTTTTCTTAGAAAATTTCTATTCTTTGACTTTCAACTCTTCAATTTGATTTTAGTAAGTTTACTTTCCTTCAAAATCCTTGTGTGTGAAAATTGGGAGAATTTCAATTTTCATCAAGTTGTTTGAGTATTTAAATTTGGTAAGTTAATTAGTTTCCTTCATCATAAATAGTTTTTGTAATCTTTATTATAACATAGATTAAATTCTAACTTTATGAAATAAGGATCAGAAAACCTCACCCAAACAAAGGAATGTTTTGAAGCAATTTTTAATTTTCCAAAAAACCTTATTACATATTGCCTTTGGACACTTCCTAGTTATATTGACATTATCTAGATTGATTAAATGTTAAACCAACAATGAGGATCATCGCAAGATCGATCTCTACCCCTATTTTAGATCTTTCTTCATTGTTATTTTTGACTTTGTTGAAGATAGGGATAATATTGATACCCAATCTTTATTCATGGGGTAAACATGGTCTCATGGTCAAACCCTTGTACCACTCGATTTTGACCCATCAAAATCCTCATTCAATTCTCACCTCTTTGGGAGGTTAGACCCCATGGCCTTCCTATCCAATTGTGGAATGAACATTAGTTTGAAGCCACAACTAACCAGTTAGGGTCATATGTTAAATCAGACGAAAAATCTACCCAACACTTTCATACTACCTTTTCTCATATTCTTGTGAACACCAACCTCTCTCAAGACCTTCCTCTTGATACCAATCTTCTAATCGATGAAAAAAATGTGTTTAACATCTTGATTTTGAAGGTGTTCCTCTTCAATGTCTTAAATGTTTAAAACAAGATATTTGATTCTAGATTGTGGGCGACCTAAACACACTAACACTAAACCATCCTTGTGGAAAGACTCTCTGCCTAATCATCTCACCATGTGTGACCCTTTTGATTCAGTTTTAGAACTATCCTCACCATTTTATTATAAGAGTCCCTCCCAGGTTTCAACACCACAATTCTTAATGAGACCCCCTAGCTCTAACTTCCTGTGAGACATTCTAGGGATCTCAAGGAGAGTAGCTCTTTCTCCACTTCTTTGAAGAATTTCATGCCAATTAATTCTTTATAAGTATTTCTTCCTCTTGAACTGAACCTACAAATTTTATTAAAGGGATAGCTAGATGGTTGTTTAAAGTAAAAAGGGATCCTCTAAAAAGACTATGCTCCCGATTAGAAAACCAGGTCACCACCTCTATCTAGTACTTGATGGTGGGTTTTCTTGTTGGAGGCTTTTCTCTAACCTGGATGTTTCTTATTTTGTACAATTATTCATTCCCTTGTTTTAAGTTGTTGCGATTGTTTTGTGGTTGTTTCATGGTTGTATTTGGGTTGTTTGGTTATTTTTTTCCATTTTGGTTTTCATCATTGTATCTTGGCATATGGCATTTTCCTCCTAGGTAGGATCATTGTCAAAAAACATTAATCCTTAATAAAAAGGGTTTGGCATTGAAAATTTGGCATCATTTTGACAAAATGATGCCTAATTATTCAATCAATTTTTCCATCAATGATTTTAGAAATAAGTGTAAAGCTATAACACACAATGAATAAGTTGGAGACATCCATCGAAGCATTGTGGATATTGTACTTGTAAGAATTGCACAAATAACTTATGGGATAGTTTTATTGCTAGAGGAATAATAACTATTTCCTAAAATGTGATAAAGAATATGGTTTCAGGGAAACAATGATTGCTCAAGCATAAAAATGGGTTTTGTTGAAAAGGTTTTGGAAAATGGATTTTTTTGACAATTAAATCAAGAAAACTTTAAGACCGCCCTCAACAGATTCACCGGATATTTCATTTGAAATTGATTGTTGAAATAAGTTTTAAATTTGGAAGGTTGTTATTGAATAATTTTTTAGATTACAAATACATTATTACGTAAAAGTTTCAGAGCGCATATGCATTATTATAAAAAATTAGGGGTTATTGTGGTATTTCATGTAGTTTTTAATCAAATAAGGGATTTCATAAGAGACTTAATATTTTTAGTACTACTTGATTCACATAACTTATATGTTAATATCATGTAGAAACAATTAGGTGATTATTTGTGATCACTAAAATAAGGAATATTTCACATTATTAAAGTACTAGTATTTGACTATAAATTTTGGTATAATCTTATGAAAGTGCATATACAAAAGTATCCATTTTTTCCGAACGAATGAATAATCTTATGAAATAAAGCATTCATTTGGAAAAAAAAAGGGGATACTTCGAGGCCATCTTGCTAATGTAAATTATTTGTTTCACACCCTTTCCTTTAAGATTTCACAAGTGTGGCTCAAAATCTTTGTAGGAGGGATCATGGAAGTTGATCCATAGGGATCTAGAAAAACACACCACTTCATCAGTTTCATCAGCACCAAGAAGAAGAAGAAGAAAAAATAAATAAATTGAGGAATACGGAGGTTCTGGAAGGAACCACCACTCTGTGCAGAGCGGTGGTTTCAGAACCACCTCCACTGCGCAGGCGGTGGTCCTAAAATCATTGCCCAAACCAGGGGTAGCGATCCCATGATCCCGCTACTCAGTGGCGCGTTCTGGTACTTTCGAATGAAAAAGAAGAATGGAATCAAATTTGAAGCGCCCAGCCGTGTCTCTTCACTTCCATGCCCCTTCACATCCTCCAGTGCATGGGAGGACATGGGAAGGCCTATAAATACATGGAAGGAGCAAGAGAATAGACATTCAAAGGTGAATCAGAATTTAATGAGAGCAGTGAGCAAGATCTTCAGTGTTGGAATGGAATTGTAGGAGCAAGGTGTAGAAACAGAGCAAGCAAGTAATTGGAGAGAAGGTTTACACTTGTTGCTTCTTTTCATACTTATTATAATCTGTAATTGTCTATGTTAGACCAATAAAAGTGGGAAGAAAGAGTAGTTGCCCTTCCCGACTGGTTTTCCTCCTTGGAGGTTTCCAGGATAAAAATTGTTGGTGTTGAAGTTTGAATTATTTTCCTTCTCTACAATTTCCTTTCTATAGCACTAGATAATCAGTCACGAAGCTCTAATATTTAAGCAAATCTATCATTTTCCAGAGTTGAAAGTAGAACAACATAGTTGTGTGATTTGTAGAGTTCCAAAGTAGAAGTTTACGGATCATTTTGGTATCAGAGCTGATTATATATCCAGGACTGTGGTATTCGAATCTTTCTTTTGATTTTGTATGATAGTGACAAGGTCCAAAGGCGAAGAATTTTACCTTGCAAGCTAGATATTTCTACAAAGAAGTGGAAACAGAGAATTCGAGCTCAAATGGAGGAAGAGAACTTGGTCCATAGAGTCGAGATGTTAGAGATCATGATGGATAGATTGCATAGGAAACAAGAAGAGATTTTAGATTTGCAAAAGATGGCTTCGATTAAGCAAGATTCCATGGACTTGATGGTTCAATAACTAGCCAAAAATTTGGCATCGAGAAAGAGCCATGAAGAGGAAGAATGGGAAGAGTGAGAAGAGATGCCAATTGTAAGCGAGAAGGTAAAATCTACACATACACCTTTTAAAGTTGAAACAAAAGTGAAAATAAAGAATTTTGAAGGACAAGTAGATGCAGAATTTTTGGATAAATGGCTAAAATAGTTGGAACTCTATTTTAGTGTGCATAATGTCATTGAGGCACAAAGGGTCACCTTTGCACGTCTTAAAATGGAAGGTCATGCTCTGGTTTGGTGGGAAACCCATTTAGCCACTTGTGAGAAGAAGAAATGTCCTATTTTCAGTACTTGGAAAGGTTTTAAAGAATTGATAAGAGCTAACTTCTATCCTATTGGCCATAAGACTGACATGATGATTAAGTGGTAGTACTTTAGACAAGGCAAAGTGATCAAAGCATGCAAGACTACACTACGGAATTTTGGAGACAAGCCATGTTGCTTAATATGGACTTGGAGGATGAGGACATTCTGACCAAGTATTTGGGAGGAATTCACACTCACCTTCGGAGGAAGGTAATCTCCATGAAGCCCAAGGATCTCAATGAAGCTTGTGTACAAGCATATTGCATTGATGATGAGATGAAGCAAGGAGAAATAGAGCCAAAGGGAGACCAATCAACAGAACAATAGGACAAAGAACAAGGGAAGAAAAGTAGCAAAGGTAAATGGAAAGGTAAAACTGCTGCTACTACTTTACATACTTGTAAAGATCCTAAGAATTTCTATAAGAATTGTGATGTAAATGGACATACTGATGCCAAATGTTGGAAGTTGCATCCAGAATTGCACCCAAAGCATTGAACCAAGGATTCCAAGAAATCCATGGCCACTGTGAAGATAGAAAGAGAGGTGGAGATTGAGGATGATTCGGATGTAGACAAGAGGCTGGGATGCATGGCCACTAACATGTACAAGGTAGTAGAAGAAGAAGAGATGAGTAAGCTATTTCAAATCCAAATCCAAATCAAGAAGACTAAGGTAAATGATTTAGTAGATTCTGGTTCTCAGTCAAATTTGATTTCTGATGTGGTTGTAAAACAACTTGGTCTAGAGACTTATGTGCATCCACATCCATACCCACTAGGATGGGTGAAGAAGGATGTAGAAATACAAATTACAAGAAAGTGTAAGTTTCAGTTTGGGTTAAACACCCAATATATAGATGTATTAGAGGCTATTATTATTCCACTTGATGCATTTGACGTTGTCTTCAGAAGTCCTTACTTGCATATCGAGAGATTTTGTGTTCACAAGGAGGGAGAAGTGGTTCGGATGGGTCAAGGATGGAGTCGGTTTAACATCCACACACTAAAGCAAATCAAAGAAGGATATTGTAAGTGTCAACCAAGCACCAAGACTTATTCAGGAAAATCATCAGTTTTGTTGCTTTCATTGGATGAAAAATAAAATGGACGTGAGAGCAAATATTTTTGACTAAAGGATGGAGAATTTGGATAGCACTTGTTAGTTTTTGCAGAAGAAGACACCACAGGAACTTCTCACTCAAGGAGCAAAACAAACTTCCACTATGCAGTCACCATATCTACCTATGGATTCACTGGACTTGACCGTGGGGCAACAAGAAGAAAAGGAGATACAAGGAATGGTGGTGACTATAGCAGCAGCGTACTTGGAGAGGATTTAGTCAATCCATCTCAAGAGGTAGAGATAAGAAAGGACTAAACCACTACAATATGGGACCTTCACCATACTTGAGCAGGTTGGAGAAGAAATCTTTGGGCCATACCTCATGCAGATGTATGCATAGTGAGTTGTAAGAGCTCACACCCACTAATGCCATCTATGCATGACAAAGAAAGAAAGATACAAAAGTTACCTTCTAAAGAGGATTGTACTTGAGGCATCTTAGAGGAGGATGTAGCACTTGGAAACCAGAGATCCATAGGAGTCTTGGCAGGTTGGATGAGAGAAGACACCAAGGCAGACCCAGTGGTACTCAAATGAGCATGAGAGGAAGTTGATTCCTCTACCACTCCACCACTAAGCTTTTGTGGGACCAAAATCCTCCTAAGTAGGGGAGGTATGATCCATAGGGATCCAAAAAAACACACCACTTCATCAGTTTCATCAGCACCAAGAAGAAGAAGAAGGAAAAATAAATAAATTGAGGAATACAGAGGTTTTGGAAGGAACCGCCAATTTGTGCAGAGCGGTGGTTTCAGAACCACCTCCTTGTAGGGTAGCAATCCTGAAACTGCTGCCCAACTAGGGCAGTGGTCCTATGACTGTCGATATGCTCAGGGTGGTGGTCCTGATACTTTCGAATAGAAAATAATAATGGAACGTAAATGGACATGAATTTAAAGCACCCAACTGTGTCTCTTCACTTTCATGCCCCTTCACATCCTCAAGTGCATGGGAGGACATGGGAAGGAGCAAGAGAATAGACATTGGAAGGTGAATCAGAATTTAATGAGAGAAGTGAGTAATATTTTCAGTGCTGGAATGGAATTGTAGGAGCAAGGTGTAGAAATAGAGCAAGAAAGTAATTGGAGAGAAGGTTTACACTGTTGCTCTTTTCATACTTATTTTAATCTGTAATCGTCTATGTTAGACCAATAAAAGTGGGAAGAAAGAGCAGTTTCCCTTCTCGACTGGTTTTCCTCCTTAGAGGTTTCCAGGATAAAAATTGTTGGTGTTGAAGTTTGAATTCTTTCCCTTCTCTGCAATTTCCTTTCTATAGCACTAGATAATCAGTCACGAAGCTCTAATATTTAAGAAAATATGTCATTTTTGAGAGTTGAAAGTAGAACAACATAGTTGGATGATTCATAGAGTTCCAAAGTAGAATTTTCTGATTAGAAGCACATACTATGCGAGATCATTGAATAAATTAATGAATGAAATTCTTAGTAATGTTGCATTATGAAGAATGAAGTTGTTGTATGTTTATATCCTTTAGATTATGGGTATTCTAGTAAAATAATGTTAAGAAATATTGATAGTAACTTTCAAAGTGGATGACAAGGTCATTTTTACTTAATGAGGTTGTATGAAACTTGAGGAATGTTTCCTTAGTAAATTTGATATTAAGAGAATGAAGAAGACCATTACCATACATGCATAACTAAGACAAGTAATTTTTTTCTTGTTTACGGTAGAGATATTGAAGCATAAGGAAATTGTAAGAATTAGGGTTATAATGGGAAGATATGGCAAGATACAAGTAGATATGGTGGGATGTATGGAAAGAATAAGGCATGAATTCATTGTTCTATAGTCCTATACTCCACTCCACTATCCAATGTCTATTCCAAACTCAACATTGTTCATCAAACAATGACACAGATGGAGAAGAACATGTTAATGGTTGTCCCTTTGATGTATGCCATTGATTCCCATTTCCAGTGAGTTTTCTACATCTCGCTTCTCGAGGTCTGCAGTATCTGGAGCGTTTGAGCGATTGAAATAATTGACAAAGGCGGCATAAAAGAAAAATCTTTAAAATTTTGGACGGCCATGATTTCTTCAATGTTCGTCCATTAAATCCCATTCTTCTACTACTATATACTACGGTAAGTGCACCAAGTAGTGTAATGCTACCGCGTAGTAAATATATATTTACTACTAATAGATTAGATATATAACCAGTTTCATTTTTCTCTCTCCTTCCTCTTTATAAATGTAAGGATTATCAATTTTTTTGAGATGAATGAACTTTTTTTGTTGAATTAGAGTAAGGCATTTCAAAAAAAAATTGAGTGAAACTATTATTTGAAATTCTAGGGTAAAAAGGAATAGATTTGTAATCAAGGATTCTTTATTGTGATGAGTATTCAAGCTCTACCATGTACATCTATATGATTTTATTTGGTATGTTTAAATTATTTTGTCACTCATATTTAACAAAAACTAAGCCCATGTGTCGTCTTCTCTTAAATTCATGGTTCTTATGGCCTTTTTTATTGAGGTAACTCTTGAAGACACCTTTGTGACACCAGAGCATATCAATGTGGCTCTTCGTCATGATTTTACATTCTCAATATCTTAGGCTATTAGGTTCTTTCCTTTTTCATACCTTAAATCTTCATTGTGAAATTCTTGGGAACACATGGATCCAAGGTGGAGCATGATTTGATCCCTAAGCTATGGCATCTCATGAACTCTCATGTTTTCCTTCAATTTTCCTGTGACCATGGTTGTTTATGAGGATCTCAAGATTCTTGAGATTCTTTGTGAGAATGAATTGTCTTCCTTGTTTGATCTCTATTTCATGAAACTTCGTAGTCCATGTGGTAGTATCTTGAGCTCTTCAAATTATTGGGGTCTCGGGAATACTTAGCCTCTTCAAACATAGGAATTTTGTGAGACTTACCAAATTTTTCCGAGTGCCAATAAGATGAGCCATGTGCACTTAGGGACAGGACATTGATTGGTGCTACTTTAAAACTTTGAAAATTTTTAAAATGATGAAATTGAATTTTATGGTTTGGAAAAAATGGAAAATGCAATGAAAATTATCTTCTCATGTCGATGACCATTTTGATGATTAATCTTCACTCTTTGTATATAATGAAAGCCTAAACATATCATACAACCTCACCTAGGATAAAAAAGTGATGCTTAAATCATAAGAAAGTGAAAACTAATTTTTAATGGTATAAACATGTTATAAAACTAAGTTTTACTTTATTATTTTGACTAATTTGATCAAAATGTAAAATCTAAGACTTTTAAGCATGGAAATAATCAATAAGTGTTTACAATACATAACCTTAGGTTTATCAGGTTCCAAAGAAAATGTTATAACAAGAAGAAATGTTTTGAACTTATGATTAACACTTAAAGAGAAATATATGTTCATAAATTTGATCTACTAAGTAATGTATATATTTAAGGGTCAAGTGTGTGATCTTGTCAAGAAATTTAACCTTTTTAGAACTTAGATTGAATGACTAAAACTCCTTAATTATGTAACTTCATTGCATGAAGATTTTAAGTATTTATCTATTTCTAGCGAAGAATTTATATCATTGATAGAGGCATTCCTAGTGCTTATCCAAGCCTTGCTACATTTTTAATCGGGAATCCATATCCCTAACGAAGGTTTCTCAAATCACCCATTTAAGAAAAATATTGATACTATTTTTATTTTAAATTTCAAGAGAAGATTCACTTCTAATTTTTATCTCTCAATTCATTTTCTCGTGTTTCCTCCGTTTTGTATAATAGTTGGATTGATTGGAAATTGGTTTAGACATTGATTGTATTGATGGAACACAAAATAAAGTTAGGGAATTCTTTTATTAGTGTTATATAAGTATTTAAAATAAGAAGTGTATGTGACACTATTAGGAATTAAAACTTTGGTAAAATCATCATCAATTACAAAACTAACTATGAATTCCAAACACAAGCATCATTTCAACAAGTATTTCTAAATCTAGGAAGGGTTAAAACCTTATAATATTAATTGTATTCACACTTTGAAATGTCTCCTTGAAGATTGTTTCTATTTGTAAAATAGCATGGGAAATCACATTAGAGAATAACCTTTCTAGCTTTATTGATAGTAACAAATATAGTCTAGAAAGAAAGAAAACTAATCTATGAAAACATGGAAACTAAGTATGAAAGAATGAAAGCTAACTACATATAAAATACTCTAAAAAAACAAAAATGCAATATATTTGAAGGTGTATAAACTTGAAAACATAGAACAAGATAGTTCTTATTGTAAGGTAACAACATATTTACACTCCTAATGATTCTTTAAATATCAACTACATCCTAGTATTCCCTCCGAAAATACAACAAAACAAACATCTATCCAAAAGAGTTGTTGATTTATCGATGAAAATAATAGATTGGGTTGAGAAAGAGTTACCTTAATATCGGCGCTAAAACATTTGACAATACTTTACCTCAATATTTGTGGTTTGTGGAATTTTGGATTAATTTTAATGAACTCTATTAAAACCTCGACCTCATCTAGCTCTATCTTAACAACTTAGTGTTTAGATGAAAAAGTAATTTTTAATTTAGAGCTTATGGCAAGGTGGAGGAGAGGAGAAAGGAAAGGGATGAGAAAAAAAGTTTGTGGGGTTATAATATTTTCCAAAGATATCCCAACAAAGTTCTGGATAAGATTGAACCTGAGTAAAAGAACGGCACATGAACGTACCCAAAATTGTATGTACTGTACTGTTAGAAAGAGGTTATGGAAAACCCCAATGATGATCCAGATCTCTTCGTAAGGTGTTTGGAATCCAGAAATCTAGCCAAGTATACATTTGCATCCTAAAATGCCTTATCCAAATTTTGCATGCTTCATTCTAACTCTGCCTCCATTTTCTTGCATTTTGGTCCTTAAGTTATAGGATCACCGCCCTGCTTGGGCAGCGGTCCCATGACCACCGCCTAGACAGGCGGTAGTCCCGTAACCATCGCCCTATATAGAGTGGCGATCCTGTCCACTTTTTCCAGAACCTTCCAGCGCACTCAACAAACATGAAAATCAAGTTGCACTTGCAAATCTCAGCCGCTTCTGCTTTGTTTAGAGTTTCCAGCCACTTTGTAATAGTAGTGCTCCATTTTTAATGATAAAGCATGGAAATTTGGACTTTCCTTCTGGTGAGTAAGAATGCTATAAATACTAAGATTTTTACAAGCAAATGGCCCCTCTCTCTCTATGTAATTTTTATTCAGTGTGTGTTTGAAAGTTCCTTAAGAAGTCTCAAAAGGTCTAGACTTAGTATAAGTTCCCAACCTCTCAGTTCAAGGCTCTTCATTTTTAGTTCAGAGATCACTTGATCTCTCTAGTTTAATTTTGTTCCAATCTTGTTCTCCAAACAACCAGCCCAACATGATACATTTTTAGTTCTAGTTTTAATTCATTTCAATCTCGATTCTGCTTAGAGTTATAAGTTTTGTTTCGTCACAGGAAGAATATGTCCTAGAATTTTAGGTGTGTCTTTTCGTATCCTGCAAGCAATTCTGCTAGGAATCACATAGCCAATCTTTGTTCTCTTGCGCTATCTCTCTCCTAATTGCATTCTATTCAGTTTACTTCCAAGCTGCCACTATTCAAATATCTTCTCCTACTACCACTGTCGCATTCTCACCTTTCTAGATTCACGAGAACACAAAGGAATGAAAAGATCACACTAAGGGGACAAGCTACGATACAACTAGATTTTCCTCTGTTTTGCAGACTCCAGGTTTGAATTGTCAAAGTTGTAGTTATGATATATCAAATAGAATAGTGAATCATTTCATTTCAGCTTACAAGTTTGCTTTCGATATTACCCGTGAAGCTATGGGGAATGATAGCTTCGTGAGAAGCTATGATTTGTTCCTCACTTATGAGGTAAGGTTGAGGTCTTTTAATTTAAATAGCTAGATATTTCCATTTGTATCAACTCACAAATGCACAGGAAAATAGCTACATCTCGCTACCTTTCTTATTTTAGCTTTATTATTAGATTAGTTACTTGTTATCTGAATTTACTAGATTAGTTGCTCTTTAAATTTATTCAAGTTTATATCTCGTAAATACAAAAAGAACAAGTATAGTGTGGATTCATTTTCATAGTTAGTTTACTTCATTCAATTAATTTTAGTTATTTCTTGCATGACTATTACAAGACCAAGAGATCCCAGGGATTACATATTCGAATCAGTGATACCCCACCTGAATCTCTGCACGGCATTAATGGATATAGATCAAGGTGTTAGGATTCAAGTCTTCCAAACAACTAGAAAACCACAAGCAATTAGTGAGCAATTAAGAGTGTTAAACATCAAAGACAACAAATCATATGAATTCTCGTCAAATCAACCTAGCTATAGATTTCGTTGATAGGATTTTCATATGACCATACAAGAACCCGAACGAGAGAAAACATTTGGTTGTGATCCGTAAGTTCCACAGCCAGACGCAAGAGACCTTCTCATTGACATAGACATAGGCCTACGCATACAAGTTGCTAGGACACCCATGATATATTCTAAGAAGATCACACAACTCCTAATACTAAACATAGAAGATGAAAAGGCTTATGACTACTATATATTCAGAAGATGGGATTGGTTCTTTACATGACCATAAAAGGTCCAAAATAACCCCGAGTTCACGGTTGTGATCCCCAGGTCCCACAAACCAATGGGCCTACAAACCAATTAAACATTGACACCAGTTTACATACACTAGTGTTCAGATCCTCACCACTCCCTCCAGATATCATCACACAACTCTCTGTGTTAAACATAGAAACCGATCAAGCCAATACTTTCTAGGTCAAACCTGAAAACCATCCATATTTTCTTGTAAATCCATTACACCTATCAATACAAATTTCATGACCTTTTCTGGAAATATATAGGAAGTGCATGAGGTCACTTTCCACAAATCCAACAACCAATGATAGCTTGACATTGATTGGAGCCTCTCGAACAATTATAGTGTTAAACCGATCCATAACACCAGTTCAAGTTAGAAGAGCCTTCCTTGCTTTGGATTCACAAATCCTGTTATTGCATATCGAGGATATAGGATTTCCCGACTAATTTGTCCATATCCGCATATATTTCATTTCCACTGGCTGTCTCGGCATGACCTCGGGAGGTTAGGTACGGAGAAAGGTTGCTTGATGATTTTCATGCTCACTGTCACTTTTCTATTGTACAAAATTGGTGAACCCGACGTGAAAGGAATAGCCACCCCTTTTTCATTTCCATTTCTTTCATCCACCTTCTCTCTTTCCCATTATTCTATGGGTATTTATATACCCCGAATATGTTGGGATACGACACATATGGCGAGATCTCTCGCAGTATCGAAGCATATTATGGTCAAACGAGTGAGATAACCACCCTCACTTATCGCATGGGCTGACAACTACTTGTCATCACAAACTCCTCCTCAAAGAACTATCTCTAGTTCTTCATTTCAAATTGAGGATCTAGACCAACTCACACAAACACAACAACCGGAGCCCTCAAGCTCTAACAATATGACGTTTACTAGAGAATCCATTTCATCTCCTCAAGTTTTATCTAGACCAAAAATTAGTAGGTAGTTAGATCCACTCCCATTTTAGATGAGGAGTACTTAGCACGCTACACTAGAAGTGAACAACACTTCTAAAACATGTATCCACCTATAGGAAGTTTACAAACACAACATGACACCCTGCTCCAAGAAAACACCCCCATTCCTCCACCTATGGAGAATACTCTTGGTGAAGCTTGGTAGAGTAACGATCAATTCATAGCAGGGTATCATACCCCTCGAAACCTCAAGGGATGCTGCAACATCTACCATGACAGAATATTGTATCATCACCAATCGAAGTCATCTCGAGATCTAGTTGAAAGGGTTAGAGGGCTAGAACTTGCTCAAGTAAATCAAGCTTCACACTCGGGGCAAGCAGGAACTCCTAACCCTCCACATCATCCTAGCCAGGTTGACCTCCTTATAGGAATAGGCATGTTAGGCATGCCTCCTCAACAATCATATAGCTATCCACAGCAAACACCAACTAGAACCACGTTTTCCAACGTTGGTACAGTTGAAAATATGATACCTCCTGGTTTAATACCAAAAAATCCATATTAGAGCAATTCTCCTCCCTACTTAAACATTTATTCAAATTCACCATAGGGAGATATGTTCTCTTCTCCTGAGATATTTTCTCAACCACAGGGGTTTCCTTACGCTCCTACAAATACATATGCTATGCCATATCAACAACCCATTCCATCTCCACTCCTCAACAGAACCATCTATGGTTGAAACCTATGCGGTAGGGACTTACTCAGAATATTTAAAAGATCCTTTATATTTCACCATACGAAGTGTCATGCTTCCAAGACCTCTTCTCGATTTTCCTAAATTCAAGGGGGAGGGAGATCCAAATGCTCGTATCAAGGCCTATACCATAGAAATTCAAGAACTACTCCTTGGGATGTGCTTGCTGCTAAAATCTTCCCTAAAACCTTGGAAGGTATTACCCTTGATTGGTATTATAGAATACCTGAAGCCTTGATACATTTGTTCAAACAATTTGTGTTAGAATTCATCAAATCTTTTGACATGAACAAATTTGTAAGAACGGGGATCAGGGAATTCTTACACATTAAACAAGAGCATAATGAATTTGTTGCCCATTTCATTCAAAGATGGTGTACAATTCTCTACTCTTCAGCAAGTGCTCCAAACATGGATTAGATGGAACTATGTAATTTATTCCTTCATTCTCTTAGCAGAGAGATAAAGGAAGAAGTCCAGAAGTTCCCGCTAAGGACTTATGATGAAGTACTTGAGAGTGCTCTTCAAATAGATCAAGCGGAATAGACAACGGTCGTAAGACTTATGGAATGAACGGGAGATTAATTACTCCTAATCAAAACACTACAACTTATCCCAACATGGGAAATACCAATCAAGGACCCAAGATCCTTAACAAAAACCGTGGGGTTACAACAGATGGAGTCACTGATCAAGCCAAAAGACCAAATGTTGTGAACACCCCGACACCTGCTAACAATCAATGTAATAAAAAATTTAGTCCAATGATCAATACAGTGGATTTTAATCATCCGCCACAACCACAACAACAACAAAAAAATCTAGTCACAAGGCCTTTCCCAAAGCCCAGATGGATATCAAAACCAAAACAAAAGGTAACAACCTCAAAATTACAATTATAACAATCAAGCTGAATCGAAACTTTGGGCCACAACAAGATTTAAACCAATGACCATAGAATTATAATCCCAATTTATATTGCAGCTTCCATAAAATTTGAGGTCATGATACTAGAACTTTCCGTGATTACAATAAATTCTTGGAGCGTTTACCATAAGATCAAAGAGAACTCTTTGTAGATATGTTTCTAGAATATTCTATACCAACCACATTAAATATGTACCAGGGGTTGGTTTCTCCTCAAAATGCACCTCTCAAGATCTTCAATGATCCTCTCCCGAATCATTCTAACAACAATGGGTTAGATCCAAGTGGAGCGAACAAAGGTGTCATAACAGGGAATAACAATCATGAAGCTTCAACTTCATCAAATCCAACGGTCGCACCCCAATTAGGAACTCGACCACAAGCCAAGATAGTTGGATTAGTAGAATTAGATACTGAGTTACAAGTAGAAACTATAACAAGAACACGTGACTACTCCTCTCAACCAGTCCCAACTTATTCACTAATACCAAACAACACTCAACAAACACCAGTAAAACCAGTAGGCACCTATGATTTGATTAATGACTTAACAAAGACCTTCTCTCACATTTCCTTTTTGGATTTGTTGAAGAACTCTCCCACTCATAGAGCTGCTCTCTTAGAATCATTAGGTCTCGATCATCTCGTCAACATCACCCCTCCCCCTGAAACGTAAGTAAACCATGTAGACTTTGACATCTACCCTCTAGGGCAGCTAGATAGGGATATTGAGTTTATATTTGACATAAGTAAAATGCCAATGGATGCTGAAATCTCACGTAGAGGCAATCCACCCTTACATTTATAGGTTTGGGTTTATAATAACTATGTTAAGCATGTAATGATCGATGATGGGGTAGTGGTTAACATAGTCCCCTTCACTTTCCTTCAAAATCTAGGATATGGATAAACGAATTGTTCTTTGACACGAAACACACTAAGGGGCTATGATAGCCTCAAGGAAACTTCAATCGGGACTATAGTACTACCAGTCACTTTAGGACCCAAAAAAATCCTCACCGAATTTTATATTATAGATCGGGAAACCAACTATAATATGATTCTTGGTCTCCTTGGATACATCGCATGAAGGCAATCCCTTCCACGTTATTCCAAGAAGTAAGATTTCTACACTTAGGAAAGGTCTTTATAGCCCAAGGTGACCCAAAACCTTTCAACATACACCTAGCAAATTTGAAGAAAAGACCTAGTGTCCATTCTGAATTTGAGCTCCCGACAAATCAGCTCAACAAACTAGTCAATACAAACCCAGAAGCGAAGCTAGTGCCTACAACAGAACTAGAAGTCACAAACTTAATCAAAGGCATCCCAGCAATCAAAGATGAGCCCATCACTATAGAAACAATTTTGCTAGGAACCACTACAAAAATTATCGAATTACTGGAGAAATATCTACCTATTCTCCTGCCATTTGATTCTATGGGTATAGGACGTACCTAGAATTGGTTTTATACCTACAGCAACAAAGTTTGTATGGTGAAAGTAATCGAGACAAGGGAAGTAGAGACTAAGGGTTTCCTAAATTCCATTTTTCCAAATTATTATTGGACTCTCCACTTTGATGGGGAAAAATGTCGTTTCGGTGCTGGGGCAGGTGTGATCCTTACTTCACCTAAGGGAAAGGTTCTACCTTTCCCTTTTAAATTAAACTTTGAGTGCACAAACAACGGGTGAATACGAAGCCCTCCTTCTTGGCCTTATCATTTCCAAAAGGATGGACATTAGTAATATCAGAGTACTCGAGAGACTCCCAATTAGTTACAAACTAACTATCAGAGGTATATGAGACTAGGGTGAACACCTGTAACTTTATAAAATGGCAAGTTTAAACTCGACAAAAGGATTTGACTTCATATCGATTGAAGCAATCCCACGAGAACAGAATCATCTCACTAATTCTGTGGCAACCTTAGCTTCCCGATTCACTCTAAGTGATGAATTGTCTAATCTGATTTTGTACTATCAATACGTGTTGCACCTTTGGTTCATAAAATACCAATAACCCGATATTGACACATATAAAGATTGAGAATGACTCTACCACTCTAGATATTGATAGGGAGACCCTTGAATAGCTAAACACCTTTAGAGCTACATCTCACTCATTCCATCTTTGATTTATCTCTAATCCCATGCTCTTTTTCCTATTTTGGAAATCCCATGATAGAATCTCCCCCGCAAGAGAATCTCAAAATCTATGAGGTGAAGAATGAAGGGAATTTGGAATTACCCCCAGCCCTCTCGAGTTTGAGGATGGAAATGCCTCCTTAAACAAAGGAACCATAGACATAAATATTAGAACAAAGGAAGAACAAAATATTTTGAAGTTGGGATCCTCTTTAACTCCAAAGGAGATAGAAATACATACTCAGATCCTCAAAGAACATCAAAATGCTTTTGCATTTAGTTACAAAGAAATGATGAGAATTGCACCACATATCGTAGTACACAATCTTGTCACCAAACTAGATGCAAAGCCAATCAAGCAAAATTCAAGACCAATGAAGCCAAAAGTGGCTCTCATGGTGAAAGAGGAAGTGATGAAACTCCTCCAAGTGGGGTTCATAAAACCAATCGACTATTCACAATGGGTATCCAATATCATCCCCATTTTCAAAAAGAATTGGAGGATATGCATTTGCATAGACTTTCGGGACATCAACAAGGCTTGTCCCAAGGATGACTTCCCATTACCATCCATCGACGTTATCATTGATGCAACAGACGGAATTGAGCTATTGTCCCTCATGGATGGGTTCTCAGGATATAATCAGATTAAAATATCTAAGGAAGATCAAGCCAAGACCACGTTTATAACTCCTGGGGAACCTACTGTTATGTTTTCATGCCGCTTCAATCTTAATAATGTTGGCACTACATACCAAAGGGCAATGACATATATATTCCATGATCTTATTCATAAGATTTTGGAATTCTACGTAGATGACTTACTAGCCAAGGCCAAAAGCACTATGATCACCCGTGTTCTCCATATCATTCTCTCATGATTGATCGAATATGGCGTCACATTGAATCTAGAGAAATGTGTATTCGGTGTAACAGGAGGTAAGATTCTAGGTTACATTATATTGTCATGAGGGATTGATGTCAACCCGACCAAAATATGGGTTGTTCTTGAAATGATTCCACCATCAGACGAGTCTGGTATCAGATCATTTCTTGGGAAACTCGGTGCAATTTGAAGGTTCATCCTAGACTTAAGTTTTGTTGTTCATCCAATCAACAATTTATTAAAGAAATATTATAGCATTGATTGGATGATGAATGCAACGAGGCCTTCAAGTAGTTAAACGCTTCTTATTATCTTTGCCCATGCTAATGCCCCCTAGACCAGATCATCCTTTGATCTTGTACTCATGGGCTACTGATGTCTCGTTAGCTTGTATGTTGGCTCAAGAAGATGATGATAAACGAGAACATGTAGTTTACTTCATTAGTCAGACGTTTCTTGACTATGAGACACGTTACACACAGGTAGAAAGAGAATGCCTTTCCATAGTCTTTGCAACAAAATGCTTAAGACATTACATGCTAAATCAAGAAACAAGGGTGATTGTCAAAACAGATCACTTACGGACATTCCTCACGCAAGGGTCTTTGTCTAAAAAGGCTAGATGCTTCATAACCTTAATGGGTGAATTTGAGCTAACATTTGTAAACCAAAAATCCGTTAAGGGAAAATCATTGCAGACTGGTTGGCTGACAACCCATTGAATGGAGGTGATTTGGTAGATCTAGACTTCCCCGATGAGTGTGTATATTTCATCGAAACCAGGCCTCTTATCTCTGCATGTCCTTGGTACACCGACATAATCAATCTCATCATGGACCACACATACCCAAAAGGTGCTGCATCCCAACAACGAAGGCTGTTATGCATCATCATTTCTAAATACATCATCTTAGAATAGATGCTTTGTTGTTAAGATGTGTTGACACGGAAGAATCCATAAGGATTCTTTACGAATCCCATAGTGGGGTATGTGGAGGCCACTTTGGCGGCCATGCCACTACTCGTAAGATACATCGGATGGGATATTTTTGGCCCACCCTAGAACATGATGTAGTAGAGTTTGTGCGTAAATGTCACAAATGCCAAGAATTATCCCACGAGATTCACATATCAGCACAAGATCTGCAACCAATCACAACCCCTTGGCCCTTTTCCACGTGGGGCCTGGACTTGATAGGGAAATTCTCTCCCTCGTCAACAGATGGCCATAACTTCATAATCACAGCCACATAATACTTTACAAAATGGGTAGAGGCCATGCCTCTCACCACTGCAGTTCCGTAATTGCTAAGTTTATTCTAAATCAAATCATTTTTAGGTACGGTGTCCCACAAGTCATTATCTTAGATAATGGAACATCCTTCAAGAATGATGAATTTCGTGAACTATGTAGTAAATTCAAGATAAACCATCACACGGCTTCTCTTTATTACCCCCAAGCCAATGGACAAGCTAAGGCCATGAATAAAACATTAAAAACCATTCTCCTCAAAACAGTTAAGGAGAACAAACGGGATTGGCACTTAAAACTATACCCGCCTTATGGGCCTATCGAACATCAATAAGAACACCAACAGGGGAAACCCCTTTCTAGTTGGTATTCGAGCCGAAGCGGTTCTTCGAATAGAAGTTGAAATTCCTAGCCTCCGCATCTCTTTACAAGGGATCTTAGGAGAAGAAGCCTATAGAGAGGCACACTCTCTCAATTAGAAAGCCTTGATGAGGCTAGGTTAAACACCGAGAAAAGGCACAGAGCCTACGCTGACCGAATGTGCCGGTAATATAACAAGAAAGTCCACTAACGAGAAATATATGAAGGCAATCTCATTCTAAGATTAGATAGTTGGATTGATAAGAAAACCGGCGAAGGAAGGAAATTCTGGCCTAAGTGGCTAGGCCCATACCGAGTCATGAAGGACTACGGAAATGGTGTGTATCTCTTGTGTACACTAGAAGGTGAGGAATTTAATGAAACTATTTTTTTAATATTGGTAAATAGTTTTTGAAAGGGACTATACCCTTGTGTACAAAAAGAAGGCCTAAAAGCCGAATAAGAGAGAGGAGAGAGAGAGCATGTGGCAAAGCACAAAAGTTACTGAAAGAACAACGAAGCCCAGAAACAGCTATACAATCGAGACTTAACAGCAAAACAACGGCAAAAAAAGCAAGCCTACGACCAAGAAGCGATAATAAAAACAATCGGGACCAGCAAAAGTAGTCGGGACTACTTCTTGGCCGCTTGATCAATACTCATCTTTACTCTTTTCCAAGCATGATACATGCCAAATAGTCAGTATGATGAGCATCCGTCTTATCAAGCTCCTCTCTGGAATTTAATGAAACTATTAATTACTTACATCTTAAACGATTTTACGCATAAGTCATCAGCATCACCATTTGTATACTATGTTAGCCTGCATTGCATTAGTCATTTAGTTAATTCATTTTGTTCATTCATTTCCTAAATGTTGTGGTCAAGGAACTTATTCTTAAGCAATTCATTACAAGCGTCTGAAAATATTGGCAAAAGTATTCAAATCATATCTCTTCAATTTTCATGATATCATTGAAATATTTCAAAATCATCTCATCAATTCGATAGACAAAATCTTGACAAAAAACATACCAAGGCCTGCATACTTGGTCATACTCATTTTCTTCTACTAGGTTAAGATGTTCTTACCTACTGTTTATTCCGTGGCTACTTGGTGTCACATCTATCCCTCTTATGCACCTTTGAAATAAGGATACTTAAAAATTATAGATTGCAAATGTCAAATTCAAATTAAATCAAAAAATACTAAACATACAAAATATTTTATTTTACACACTTTTTTTCCCTACCAATATTTAGTGATGAGCCTGCATCTCTTACTGGTGATGCAAGGTTGGGAAAGGAAATAAGTACCCTTACTCGCCTATGTCCTACCTTTGGTGATAAGCCCATACTTCTTACTAGTAGCATGGGGTAGGGCATAGGGGGTCCATTCACACAAATTAATGAATCTTAGTGTTTTAAAATTCAAAACAAAGTGTATTGTGAAAAGTGAAATTAAGCATCCAAGTTCCAAAGAGATCAAATCCTCAAAACTAGATTTTGTCAACCAAGTTGCCATCTATGGATCTAAGTCTAGATAAACTGGAAAGTAAGTTGCATTCTAGGCTATGTAGCAGGTTTGAGTAAGGTAAGTGTGTAGGTCCAAATTTGGTTTCTATCAATACTTTTTCTTTCTCTCATCATTTCCATTCAATCAAACTCACACAATTTGTGCCCTTTCTAGTTCTTAGTGTTGAGCCCTTGCTTCTTACTAGTTGCGTGGAGTTAGGAATAGGGAAATTTCATCTCATTATCACTACATATTCATCAAATTTTTCCAAAACAAGAAGAAGCAATGAATATTTCCCAAAGAAGCCAAAATTTTAGTACTACAATATGTTTGCATCATCTCATATCAATATTACAAAAATAAACAAAAAGAGAAAAATATTGTTCAACATTTGTTATCACTTGTTATCCATTGCATACATTCTAAAAAGCATATAAAAATAGAGATTCTAAAGCATCTAGTGTACATATGAGAGACAAACCAAAAAACTCTAGATACAAAGAAGATCTGAATCCAAAAGAGATATACATATATAGAAATCATGTTTTATATACAATGCCATCATGCACTAGGCATGGTCAAAACACTCAATGAGCCCAAAAATACAAAAACAACTCATATAAACATCCGACAAAATCACTACAAAAGGACCAAATGGCCTCTCAATCCCTGTGGGATCCCTCGGAGGGTGCGCGACCGCGTCTAGGACTCATATTATGACAACACTCTAAATGTAGCGAATGATGGGAGTGCTCATGCCCACAGCCACTAGCATGTGGTCTCATTATGAGAATGGCTCTACCTCATCAGGTGCTCAACAATCCTGTATCTAGCCATCTCAGTACGAAGGGAGGTCACTAACTTTTCCACCTTCCAGACAGGGGGCAAACACATTAGTATGTCTGTTGGCTCCTAAAGGCTCTTTGACATCCTCAGTAATCTCAACCTGAGTACTCTTTAAGGGGAGCAACAGGGTATCCATGTACATTCGGTGAATCAAATCCCGCCATCCCTCAATAGTCACTGCAAATAAAAAGGGAGATAATAAGTTAGAAAATTACCAAAAATGAAATTAAAAAGTAAAACAACAAAAATATCAACTAACATCTCTAGCTAATAGGATCAAGAGAAGAGTAGTAACTCACTCGGATCTCTGGGCATCTAGGTGGGATCTCTAGGATATGTGCACACCACCGACGTTGTTTTCGATGCGGTTCCAACCGAAAATCTAGAAAGAAACGACATCCCCCCACGGACTCATCATCTCCCTCAGTGCCCTGGTGAGGTAATCTCTCTGAGACCAAGGTCTCCTTCTCTGCACTCACCTCCACCCTCAAGATATCCTAAGTGTCATGCCACTCATAATTGATATCCTCGTCTGTCCCACCAGCCTCACCTCCAATCCCCTCTCCCACCATCTCCTTAGTCTCCTCTCTAATAAAATCCTCAGAGTCTGAGTCCACATCAATGGGCTCATCTCCCTCTCAACTATGAGTAGGACCATCCCCGATCAGAAGTAAGGGTGCTAGAGGAGCACTGGCTACCCCTCGACCACGAACCACCCACCTAACTGCAATGGGAACCCCAGGAGTAATCGTGGTCCAACCTCGGCATCCTCTAGGACCTCCCGGGTGCCTCACAAACATGCACATGTACACTGGCCCCACTAGAGGAAGCATATCAACATAGGGGAGGCCAAACTACTGAGGGACTCGGTCAAATGGATGGATCTCCAACCTCCATATCCTCTCTACCAGCTGACCTGTAGTAGAATAGGAAATCAATATATGTGTCTCCTCTCCCCATATTCCTACCATGACCTAATACAGAGTGGCCTCCATGTCTATAGTAGTTAGTGAAGCCACTAGCTGGTGTGGCATCCTAAGCACTATCATCCCCATCCACCTTGCTTCTCCGATGCCCCTAGATCCTCTCGCTAGTATACCCCGCCCATAACGGATGATAAGCTCATACACCCAACTCATAACTAGAGTAGGGTGACATAATGACTACTCCTGTAATCTGACCACCCTGTATAAGTCATGGTAGGTGGTCCTAAGAATGTCTACTCTCCAAGCATAAATACGGCCAGAAGCCTCAATCTGTATAATCACGGGAGACCAACAGTATAGTAGAGTATCCCTTCCCTTATCCCTAATCAACTGTGAGGCCAAGATACCCATAATGGCCTTGCAGATGGTAGGGATAGGAGCAGCAACAATAGATCAGACCTTCACCCCCTTCTTTAAACCAATGGAGACAATAGCATCTCCCATATATGTGGCCTACTAAACCATCTAGGACCTGGATCCTACTATCTTAAGAGACAACCACCTCCCAAGAATTGGAACACATGGTATACGGTAAATGTCCTCCAGGGTGATATTCCACTCACCCCTAACACCTGGTAACTGGAAGGTATTCTAGTCTACATCCCAGTATGAGAATAAGTCACACAATATGTGACTAGCAGGAGCAACATGAGGAACCTGTGAAATCCTCAAAATACCGGCCTTCAGAGTTTCTCACTTTATGCTGGGTCAACATATCCAACATTCTTTGGGAGGCAATCACACTCCATCTCTCTACTCCATTGTATATAATCCTCCTTCTTCTACATCCACCCAAAATAGAGAAAAATATCAAGTTAGTAACATAATCCAACTAGCAAGCTCATCAAAAACATAGAAAATGTCAAAAATACAAAAACAATTAAAATATACATCTTTTTTTTACTTTACTGTTCTCAACCACCGCCTGTGTAGAGCAATGGTTCCATGACCTCTGCCTTCTGAGGTGGTGGTCCTATGACTGCCTCCTCATGGGGTGGTGGTCTTGTGACCGCCGCCATACCAGGGAGGCACTCTCATGATCGCCACTCTATGCAGGGTGGAAGTCCTATGCTGAATTGGTGAATGCCCCTAAAGCCCTACAAACGCTCAAAACAACAAAAATAAATCATTCTTGACAAAATAAAAACCTACCCTAAAGGAATGCCCCCTAGAGACTCATTTAACACTAACATTTTTGAAAATAACCCCCTAAGACAAAGATTTCAACATTTCTATACTTTAGGTTCAAAAATGATAAACTGAGAAAAACTAACTTGAGACTTCGCGGGTCGAGCTCTTGCTCTTGTAGGCATGATCATGATCTCACAACAAACATTATGACTATACTCTCATAAAAATGGTTACCATGGGTCCCAGAGGTCAAAAATCACCAAATCAATATGCATAAATGAATAGTAAAATGAGTTTGTTTTATATATATAGTATTATAATCTTGTTTTGAGTGTTCTTACATCAAGTTGGAGTGCCACCGGAGGTAAGTCGTTATCCCCCACGCAAATGGTGAGTCCTCATTTTTTTTAGTTTAATATTTATCTGATCAGGGATCATTTATGAAAGTTCCCTAAACATCTCTAAATGGTGTCAGTGTAGAAGATCATCTCGAGAGCTTTCCAACGACTATAAGAACGCGACAAACGGACATCGGGAGCTCTAGATATGTTCGGTCAAAGTTTGGTCGACGGGAAAGTCAACTCTGGTCAACTGGTCAATATTGGACCGAATCGCACTGTGACACGTGGCTTGCCAACACTCGTCGAATTCGCTCGATTTGCCTATCGGGAGACGACAAGTGGACTACAAAATTATTTCTATTCCACATTGTATGGGTCGAAATTATATTGGTAAGTCCACGTTCTAAATGGCGCCATATATTTCCAAATGCCACATATATAAATATTAATGTTTAATACATTAATATTAAACCATGTTTTTACCACGTGGAAAGTGGTGAAGCGGCTGTTTGGGAGGCATTAATCCCTGCCACGTGGAAGAAGGTGGTAAGCGGTGGTAAGGGGGGCGGTTTATAAGCCCAACGTGGTCATTAACCACTATGCGCGTGTATAGGCTTAATAAAGCCTAAAACCTTATCAAGCCGCGCCAAACATGGGATTTTAACCCATTTCAAACCAAAAGCCGCTCCAATGGGAATATTTAATCCCATTAAAATATGTATGCCACGCCCACAATGGGATTAAATCCCCCCTAAAAAATGCACGGGTAAGGCTAATATTAGCCTAGGATAATATGGCATTGCATATTTTTTGGGCCCTAAAAATGTATAAATAGGGACCCTCTCCTTTGGAAAAACACGGGACACACAACACGAGCTTATTATTTGTTAAGCTTATTTGCGGGATGTGTCGACAGGTATTGTCTATTGGCCTATTATTTTAGGCAATATTAGATGGAATATTTGTGATTGGGAGTGAAATGTAAACTACCCAATAGGCCCATTGAGCCACACCAATTACTTGCAAATCCTGGATTGTCGACCGGAGTGCTAGCTTCGCATTGTTTGCGTCGGGAAGGCCGATCACAGCCGAAGGAGATTGTGCGCCAGGAAGGTGGAAGTCGGGTGCTATTTTTCACCCTTGTCGTCCGAAGAACTGGTGTACTGGTAGGCAAGTAAAATTCCATTAGGTTTTCTTGTGAAAGTACTATTGTAACTTACAAGTTTTGACTAGTGGAACGGTTCGATCACGAACCCGGAGACGTAGGCAATTGCCAAACTCCGTAATCAATCTGTGTGCAATTGTCATTATTGTCTTGCATTATTTTAAATTGATTACTTAAAAGGAGTAAATTATCGGCAAATAATTAAAGCCTACAAGGGTCCGAGATCAGGTCGTAATAATCTGATTATTTTCGGATCATTATCTTTCAACCTCTTTTATCTATCTACACTTGAGTCCCCTCTTTCGCTTTGCAGTAGTGGGAACTTGGATGACAACATTCGCGACACACAGGCATGTCGTATATAACTTCTAATTCCCCATTTTGGGACCAACATACTCAAACCCACTTTTTTACACCTCTTCATGACTAAAATGCTTCTCCATAATCTAGAAAGAAAGAAAACTAATCTATTAAAACATGGAAATTAAGTATGAAAGAATGAAAGCTAACTACATATAAAATACTCTAAAAAAACAAAAATGCAATAAATTTGAAGGTGTATAAACTTGAAAACATAGAACAAGATAGTTCTTATTGTAAGGTAACAACATATTTACACTCCTAACGATTCTTTAAATATCAACTACATCCTATTATTCCCTCTCGAATATACAACAAAACAAACATCCATCCAAAAGAGTTGTTGATTTATCGATGAAAATAATAGATTGGGTTGAGAAAGAGTTACCTTAATATCGTGGCACTAAAACATTTGACACTACTTTACCTCAATATTTGTTGTTTGTGGAAAATTTGGATTAATTTTAATGAACTCTATTGAAACCTCCACCTCATCTAGCTCTATCTTAATAACTTACGGTGTTTAGATGAAAAAATAAATTTTAATTTAGAGCTTATAAAGCAACGGAGGAGAGGAGAAAGGAAACGAATGAGAAAAAATTTTCACGGGATTATAATATTTTCCAGAGATATCCCAAGGAATTTTTGGATAAGATTGAACCTGAGTAGGAGAATGACACCTGTACGTAACCAAAATTGTATGTACTATACTTTCGGAAAGAGGTTACGGAAAACCCCAATGATGATTCAGATCTCTTTGCAAGGTGTTCGGAATCTAGAAAGCTTGTTGAGTATACATTTGAATCCTAAAATGCCTTATCCAACTTTTTCATGCTTCATTCTAACCCCTGCCTCCTTTTTCTTGAATTTTGGTCCTTAAGTTACAGGAACGCCACCTTGCCTAGGCGGCGGTCCTGTCCACTTTTTCCATAACCTTCTGGCACACTCAAAAAATGTGAAAATCAAGTTGTACTTGCAACTCTCAACCACTTCTTCTTTGTTTAGAGTTTCCAGCCACTTTCTAATAGTAGTCCTCCATTTTTAATGATAAAGCATGGAAATTTGGACTTCCCTTCTGGTGAGTAAGAATGCTATAAATACTGATCTTGTTTATAATAAAATGGCCCCTCTCTCTCTATGTAACTATTATTCAGTGTGTTTGAAAGTTCCTTAAGAAGTCTCAAAAGGTCTAGACTTAGTATAAGTTCTCAGCCTCTCAGTTCAAGGCTCTTCATTTTTGGTTCAGAGATCACTTGATCTCTCTAGTTTCATTTTGTTCCAATCTTGTTCTCCAAACAACCAGCCCAACATGATATAGTTTAGTTCTAGTTTTAATTCATTTCAATCTCGATTCTGATTCAAGTTATAGGTTTTGTTTCATCACAGGAAGAATATGTCCTAGAATTTTAGGTGTGTCTTTTCGTATCCCTGCAACAATCCTACTAGGAATCACATAGCCAAGCTCTGTTCTCTTGCGCTATCTCTCTCCTACTTGCATTCTATTTGGTTTACCTCCAAGCTGCCACTATTCAAATATCTTCTCCTGTTGCCATTGTCACATTCTCACCTTTCTGGATTCACGAGAACACGAAGGAACAAAAAGATCACATTGAGGGGGACAAGCTACAATACAACTGGATTTTCCTTTGTTCTGCAGACTCCAGGTTTGAATTGTCAAAGTTGTAGTTACGATATATCAAATAGAGTAGTGAATCATTTCATTTCAGTTAAAGCTTGCTTTCAATATTACCAGGGAAGCTATGGGGAATGATAGCTTCTGAGAAGCTATGATTTGTTCCTCACTTCTGAGGTAAGATTGGAGGTCTTTCAATTTAAATAGCTAGATATTTACATTTGTATCAACTCACAAATGCACAAGAAAATAGCTACATCTGGCTACCTTGCTTGTTTTAGCTTTATTCTTAGATTAGTTACTTGTTATCTGAATTTACTAGATTAGTTGCTCTTTAAAATTATTCAAGTTTATATCTCTGAAAATACAAAAACAACAAGCATAGCGTAGATTCATTTTCATAGTTAGTTTACTTCATTCAATTAAGTTTAGTTATTTCTTGCATGACTATTACGGGACCAAGAGAGCCTAGGGATTACATATTTAAACCAGTGATACCCCAGCCGAATCTCTGCATGACATTAGCAGATATAGATCAAGGTCTTAGGATTCAAGTCTTCTAAACAACTAGAAACCCACAAGCAATTAGTGAGCAATTAAGAGTGTTAAACATCGAAGACGACAAAGCATATAATTCTGGTCAAATCAACCTAGCTATAGATTGCCTTGATAGGATGTCCATATGACCATACAAGAACCCAAACGAGAGAAAACATTTGGTTGTGATCCATTAGTTCTTCAGCCAGATGGAGTAGATCTTCTCACTAACATAAACACAGGCCTATGCATACAATATGTTAGGACACCCGTGAGGTATTATAAGAAGATCGCACAACTCCTGATACTAAACATAGAAGATGAAAAGGCTTATGACTACTGGATAGTTGAAAGATGGGATTGATTCTTTACATGACCATAAAAGGTCCACAACAACCACGAGTTCATGGTTGTGATCCCCAGGTCCCACAACCCAATGGGCCTACAAACTAATTAAACATTAACACCAGTTTACATACACTAGTATTCAGATCCTCACCGCTCCCACCAGATATCATCACAAAACTCTTTGTGTTGAACGTAGAAACCAATCAAGCCAATACTTTATGGGTCATACCAGAAAACCGTCCATAGTTTCGTGTAAATCCATTACACCTATTAATACCACTTTCATGACCTTGTCTAGAAATATATACGAAGTGCCTACAGGTCACTTTCCATGAATCAAACAACCAATAGATAGGATCTCGGCATAGCTCGACATTAATTGGATCCTCTAAACGGTTATAGTGTTAAACCAATCCATAACACCAGTGTCAAGTTAGAAGAGCCTTCCTTGCTTTATATTCACAGACCCCATTATTCTGTATCAAGGATATAGGATTGCCCGACTAATTTTTCCATATCTGTATATATCTCATTTCCACCAACTGTCCTGGCACAACCTCAGGAGGTCGGGTACAGAGAAAGGATGCTTGATGATTTTCATTATCACCGTCACTTTTCTATCATACTAACCCTCTCCTGAATGTTCCAAATTTGGTGGTGGATAGAGCTTATGGCAGATTCATTTTTTCCTTTATGGGTTGTTTTGCAGGGATTCAACCAAAGATTGAGCAAGTGAGAAGCTTTGGATTAAGAGGAAATGGGGAATACTAGGGTAAGTTAATACATTTTCCTATATGGTAAAAGATTCATATTTTGTTTCTCCTTGAATCAAACCTTGTTCGTGTTATGCAAGGTGGGTCATGATTCTACAAAATAACTACCATTTCTATTGTAATATGGAAGCCGTCTTTGAAAAAAATCACACCATATGTATCTCCTATCTGGGTGAGGCTTGTTTGTTTACCTCTCTGGAATTCGGGGTAGTAGATGTTTTGGTAAAATTCCCAAGTCCTTCGTAAAAATTGATAGGTATAGACCCACCATTACGCTACAAGATCATGTTTCATAGCATCAATAATGTGTGTCAACATTTCTACATGATATTCTCTTCCGTATGCCATAGATTTGGTGTCTCGAGATGGGACATGGAAACAAAAAGTTGATTTTTAAGGATTCACCATTATTTTGTAGTAAATGTTGGAGAATGGGCCATGGAGATATGGTCAGTAAAGGGAAAAAAATGTTGTCAAGATGGGAAGCAATACACGAGAAAAGAGAGCTAATGTTGCTTTGGTAGGTGAAATTGACATTCAATTCATCATCACAGGTCAAGGAAGTCACCATAAGAATCATTTGAGGAGCTCATGGTAGATAAAACCCTTGATGCAGCAGTCTCAGTGATCGTACACAAAGGCTAAAGAAAATGAAGAGGAATCATTGGTCGTTACTTTCAACATCATTAACTAGAGGTTTTTTCAATTTTTTAAAAAGTGAGAAAAATTTATTGTGCAACCGTGAAATACATACGAGATAGGGAAATGGATTCATTGTTATCCACACCACCTCTAGTTCAAATCAACACAAATGGTGAGAAGGAGAAAAATGGTTGCATGGGGTAGTGCTTCCCATTAAATTCCCATAACCAGTGTCAAACAAAATTAGAGGATGAAATATTTGAACAGAATGGATTTAGTGGCGCAGTAACCAACGGGTATAAAAATTCTAAATATGATTTAGTTTTTGTGGATTAAACCATTAAGTACCTCATCTCTATGGAAAAACTTATGAATTTAGGAGGAATGGAGATGGTAGGGACACATGGTAAAAACATTTATTAAATAAAATTAGGAATGTGGGGAAGTTATTATAAACTAGGAGGAAAAATAAACATAATGAATGAATGTAATAAAAAGTACGAGAAAATGATGTAAGAAACTATGGAAAATTAAATTCTAACCCTAATGTGCAAGAGAGAAGAGCAAGGGAATCAAGTGATTAGACGATCTTACTCGAACCGTGTCACATAATCGATTGGAGAATTTGGAAGCAGGAACATTTGTGCACCGATCCCAAAGAGGATAGATCTAGGTGGTATGAATGTACTAGGGTGTCTCGAGAGGGACTAGGGCACATACGAGTGATTTGGTATTAAAATTGGGTGCCATGGTTTGTGTAAAACCTTTTGAACTGAGTCTCACAATTTTGGAAGGTGATATGGAACCTTCCTTGTCGTCATTGCATAAAATCCACTACCATATACTAGATGTCTCTAGTATTCGAAGATGAATTAAAGGATTTGTAAGAAACCAAGGGAAGTATTAAAACCCTTAAAATAGAAAGATGTAAAATTAATGAGTCGACTAACTTCAGTTGCCACAATAGTGGGCTTACTAACTAAGCGTTGCACTACCTTTCAAATGTGAATGTAGTTCGTGTGGTGTGTGCAAACATTTGCCCTACGTGATCTCATGCTAGTCACACTTTTTGAAGTAGCGTGTAATAATTAAAGGTAGAAAATGTAATAAGATATGTCCATGTAAAAGAATTGAATCTTCCCCTATGAATTGCGTGATACAAATGTCCTAGTCTTGTTCCCAGTAATGGAACTATATGGATGCAAGTGATCTCCAATGCAATACATGGATGAAACTCTTTATGGATGATAGTAATGACTAGTGCTAGGTACCTCATTATGGTATCATAATTTTATATTTATAGGATTCTCTTGATCTGATTTCATAGTTAACCCCAAAATGGCCAACCAACGAAAAATAAGAAGCGAAAAATGGGTAGAAGAGCCCAAAAATTAGTGGGAATGATAAAAAGGATTAAGGAACCCATGGTGGGACCGTGGCTCACATGGGTGCACCCAGATAGGATAAACTAATGGAAGGTGATGAAATGTGACCGGGTGTATGGACATGAAATATCGAGTATGATGAAATGAAATAAACCAATATGGACAAAATACAAGGGTTAGTTAGTACTTTCTTCACTCAAGAGTCTTCTAAATAGTAGTATGAAACTAGGATAAATAATCTAAAGTGCATAATTTTGTGACTACATTTTCCACCACTTTATGTTGGTGAGCGAAAATATCAAGAACATAAAGTAGATAGAGATGCGTACTTGATGCCAATGTACAAAGGTGTTGAAGAAGGTGTTGCGAAGGATTAGAAAAAAGCATGGAGTGCTAAAATATGATGAAGTGTGGAAACTAAAGATGAAAAATCCACAAAAACTGATGAGAATGAACCTAGGGTGGAAACGTGTGTGTCGATGCCTATGTGTGTGGTGTACCTACATGGTTAGTATAATGTTTATTTTTGAAAAGTGTTGCTATTTAAGTTGTTTTTCTTGTGTGCCCCCATTTTACTTGTTATTTCTCATATGGCTGAAATTTCAAGGAGAAAATGATCAAGTATTCAAATATGTATTTATGTATGTATGTATGTGTAACAACACAATGTAAAAGATGCATGCGAAAGTGTGTAAATGTAAATGTTGAAGGTGAATCACAGCACTTCAATGTCCGCAACATGATGGGTTGACACTCTCAGTGTGATTGCATAACATGGAGCTTTTCCCAAGTGTGGGACCTTGCGAAAACGGAAAAGCTCTCCAGATGAAGGCCGGTTCCTATTCCTCTGTTCAGATGCACATGTAAAAATGTAGAGGGTTTACTCAAAACCTAAACTAACTTGCCAAGGACACGAGTAAGAAGATGCATAAAATAAAACCTAAACTACAAAGGTGATGCACCAAGGAATGAAGAACAACTGTCTTGCCAATAAACATAAAACATAAAAATGCAATGCAAGATCATGCACAGATAACCAGATTTGCAGTGAAAGATCAAGAGGATGCAAATGAACATAGAGAGGGTTAAGAATCATCCACAGACATGCATTATTTGCTCCAAAGATTGATACAACACACTACAAAATGCCAAGAGGCAAAGTTGTATTATAGTTTTTAATTGGAGGTTTGAACTCCACAAATTCACCTGCCAAAGAGAAGAAGGGAGGGGAAAACAAGAATGTCCAACCTTTAGAAAGAAGCCCCTCCTTACAATTTATAGGAATAATGAGAGAGGGAAGAGAGAGGAAATCCAAATCTACCCCAACCACCTCCAGGTTGCATTTAATTTATCTCATTATGGTGGTAGGTGAGAACCCTAGCAAACTTAAAAAGTGGTGAACTGTATTTTGCATTTTTAAGAAATTTTTCCCACCCAATTAAATATATCCAATCATATTTGGATAGAGGACCTCGTAAGCTTTCCAAAAGTCTAACCTCATGCGTGAATCCGAGCTCCTGTGAAAAGTTATGGCCGTCAATATCTCGGGTCGTGGTCTGCTTCCTTTCGGGCTCGGGAATGTTGCGCGCCTCAAGGTGCGCCATAGGCGCATCCATATTCATGTCGACATACCCTTACATGCACCAAGGTGTGAAGTTTGTAATGTTGACATTCTCGTGTGTTGCACCCTTTACATGTGCCAAGGCGCAACATCTACCATGTCGACACTCTCCTACTGTCGCGCTAGGGTGCGCAATCCATTTTCATGTCGACACCTTTTGTCATGTGCCTCTTACTTGCCAACGGTACATCCATTTTCATGTCAAAACATTCTGGCCATGCGCCTCTTACCTACACCAAGGGCACATCTATTTTTGTGTTGACACCTTCTATTACGCGCCTCTTACCTGCACTAAGGGCGCATCCATTTTCATGTCGACACCTTCTGTCGTGCACCTCTTAACTACGCTAAGGGTGCATCCATTTTCGTGTCGACACCTTCTATCATGGACCTCTTACCTGTGCCAAGGGCACATCCATTTTCATGTCGAAACCTTCTATTGTGCACCTCTTACTTGCGCCAAGGGCACATCCATTTTCGTGTCGACACCTTCTGTCGTGCGCCTCTTACCTACACTAAGGGTGCAAACATTTTCGTGTCGACACCTTCTCGTCATGCGCGCTTACTTACGTGCGAGGGAGCATCCATTTTCATGTCGACACCATCTCGTTGTGTGCCTCTAACCTACGCCAAGAGTGCATCCATTTTTGTATCGACACCTTCCTCGTCATGCACCTCTTTACCCGCACCAAGGGCGCATCCATTTTCGTGTCGACACCTTCGTCATGCGCCTCTTACATACACCAAGGGTGCATCCATTTTCGTGTCGACACCTTCTGTCGTGCACCTCTTACTTGCGCCAAGGGTGCATCCATTTTCATGTTGACACCTTCTATCATGCGCCTCTTACCTGTGCCAACAGCGCATCCATTTTCGTGTCGACACCTTCTGTCTTGCGCCTCTTACCTGTGCCAAGGGTGCATCCATTTTCATGTCGACACCTTCAGTCGTGTGCCTCTTACCTACACCAAGGGCGCATCCATTTTCGTGTCGACACATTCTGTTGTGTGCCTCTTACCTGCACCAAGGGCACATCCATTTTCATGTCGACACCTTCTGTTGTGTGCCTCTTACCTACGCCAAGGGCACATCCGCTTGAGTGTCGACACCTTCTGTCGTGCACCTCTTACCTGTGTCAAGGGTGCATCCATTTTCGTGTCAACACCTTCTGTCGTGCACCTCTTACCTACGCCAAGGGCGCATCCATTTTCGTGTCGACACCTTCTGTCATGCGCCTCTTACCTACACCAAGGGCGCATCCATTTTTGTGTCGACACCTTCTGTCGTGTGCCTCTTACGTGCGCCAAGGGAAAATCCATTTTAATGTCCACACCTTCTGTTGTGCACTCTTACTCGCGCTTGGGCGCATCCATTTTCGTGTCGACACCTTCTATCGTGCGCCCTTTACCTACGCCAAGGGTGCATCCATTTTTGTGTCGACACCTTCTGTCGTGCCACTGCATTACTCTGCACCAAGGGCACATCCATTTTCATGTCGACACCTTATGTCATGTGCCTCTTACCTGCGCCAAGGGCGCATCCATTTTGGTTTCTACACCTTCTGTAATGTGCCTCTTACCTGCGCTAAGGGCGCATCCATTTTCGTGTCGACACCTTCTGTCATGTGCCTCTTACCTACGCCAAGGGCGCATCCATTTTCATGTCGACACCTTCTATCGTGCACCTCTTACCTACACCAAGGGTGCATCCATTTTCATCTCGACACCTTCGTCGTCATGATGCTCTTACCTCGCGCTAAGGGTCAATCCATTTTCGTGTCGACACCTTCTATCGTGCGCCTCTTACCTGCACCGAGGGCGTATCCATTTTCATGTCGACAGCTTCTGTCTTGCGCCTCTTACCTGCACCAAGGGTGCATCCATTTTCATGTCGACACTTTCTGCATGTGCACCTCTTACCACGCCACGGGCGCATCCATTTTCGTGTCCACACCTTCTGTCGTGCACCTCTTACCTACGCCAAGGGCACATCCATTTTCATGTCCACACCTTCTATCGTGCACCTCTTACCTGCGCCAAGGGCGCATCCTTTTTCATGTCGACACCTTCTCGTCAGGCGCCTCTTACCGCGCTTTTAAGGGTGCATCCATTTTCATGTCGACACCTTCTCGTGCCGTGCGCCTCTTACTGTGCCCGAGGAGCATCAATTTTCATGTTAACACCTTCGTCAGCGACTCTTACTGTGCTAAGGGCGCATCCATTTTCATGTTGACACCTTCGTCGTGTGCGCTCTTACCTGCACTAAGGGCGCATCCATTTTCATGTCGACAACTTCGCATGCGGGTCTTACTCGCGCGCTAAGGGCGCATCCATTTTCATGTCGACACCTTCTTCGTCGTGCGCCTCTTACTGTGCAAGGGGCACATCCATTTTCATGTCGACACCTTCATCGTAGTGCGCCTCTTACTCGTGCTAAGGGAACATCCATTTTCATGTCGACACCTTTACCCGTCATGCGCTCTTTACCTCGTGCTAAGGGTGCATCCATTTTCGTGTCGACACCTTCTTGTGTGCCTCTTACCTACACCAAGGGCACATCCATTCTCATGTCGACACCTTCGTCTGCGCGCTCTTACTCGCGCCCAAGGGTGCATCCATTTTCGCTTTCAACACCTTCTCTCTTTACCCGCCTCTTAAATGTGCCAAGGGCGATCCATTTTCATGTCGACACCTTCTATCGTGCTCCAATTACTGCGCCTGATGGCGCATCAATTTTCATGTCGACACCTTCTTCATCATACGCCTCTCCTACCTACACCAAGGGCGCATCCATTTTCGTGTCGACACCTTCTGTCATGCGCCTCTTACTCGCACTAAGGGCACATCCATTTTCATGTCGACACCTTCTGTTGTGTGCCTCTTACCTGCACCAAGGGCGCATCCATTTTCGTGTCGACACATTCTATCGTGTGCCTCTTACCTGCGCTAAGGGCGCATCCATTTTCCTTTCGACACCTTCTTTCGTGCACCTCTTACCTGCACCAAGAGTGCATCCATTTTCGTGTCGACACCTTCTATCGTGCTCCTCTTATTTGTGCTAAGGGAGCATCCATTTTTGTGTTGACACCTTCTGTAATGTTCCTCTTACCTGCACCAAGGGCGCATCCATTTTCGTGTCGAAACCTTCTGTCGTGTGCCTCTTACCTCTGCCAAGGGCGCATCGATTTTCATGTCGACACCTTCTGTCGTGGGCCTCTTACCTACGCCAAGGGCGCATCCATTTTCGTGTCGACACCTTCTCACCGTGTGCCTCTTACTGCGCTAAGGGTGCATCTATTTTAGTGTCGACACCTTCTCATGCTAGTGCGCTCTTACTTGCCCCAAGGGCGCATCCATTTTTGTGCCGACACCTTCTATTGTGCGCCTCTTACCTGCACTCAAGGGCGCATCCATTTTCATTTCGACACCTTCGTCATGCGCTCTTACCTACGCCAAGGGCGTATCCATTTTCATGTCAACACCTTCGTGCGTGCGCCTCTTACCTATGCCAAAGGCGCATCCATTTTCGTGTCGACACCTTCTGTCGTGCACCTCTTACCTGCGCCAAGGGCGCATCTGTTTTCATGTCGACACCTTCTGTCGTGCACCTCTTAACTACGCTAAGGGTGCATCCATTTTCGTGTCGACACCTTCTATCATGTGCCTCTTACCTGTCCCAAGGGCACATCCATTTTCATAACGACACCTTCTATTCTGCACCTCTTACTTGCGCCAAGTGCACATCCATTTTCATGTCGACACCTTCTGTCATGCGCCTCTTACCTACGCTAAGGGTGCATCCATTTTCGTGTTGACACCTTCATCGCCGTGGCCTCTACTGCTCAAAGGGAGCATCCATTTTCATGTCGACACCTTCTGCTTACTGCACCTCTAACCTTGTGCCAAGGGCGCATCCATTTTCAGATCGGCACCTTCAGCCGTGCACCTCTTTACTCGCACCAAGGGTGCATCCATTTTCATGTCGACACCTTCATGTATGCGCTCTTACTCGCACTCCAAGGGTGCATCCATTTTCGTGTCGACACCTTCTCGCCGTGCGCTCTTACTCGCGCCAAGGGTGCATCCATTTTCATGTCGACACCTTCGTCATGCACATCTTACCTGCGCCAAGAGCACATCCATTTTCGTGTCGACACCGTTTGTCTTGCTCCTCTTACCTATGCCAAGGGTGCATCCATTTTCATGTCGACACCTTCATCGTGTGCCTCTTACCCGCACCAAGGGCGCATCTATTTTCGTGTCGACACATTCATTGTGTGCCTCTTACCCTACCCGCACTGAGGGCACATCCATTTTTATGTCGACACCTTCTATCGTGTGCCTCTTACATATGCCAAGGGCACATCCATTTGAGTGTCGACACCTTCGCGTGCACCTCTTACCTATGTCAAGGGTGCATCTATTTTCGTGTCAACACCTTCTCGCCGTGCACCTCTTACCTACGCCAAGGGCGCATCCATTTTCGTGTCGACACCTTCTCGTCATACGCCTCTTTTTGCTACACCAAGGGTGCATCCGTTTTATGTCGACACCTTCTTTCGTGTGCCTCTTACGTGCACCAAGGGAAAATCCATTTTCATGTCCACACCTTCGTGCAGGCGCTTTTCTTTACTGTTGTGCGCTCTTACTGCGCCAATGGCGCATCCATTTTCGTGTCGACACCTTCTCTATCGTGCGCCTCTTATCTATGCCAAGGGCATCCATTTTTGTGTCGAAACCTTCGTTCCTCTTACCGCACTCCGCCAGTGCATCTTTTCGTGTCGAACATTACTGCACTGGGGCGCATCCATTTTCATGTCGACAACCTGTCATGTGCCTCTTACTCGCGCCAAGGGCACATCCATTTTCGTGTCTACACCTTCGTAATGTGCCTCTTACTCGCACTAAGGGCGCATCCATTTTTGTGTCGACACCTTCTGTCATGCGCCTCTTACCTATGCCAAGGGCGCATCCATTTTCATGTCGACACCTTCTATCGTGCGCCTCTTACCTGCGCCAAGGGTGCATCCATTTTCGTGTCGACACCTTCTGTCATGTGCCTCTTACCTCGCGCTTAAGGTTCCATTCATTTTCGTGTCGACACCTTCGTCCAGCGCGCCTTACTTACTGCGCCACCTGGGGTGCATCCATGTTCATGTCGACACCTTCTCGACGCGTGCGCCTCTTACTTTCATGTAACCAAGGGTGCATCCATTTTCATGTCGACACCTTCATCTTGCACCTCTTACCTACACCAAGGGCGCATCCATTTTCGTGTCCACACCTTCTATCGTGCACCTCTTACTCGTGCCAATGGCACATCCATTTTCATGTCCACACCTTCTCGCCGTGCACCTCTTACTCGCGCCTTACTTCGCATGTGCATCCATTTTCATGTCGACACCTTCTATCATGTGCCTCTTACACCTTCTCGTGCTAAGGGTGCATCCATTTTCATGTCAACACCTTCGTGTGCGCTCTTACTGCAAGCCAAGGAAGCATCAATTTTCGTCTCGACACCTTCTTACTCGTTGTGTGCCTCTTACCCTCGCACCCGGGCGCATCCATTTTCATGTTGACACCTTACTGTGGTGCGCCTCTTACCTCGCACTCAAGGGTGCATCCATTTTCGTGTCGACACCTTCATGTCGTGCGCGTCTTTACTCTTACGCACGAGGGTGCATCCATTTTCGTGTCGACACCTTCGTGTCAGTGCCTTTTCTTACCTCCGCCAAGGGCGCATCCATTTTCATGTCGAAACCTTCTGTCATGCGCCTCTTACCTGCGCCAAGGGCACATCCATTTTCATGTCGACACCTTCATGCCCATTTTCGTGGTGCCTCTTACTGCGCTTTACAAAGGCACATCCATTTTCATGTTGACACCTTCTATTCGTCATGCGCCTCTTACTTGCGCTTTACGCTTAGGGTGCATCCTTTTTCATGTCGACACCTTCTCGTTGTGTGCCTCTTACATACACCAAGGGCACATCCATTTTCATGTCGACACCTTCACATATGCGCCTCTTACACCTTCTGCACTCCAAGGGCACATTCGTCTTTTCGTCGTCTACACCTTCGTGTTGACACCTTCTATCATGCGCCTCTTTCTCTTACGTCGCGCCAAGGGCACATCCATTTTCATGTCAACACCTTCTTTGTGTGCCTCTTACCCGTGCGAAGGCGTCCATTTTCGTGTGTCGACACATTCGTTAAATGCGTGCGCTTTTCTTACTGTCGCTAAGGCGGGCGCATCCATTTTCCCGCTGACACCTTCTTTAGTGCACCTCTTACCTACACCAAGAGTGCATCCATTTTCGTGTCGACACCTTCTTTCGTGCTCCTCTTACATGTGCCAGGGAGCATCCATTTTTGTGTCGACACCTTCTCGTAATGTTCCTCTTACATGCACCAAGGGTGCATCCATTTTCGTGTCGACACCTTCGTCGTGTGCCTGCTTACTTACCTCGTGCCAAGGGCACATCGATTTTCATGTCGACACCTTCGCCGTGCCTCCTCTTACCTACGCCATAGGGCACATCCATTTTCATGTTGACACCTTCTGCTCTTACCTATGCCAAGGGTGCCTTTTCGTGTCGACACCTTCTGTCGTGTGCCTCTTACCTCGCGCTTAAGGGTGCATCCATTTTGGGTCGACACCTTCGTCGTGGCCTCTTACTTGCGCGCTTGCCCGAAGGGCACATCCATTTTCGTGTCGACACCTTCTTCGTCGCGCGCCTCTTACTGTCGCACTTCGCAGGTGCCTCTTACTTTGCCAACATTTTCGTGTCGACACCTTCATGTGCCTCTTACTGCGCTCTCTTTACCTTCTGCTCATGCGCCTGCCAGGGAGCATCCATTTTCATGTCGACACCTTCTCCTTCACAGTGTGCCTCTAACCTACGCCAAGAGTGCATCCATTTTTGTATCGACACCTTCTCATCATGCACCTCTTTACTCGCACTAAGGGCGCATCCATTTTCGTCGATCGACACCTTCATCATGAGCCTCTTACATACACCAAGGGTGCATCCATTTTCGTGTCGACACCTTCTGCCGCGCACCTCTTACTTGCGCCAGGGTGCATCCATTTTCATGTTGACACCTTCTATCATGCGCCTCTTACTCGTGCTAACAACAAGATCCATTTTCGTGTCGACACCTTCTGCTTGCGCCTCTTACTCGTGCCAAGGGTGCATCCATTTTCATGTCGACACCTTCAAGGGCAGTGTGCCTCTTACCTACACCAAGGGCGCATCCATTTTCGTGTCGACACCTTCTGTTGTGTGCCTCTTACCTGCACCAAGGGCACATCCATTTTCATGTCGACACCTTTTCTGCATTTGTGTGCCTCTTACCTACGCCAAGGGCACATCCGCTTTTACAGTGTCGACACCTTCATCGTGTCGGCACCTCTTACCCGTGTCAAGGGTGCATCCATTTTCGTGTCAACACCTTCATGTTCAGTGCACCTCTTACTGCACTAAGGGCGCATCCATTTTCATGTAGACACCTTCTACGTCATACGCCTCTTACCTACACCAAGGGCGCATCCATTTTTGTGTCGACACCTTCTGTCGTGTGCCTCTTACGTGCGCCAAGGGAAAATCCATTTTAATGTCCACACCTTCTGTTGTGCACCTCTTACCTGCGCCAAGGGCGCATCCATTTTCGTGTCGACACCTTCTATCGTGCGCCTCTTACCTACGCCAAGGGTGCATCCATTTTTGTGTCGACACCTTCTGTGTGCACTCTTACCTGCACCAAGGGCACATCCATTTTCATGTCGACACCTTATGTCATGTGCCTCTTACCTGTGCCAAGGGCGCATCCATTTTGGTTTCTACACCTTCGTAATGTGCCTCTTACTTGCGCTTCAAGGGGCATCCATTTTCGTGTCGACACCTTCTGTCGTGCCTCTTACCTACGCCAAGGGCGCATCCATTTTCATGTCGACACCTTCTATCGTGCACCTCTTACCTGCACCAAGGGTGCATCCATTTTCCTCTCGACACCTTCTGTCAGTGTATGCCTCTTACTCCAGCGCGCTGGGGTCAATCCATTTTCGTGTTGACACCTTCTATCGTCGCGCCTCTTACCTGCACCGAGGGCGATATCCATTTTCATGTCGACCTACACGTGCTTGCGCTCATCTTACTGCACCAAGGGCGCATCCATTTTCATGTCGACACTTTACTGTCAGTGGCACCTCTTACCTCACGCCACGGGCGCATCCATTTTCGTGTCCACACCTTCGTCGTGCACCTTCTTACCTACGCCAAGGGCACATCCATTTTCATGTCCACACCTTCTATCGTGCACCTCTTACTCGCGCTAAGGGCGCATCCTTTTTCATGTCGACACCTTCTGTCATGCGCCTCTTACCTGCGCTAAGGGTGCATCCATTTTCATGTCGACACCTTCGCCGTGTGCGCGCTCTTACCTCGTGCTAAGGGAGCATCAATTTTCATGTTAACACCTTCTCACAGTGCGACTCTTTACCCGTGCTAAGGGCGCATCCATTTTCATGTTGACACCTTTTCAGGCGCTCTTACTGCGCACTAAGGGCGCATCCATTTTCATGTCGACAACTTCGTGTGCGCGTCTTACTCGCGCCAAGGGCGCATCCATTTTCATGTCGACACCTTCTGTCAGTGCGCCTCTTACTCGCGCCAAGGGCACATCTATTTTCATGTCGACACCTTCGTAGTGTGCCTCTTACCTGCGTGCTAAGGAACATCCATTTTCATGTCGACACCTTCTCATATGCGCTCTTACCTCGTGCTAAGGGGTGCAAACATTTTCGTGTCGACACCTTCTTCATTTGTGTGCCTCTTACCTACACCAAGGGCACATCCATTCTCATGTCGACACCTTCTCGTCTGCGCCTCTTACTCGCGCTTACTGAAGGGTGCATCCATTTTCGTTTCAACACCTTCTCGTCTCGCGCCTCTTAAATGTGCCAAGGCGCATCCATTTTCATGTCGACACCTTCTATCGTGCTCCATTACTCTACGCCAATGGCGCATCGATTTTCATGTCGACACCTTCTATCATACACCTCCTACCTACACCAAGGGTGCATCCATTTTCGTGTCGACACCTTTTGTCATGCGCCTCTTACTGCACTCAAGGGCACATCCATTTTCATGTCGACACCTTCTCATTTGTGTGCCTCTTACCTGTGCTAAGGGCGCATCCATTTTCGTGTCGACACATTCTATCGTGTGCGCTCTTACTCGCGCTAAGGGCGCATCCATTTTCCTTTCGACACCTTCTTTCGTGCACTCTTACCTGCACCAAGAGTACATCCATTTTCGTGTCGACACCTTCTCTGTGTGCTCCTCTTATTTGTGCTAAGGGAGCATCCATTTTGTGTTGACACCTTCTGTAATGTTCCTCTTACTGCACTTTGGGCGCATCCATTTTCATGTCGACACCTTCATATGTGCCTGTGCCTCTTACCTCGTGCCAAGGGCGCATATTTTTCATGTCGACACCTTCTCGTCGGGGCCTCTTACCTATGCCAAGGGCGCATCCATTTTCGTGTCGACACCTTCTGTCGTGTGCCTCTTACCTGCGCTAAGGTGCATCTATTTTAGTGTCGACACCTTCTGTCGTGCGCCTCTTACTTGCCCCAAGGGCGCATCCATTTTTGTGCCGACACCTTCTATTGTGCGCTCTTACTCGCACTCAAGGGCGCATCCATTTTCATTTCGACACCTTCTTTCATGCGCCTCTTACCTACGCCAAGGGCGTATCCATTTTCATGTCAACACCTTCGTCATGGCGCTTTTACCTACGCCAAAGGCGCATCCATTTTCGTGTCGACACCTTCGCTGCAGTGCACCTTTACTGCGCGCTGGCGCATTCGCTTTCATGTCGACACCTTCCCAGTGCACCTCTTAACTACGCTAAGGGTGCATCCATTTTCGTGTCGACACCTTCTATCATGTGCCTCTTACCGTCCCCAAGGGCACATCCATTTTCATGTCGACACCTTCTATTCTCGCACCTCTTACTTGCGCTTAAGTGCACATCCATTTTCGTGTCGACACCTTCTCGCTATGCGCCTCTTACCTACGCTGGCCAGGGTGCATCCATTTTCGTGTTGACACCTTCTTGTGTCGCGCTCTTACTGCTCAAAGGAGCATCCATTTTCATGTCGACACCTTCTGCTTCGCACCTCTAACCTCGTGCCAAGGGCGCATCCATTTTTGTATCGGCACCTTCTGTCGTGCACCTCTTTACCTGCACCAAGGGTGCATCCATTTTCATGTCGACACCTTCTGTCATGCGCCTCTTACCTGCACCGAGGGTGCATCCATTTTCGTGTCGACACCTTCTGTCGTGCGCCTCTTACCTGCGCCAAGGGTGCATCCATTTTCATGTCGACACCTTCTGTCATGCACATCTTACCTGCGCCAAGAGCACATCCATTTTCGTGTCGACACCGTTTGTCTTGCTCCTCTTACCTATGCCAAGGGTGCATCCATTTTCATGTCGACACCTTCAGTCGTGTGCCTCTTACCTGCACCAAGGGCGCATCTATTTTCGTGTCGACACATTCTGTTGTGTGCCTCTTACCTGCACCAAGGGCACATCCATTTTTATGTCGACACCTTCTATCATGTGCCTCTTACATATGCCAAGGGCACATCCATTTGAGTGTCGACACCTTCTGTCGTGCACCTCTTACCTATGTCAAGGGTGCATCTATTTTCGTGTCAACACCTTCTGTCGTGCACCTCTTACCTACGCCAAGGGCGCATCCATTTTCGTGTCGACACCTTCTCGCCATACGCCTCTTTCTGCACTCAAGGGCGCATCCGTTTTTATGTCGACACCTTCTTTCGTGTGCCTCTTTACGTGCACCAAGGGAAAATCCATTTTCATGTCCACACCTTCTGTTGTGCGCCTCTTACCTGCGCCAATGGCGCATCCATTTTCGTGTCGACACCTTCTATCGTGCGCCTCTTATCTATGCCAAGGGCGCATCCATTTTTGTGTCGAAACCTTCTCGCCGTGCACTGCTACTCACTGCACCAAGGGCGCATCCATTTTCATGTCGACAACTTCTGTCATGTGCCTCTTACCTGCGCCAAGGGCACATCCATTTTCGTGTCTACACCTTCTGTAATGTGCCTCTTACCTGCGCTAAGGGCGCATCCATTTTCGTGTCGACACCTTCTGTCATGCGCCTCTTACCTACGCCAAGGGCGCATCCATTTTCATGTCGACACCTTCTATCGTGCACCTTTTACCTGCGCCATGGGTGCATCCATTTTCGTGTCGACACCTTCGTCATATGCCTCTTACTCGCGCTAAGGGTCCATTCATTTTCGTGTCGACACCTTCGTCAGTGCGCCTCTTACTCGCGCCAAGGTGCATCCATGTTCATGTCGACACCTTCTGTCGTGCGCCTCTTACCAGAACCAAGGGTGCATCCATTTTCATGTCGACACCTTCTGTCTTGCACCTCTTACCTACACCAAGGGCGCATCCATTTTCGTGTCCACACCTTCTATCGTGCACCTCTTACCTGCGCTAATGGCACATCCATTTTTGTGTCCACACCTTCTGTCGTGCACCTCTTACCTGCGCCAAGGGTGCATCCATTTTCATGTCGACACCTTCTATCATGTGCCTCTTACCTGTGCTAAGGGTGCATCCATTTTCATGTCAACACCTTCTGTCGTGCGCCTCTTACTGCCGTGCGCTAAGGAAGCATCAATTTTCGTGTCGACACCTTCTCAGTGTGCCTCTTACTGCGCCAAGGGCGCATCCATTTTCATGTTGACACCTTCGCCGTAAATGCGCTTTTACTCGCACTCAAGGGTGCATCCATTTTCGTGTCGACACCTTCATGCGTGCTGCGTCTTACCTGCACCAAGGGTGCATCCATTTTCGTGTCGACACCTTCTGTGTGTGCCTCTTACCTACGCCAAGGGCGCATCCATTTTCATGTCGAAACCTTCTATCGTGCGCCTCTTACCTGCGCCAAGGGCACATCCATTTTCATGTCGACACCTTCTGTCGTGTGCCTCTTACTGCGCTTGAGGGCACATCCATTTTCATGTTGACACCTTCTGTCATGCGCCTCTTACTTGCGCCAAGGGTGCATCCCTTTTCATGTCGACACCTTCAGTTGTGTGCCTCTTACATACACCAAGGGCACATCCATTTTCATGTCGACACCTTCTGTCATACGCCTCTTACTGCACTTTGAGGGCACATTCGTTTTCGTGTTGACACCTTCTATCATGCGCCTCTTTCTCGCGCTAAGGGCACATCCATTTTCATGTCAACACCTTCTGTTGTGTGCCTCTTACCTGTGCCAAGGGCGCATCCATTTTCGTGTCGACACATTCTCGTAGTGCGCCTCTTTACTGCGCTTAAGGGCGCATCCATTTTCCCGTTGACACCTTCTTTAGTGCACCTCTTACCTACACCAAGAGTGCATCCATTTTCGTGTCGACACCTTCTTTCGTGCTCCTCTTACATGTGCCAAGGGAGCATCCATTTTTGTGTCGACACCTTCTGTAATGTTCCTCTTACATGCACCAAGGGTGCATCCATTTTCGTGTCGACACCTTCGTCGTGTGCCTCTTACCTGTGCCAAGGGCACATCGATTTTCATGTCGACACCTTCTGTCGTGTGCCTCTTACCTACGCCAAGGGCACATCCATTTTCATGTTGACACCTTCTGTCGTGTGCCTCTTAGCTGCGCTAAGGGTGCATCCATTTTTGGGTCGACACCTTCTGTCGTGCGCCTCTTACTTGCGCCAAGGGTGCATCCATTTTCGTGCCGACACTTTCTATTGTGCACCTCTTACCTGCACCAAGGGCGCATCCATTTTCATTTCAACACCTTCTCGTCATGGCGCTTCTTACCTACGCCAGGGCATATCCATTTTCGTATCGACACCTTCGTTCGGTGTGCCTCTTAACTTACTCGCGCTTAAGGGCGCATCCATTTTCGTGTCGACACCTTCTATCGTGCACCTCTTACCTGCGCCAAGGGCACATCCGTTTTCATGTCGACACCTTCTTTCATGCGCCTCTTACTCACCTTAAGGGTGCATCCATTTTCATGTCAACACCTTCTCCAGTACACCTCTTACCCGCATCAAGGGCACATCCATTTTCGTGTTGACACCTTCTTATGTCATGGCGCCTCCTTCCGCACTGGGTGCATCCATTTTCGTGTCGACACTTTCTGCCGTGCACCTCTAACTCGCGCTAAGGGTGCATCCATTTTCGAGTCAACACCTTCGCGTGCGCTTCTTACCTCTGCCAAGGGCGCATCCATTTTTGTGTCGACACCTTTCATCATGCACCTCTTTCCTACGCCCAAGGGCGCATCCATTTTCATGTCGACACCTTCATCATGTGCACCTCTTACTGCGCTGCCAAGGGCGCATCCATTTTCATGTCGATATACTTCGTGTGTGGCTCTTACTGCACTAAGGGCACATCCATTTTCATGTCGACACCTTCTCACATGCGTGCGCTCTTTAATCGCACCAAGGGTGCATCCATTTTCGTGTCGACACCTTCTGCCATGGCGCCTATTACCTACGCCAGGGCGCATCCATTTTCGTGTCGACACCTTCTCGTGCATGCACCTCTTACCTCGCACTAAGAATGCATCCATTTTTGTGTCGACACCTTCTGTCCGTGCTCCTCTTACTGCGCTGGGAGCATCCATTTTGTGTAGACACCTTCATCGTAATGTTCCTCTTACATGGACCAAGGGTGCATCCATTTTCGTGTCAACACCTTTTTGTCGTGCCTCTTACTCGCACGTGCAAGGGCGCATCGATTTTCATGTCGACACCTTCGCTGTCATGTGTCCTCTTACTGCGCGCCAAGGGCGATCCATTCTCATGTTGACACCTTCGTCGTGCCTCTTAGTTGCGCTTAAGGGTGCATCCATTTTCGTTTCGACAACTTCACGCATGCGCCTCTTACTTGCGCCAAGGGCGCATCCATTTTCGTCTTGACACCTTCTATCAGTGCGCCTCTTACCTGCACTCAAGTGTGCATCAATTTTCATTTCAACACCTTCTCGTCATGTGCCTCTCTTACCTACGCCAAGGGCGTATCCATTTTCGTGTTGACACCTTCGTCGTGGCGCCTCTTACCTCATGCTAAGGGCGCATCCATTTTCGTGTCGACACCTTCTGCATTGCACCTCTTACTGTGCTAAGCAAGGCGCATCCATTTTCTTGTCGACACCTTCTCTCGCATCATGCACCTCTTACTGCTAAGGGTGCAACCATTTTCATGTCAACACCTTCGCTCGCCGTACACCTCTTACTCGTGCTGAAAGGAGCATCCATTTTCGTGTCGACACCTTCTATTGTACGCCTCTTACATGTGCCAAGGGTGCATCCATTTTTGTGTCGACACCTTCTGTCATGTGCCTCTTACCTGCACCAAGGGGGCATCCATTTTCGTGTTGACACCTTCTCGCCGGCGCCTCTACCTGCACTAAGGGTGCATCCATTTTCATGTCGACACTTTCGCGTGCAGCTCTCTAACTCGCGCTAAGGGTGCATCCATTTTCATGTCAACACCTTTTTCGTGTGCGCCTCTTACCTATGCCAGGGCGATCCTTTTTCATGTCGACACCTTCATCATGCACTCTTACCTACGCCAAGGGCGCATCCATTTTCATGTCGACACCTTCATGTCGGCGCTCTTACTGCGTATGCTTGAAGCGCATCCATTTTTGTGTCGATACCTTCATTTGTGTGCCTCTTACCGCACCAAGGGCACATCCGTTTCCATGTCGACACCTTCGCCGTGCACTTTTACCCGCACTGCTGCCAAGGGTGCATCCATTTTCGTGTTGACACCTTCTCGTCAGGCGCTATTACTCGCACCCAAGGGCGCATCCATTTTCGTGTCGACACCTTCGTGTGTACCTCTTACCTCTACGCCAAGGGTGCATCCATTTTCATGTCAACACCTTCTCGCCATATACACCTCTTACTTGCCCCAAAGGCGCATCCGTTTTGTGTGTCGACACCTTCTATTCTATCGTGTGCCTCTTACTGCGTCGAGGGCACATCCATTTTCAAGTCGACACCTTCTTGTGCGCCTCTTACCTAGGCCAAGGGTGCATCCATTTTTGTTTCGACACCTTACGTCGGCGCCTTTACCTATGCCAAGGGCGCATCCATTTTCATGTCGACACCTTCTGCGTGCACCTCTTACCCGCACTCCTAAGGCACATCCATTTTCGTGTCGACACCTTCGCCGTCAGTGCGCTTTACTTACTCGCGCTTAAGCGGGCACATCCATTTTCATGTCAAAACCTTCTATCATGTACCTCTTACTCATAAGGATGCATCCATTTTCATGTCGACACCTTCTGCCGAGTGCCTCTTACTGCGCCGAGGGTGCATCCATTTTAGTGCCGACACCTTCGTCCGTGTGCCTCTTACCTATGCCAAGGGCGCATCCATTTTCGTGTCGACACCTTCACGTCATGTGCGCTTTACTCGTGCTAAGGATGCATCCATTTTCATGTCGACACCTTCTATCATGCACCTCTTACTCGCGCCAAGGGTACATCCATTTTCATGTCGACACCTTCTCAGTGTGCCCTTACTCGCGCTTGAGGGTTGTTGGTGTTTGCAATAAAAATTGTGCTCGAGTTTCTTTGACTTCCATATTCTTCTATTTTTCTATATCTACTCCATTGATGGTGAATCACAAAGACACCTTCTAAATGTCTGCAACATGATAGGTTAAGACTCTCAGTGCGATTGCATAACATGGAGCTTTTCCCAAGTGTGGACCTTCCAAAATCGCGCTCTCCTGATGAAGGCAGGTTCCTATTCCTTTGTTTAGATGCACAAATAAAATGCAGAGGGTTTACTCGAAAACCTAATCTAACTTGCCAAGGAGACGGGTAGAAGATGCATAAAATAAAACCTAAACTACAAAGGTGATGCACCGAGGAATGAAGAACACCTGTCTTGCCAATAAACAAAACCATAAAAACGCAATGCAAGATCATGCAAAGATAACTAGATTCACAAGGTGAAAGATCAGAGGATGTAAATGAACACAGAGAGGGTTGAGAACCATCCAAAGACATGCATTAATTTTCTCCAAAGTTTGATCTGACAACACACTGCAAAATGCCAAGAGGCAAAATTGCATTACGCTTTTAAATGGGAGGTTTGAACTCCACAAGTTCACTGCTCAAAGAGAAGAAGGGAGGGCAAAACAAAATGTCCAACCTTTAGATTGAAGCCCCTCCTTACAATTTATAGGAGGAAAAGAGAGGTAGAAGAGAGGAATTCGAAATCTGCCCCAACCACCTCAGGAGACCGCACCTAACTCATCTCATTATGGCGGTAGGTGAGATCCTAATAAACCCCAAAAAATGGCAAACTGCATTTTCATGTCGACACCTTCTCGCCGTGCGCCTCTTACCCGTGCTAAGGGCGCATCGATTTTCATGTCGACACCTTCTGTCGTGGGCCTCTTACCTGCGCCAAGGGCGCATCCATTTTCGTGTTGACACCTTCTGTCGTGTGCATCTTAGCTGCGCTATGGGTGCATCCATTTTCGTGTCGACACCTTCTATCGTCGCGCCTCTTACTTGTGCCAAGGGCGCATCCATTTTTGTGCCGACACCTTCTTCTATTGTGCGCCTCTTACCGCACTGCCAAGTGCGCATCCATTTTCATTTCAACATCTTCTCGTCAGCGCTTTTTACCTCGCCCAAGGGCGTATCCATTTTCGTGTCGACACCTTCTATCGTGTGCCTCTTATCTGCGCACTAAGGCGCATCCATTTTCGTGTCGACACCTTCGTGGCTGCACCTCTTACCTCGACAAGGGCGCATCCATTTTTGTGTCGAGACCTTCTGCAGTGCGCCTCTTACTGCGCGGGTGCATCCATTTTCATGTCAACACCTTCTCATATGCGCTTCTTACCTACGCCAAGAGCGCATCCATTTTTGTATCGACACCTTCATCTTTGCCTCTTACTTGTGCTAAGGGCGCATCCATTTTCATGTTGACACCTTCCGTCAGTGTGCCTCTTACCTACACCAGGGTGCATCCATTTCGTGTCGACACATACATTCTCGTCAGGTGCCTCTTACCCGCACCAAGGGCACATCCATTTTCATGTCGACACCTTCTTTCGTGCCTCTTTCCCGCCAAGGGTACATCCATTTTCGTGTTGACACCTTCTCACATATGCCTCTTACCTGCACTGAAGGGCGCATCCGTTTTGTGTCGACACCTTCGCCGTGTGTGCCTCTTCCCGTGCCAAGGGAAAATCCATTTTCATGTCCACACCTTCAAGTGCGCCTCTTACGCTGCGCACTAAGGGCACATACATTTTCATGTCGACACCTTCTATCGTGCACCTCCTACCTACGCCAAGGGCGCATCCATTTTTGTGTCGACACCTTATGCGTGCACCTCTTACTTCACTCAAGGGTGCATCCATTTTCGTGTCGACACCTTCTCACATGCGCCTCTTACCTATGCCAGGGTGCATCCATTTTCATGTCTACACCTTCTCCGTAATGCCTCTTACTGCGCTAAGGGCGCATCCATTTTTGTGTCGACACCTTTGTCATGTGCCTCTTACCTACACCAAGGGCGCATCCATTTTCATGTCGACACCTTCGTCATGAGCCTCCTACCTACGCAAGGACGCATCCATTTTCGTGTCGACACCTTCTGTCGTGTGCCTCTTACCTACGCTAAGGGTGCATCCATTTTCGTGTCGACACCTTCTGTCGTGCACCTCTTCTTACTGCGCCAAGGGCATCCATTTTCATGTCGACACCTTCTTTTCATGCGCGCTCTTACTCGCACCAAGGGCGCATCCATTTTCATGTCGACACCTTCTGTCGTGCGCCTCTTACCTACGCCAAGGGCGCATCCATTTTCGTGTCCACACCTTCTGTCGTGCGCCTCTTACCTGCGCGCTAGGTGGTGCATCCATTTTCATGTAAACACCTTCTGTCGTGCACCTCTTACCTGCGCCAAGGGCGCATCCATTTTCATGTAGACACCTTTTGTTGTGCACCTCTTACCTGCGCTAAGGGTGCATCCATTTTCATGTCGACACCTTCTGTTGTGCCTCTTACTCTTACGTGCAAGAGAGCATCCATTTTCATCTCGACACCTTCGTTATGCACCTTTACTCGCGCCAGGGCGCATCCATTTTCGTGTTGACACCTTCGCAGTGCGCCTCTTACCTGCACTAAGGGCGCATCCATTTTCATGTCGACACCTTCTATCGTGCGCGTCTTACCTACACCAAGGGTGCATCTATTTTCGTGTCGAACACCTTCTTTTCGTGCGCCTCTTACTCTCGCACTAAGGGCGCATCCCTTTTCATGTCGACACCTTAAACTAATTCGATATCCGATCTCGTCGTGGCGCCTCTTACCCACGCCAAGGGCACATCCATTTTCATGTTGACACCTTCTGCCGTGGTGCCTCTTACTCTCGTGCTAAGGTCACATCCATTTTCATGTCGACACTTCGTGCACCTCTTACCCGCGCCAAGGGTGCATCCATTTTCGTGTCGACACCTTCAACATTGTGTGCCTCTTACCTACACCAAGGGCACATCCATTTTCATGTCGACACCTTCGCGTCATTTTCATTTCAAACCTCTTACTACGCCAAGGGTGCATCCATATTCGTTTCGACACCTTCATAGGTGCGCCTCTTACCTTCACCAAAGGCGCATCCATTTTCATGTCGACATCTTCTATCGTGCGCTTTCTTACCTCGCACTCAAGGGTGCATCCATTTTCGTGTCGACACCTTCTATCATATCGCCTCTTACTCGCACTTTTTGCCAAGGGCGATCCGCTTTCGTGTCGACACCTTTTTGTGCAAGTGCCTCTTACTGCCAAGCTGAGGGCACATTTATTTTCATGTCAACACCTTCATTGTGTGCCTCTTACTCGCGCCAAGGGCATCCATTTTCATGTCGACACCTTCTTTTGTGCACCTCTTACTGCACTTAAGGGTGCATCCATTTTCGTGTCGACACCTTCTTTCGTACTCCTCTTACCTGTGCTAAGGACGCATCCATTTTGTTGTCGACACCTTCAGTAATGTGCCTATTAGCACTGCAAGGGGCGCATCCATTTTCGTGTCGACACCTTCTGTCATGGGCCTCTTACCTGCATCACGGGTGCATAGATTTTCATGTCGACACCTTCTATCATGCGCCTCTTACCTGCACCAAGGGCACATCCATTTTCGTGTCGACACCTTCTGTCGTGCACCTCTTACCTGCGCCAAGGGCGCATCCATTTTCATGTCGACACCTTCTGTCATGCACCTCTTACATGCACTAAGGGCCCATCCATTTTCATGTCCACACCTTCTCTCGTGCACCTCTTACCCGCAACAAGGGCGCATCCATTTTCATGTCGATACCTTCACAGCGCCTCTTACCTGCGCTTGGGTGCATCCATTTTCATGTCGACACCTTCTCGTCATGTGCCTCTTACCTGCGTGCCAAGGGAGCATCCATTTTCATGTCGACACCTCCTCTTGTGCGCTTCTTACATGCGCTAAGGGCGATCCATTTAAGTGTTGACACCTTCTGTCAGTACACCTCTTACACGCACTAAGGGCGCATCCATTTTCGTGTCGACACCATCTGTGTCGTGCGCTCTTACTTGCACTCGAGGGTGCATCCATTTTCATGACGACACCTTCTCGCCGTGTGCCTCTTACACGCGCGAGGCCGCATCCATTTTCATGTCGATATACTAAAGCACTTAGCCGTGCGCGCTCTTACATGAGCCAAGGTCGCATCCATTTTCGTGTCGACACCTTCTGTCGTGTGCCTCTTACCTGTGCCAAGGGCACATCCATTTTCATGTCGACACCTTCTGCATGCGGCTCTTACCTATGCCAAGGGTGCATCCATTTTCGTGTCGACACGCTTCATTTGTGTGCCTCTTACCTCACAAAGGGCACATCCATTTTCATCTCGACACCTTCGTCGTGCACCTCTTACTCGCGCTAAGGGTGCATCCATTTTCTTTTCGACACCTTCTTCAGTGCGCTCTTACAATGCATTGCCAAGGGCGCATCCATTTTCGTGTTGATACCTTTTGTCGTGCGCTCTTTACCTTCACCAAGGGCGCATCCATTTTTGTGTCGACACCTTTTGTCCTACGCCTCTTACCGCACAAAGGGTGCATCCGCTTTTCATGTGTCGACACCTTCTCCGCCGTGTGCCTCTTACCTCGCACTCAAGGGCACATCCATTTTCATGTCGACACCTTCTATTGTGTGCCTCTTACTCGCGCTAAGGGCGCATCCATTTTCGTTTCGACACCTTCTGTCAGCACCTTCTTACCCGCGCTAAGGGCGCATCCATTTTCGTGTCGACACCTTCTTTCGTAATGTGCACCTTCTTACCTCACCAAGGGTGCATCCATTTTCGTGTCGACACCTTCTCGTCATGCTTCTCTTACCTGCGCGAAGGCAAGGGCGCATCCATTTTTGAGTCGACACCTCTCGTAATGTGCCTCTTTACCTCGCACTGGGCACATCCATTTTCGTGTTGACACCTTCTCGCCGTGTGCCTCTTACCTCGTGCTAAGGGTGCATCGATTTTCATGTCGACAACTTCGCATGCACCTTTACTCTCGCGCCAAGGACGCATGCATTTTCGTGTCGACACCTTCGCTGCATGTGCCTCTTACCTCGCGCTTAAGGGTGCATCCATTTTCGTGTCAACATAGTCTCAGTAGTGCGCATCTTACCTCGTGCCAAGGGCGCATCCATTTTCGTGCCGACAACTTCTATTGTGCACCTCTTACATACACCAAGGGCGCATCCATTTTCATTTCGACACCTTCTGTCGTGCGCCTCTTACTGACGCCAAGGGCGTATAATTTTCGTGTCGACACCTTCTGTCGTGCGCCTCTTACCTGCACTAAGGGCGCATCCATTTTCGTGTCGACACCTTCTGTCATGCACCTCTTACCTGCGTCAAGGGCGCATCCATTTTCGTGTCGACACCTTCTGTCGTGTGCCTCTTACCTGCGCTAAGGGTGCATCCATTTTTGTGTCAACACCTTCTATCGTGTGCCTCTTACCTGTGCCAAAGGAGCATCCATTTTCATGTCGACACCTTCTTCACGTGCGCTTTTCTGCGCGCTTGGGCGATCCATTTTCATGTCGACACCTTCACATTGCATTATGCGCTCTTACTCGCACTAACGGCACATCCATTTTCATGTTGACACCTTCCTGCGGCGCCTCTTACCTACAAAGAAGGGTGCATCCATTTTTGTGTCAACACCTTATGTCATGCGCCTCTTACCCGCTAAGGGGTGCATCCATTTTTGTGTCGACACCTTCCAATGTCATGCGACTTTACCTGCGCCAAGGGCGCATCCATTTTCGTGTCGACACCTTCTCGCCGTGGCGCCTCTTACCTCGCACTAAGGGCGCATCCATTTTCATGTTGTCACCTTCGCCGTGTGTGCCTCTTACCCGTGCTAAGCTCGGCACATCCATTTTCGTGTCGATACCTTCAACCCTCGTGTGCTCTCTTACCGCACCAAGGGCACATCCATTTTCATGTCGACACCTTCATGCATCAATGCGCTTTAATTCTTACTCACTTAAAGGGTGCATCCATTTTTATGTCGACACCTCTTACGTCCGTGCGCCTTACTACTCACTAAGGGCACATCCATTTTTGTGTCGACACCTTCTGTCGTGCACCTCTTTCCTACGCCAAGGGCACATCCATTTTCATGTTGACACCTTCGGTCATACGCCTCTTACATGCACCAAGGGCTCATCCGTTATCATGTCGACATCTTCTATCGTGCGCCTCTTACCTCGCGCCTAAGGGCACGTCCATTTTCAAGTCGACACCTTCAATTGTCCACCTCTTACCTATGCCAAGGGTGCATCCATTTTTCGTTTCGACACCTTATGTCGTGCGCCTCTTACATGTGCATAGGGCGCATTCATTTTCGTGTCGACACCTTCCTGTCAGTGCACCTCTTACTGCACTCAAGTGTGCATCCATTTTTGTGTCGACACCTTCTGCAGTCGTGGCGCCTCTTACCTACACCAAGGGCGCATCTATTTTTTTGTTGACACCTTCTATTACGCGCCTCTTACACTCGCACTGTGTGCATCCATTTTCATGTCGACACCTTCTATCGTGCACCTCTTACCTATGCGAAGGGCGCATCCATTTTCGTGTCGACACCTTCTATCATGCGCGCTCTTACCTCGTGCACTGTGGGCACATCCATTTTCGTTCGACACCTTCTATCAGGCACCTCTTACTTGCGCCAAGGGCACATCCATTTTCGTGTCGACACCTTTTTGTCATGCGCCTCTTACTCGCGCTAAGGGTACATCCATTTTCATGTCGACACCTTCTCATCATGCGCCTCTTACATGCGCTAAGGGCTGTTGGTGACGTAATAAAAAAATTGGGCTCGAGTTTCTTTGATTTCCATATTCTTCCTATATTTTGTCTATATCTACACCTTGATGGTGAATCACAAGACTTCCGAATGTCTCAAACATGATAGGTTAAGACTCTCAAGGTGCAGATTGCATAACATGGAGCTTTTCCCAAGTGTGGGACCTCAGAAAATCGGAAAAGCTCTCTCGGATGAAGGCCGGTTCCTATTCCTTTGTTCATATGCAAAAAAAATGCAGAGGGTTTACTAAAAACCTAATCTAATTGCCAAGGAGACAGGGGTAGAAGATGCATAAAAATAAAACCTAAACTACAAAGGTGATGCACCGAGGAATGAAGAACACCTGTCTTGCCAATAAACACAAACCATAAAAAACGCAATGCAAGATCATGCACAGATAACTAGATTCATAGTGAAAGATCAGGAGGATGCAAATGAACATAGAGAGGGTTGAGAATCATCCAAAGACATGCATTAATTTTCTCCAAAGATTGATACAACACACTGCAAAATGCCAAGAGGCAAAATTGCATTACAGTTTTAAATGGGAGGTTTGAACTCCACAAGTTCACCTGCCAAAGAGAAGAAGGGAGGGGCAAAACAAAAATGTCCAACCTTTAGAAAGAAGCCCCTCCTTACAATTTATAGGAAGAATGAGAGAGGGAAGAGAGAGAGAAATCAAATCTACCCCAACCACCTCCAGGCTACACCTAACTCATCTCATTATGGTGGTAGGTGAGATCCTAACAAACCCCAAAAAATGGCGAACTGTATTTTACATTTTTAGGAACTTGTTCTCACCCAATTAAATATCTAGGCGAGAGGACCTTGTAAGCTTTCCAAAAATTCCAACCTTGCGTGAATATGAGCTCCCGTGAAAAGTTATGGCGATCTCAATATTTCCGGCCGTGGTCTTCGCGCTCGCTGTCGGGTTCCTAAAGGGCTTTATAGGCGCATTTTCATGTCGGGTTTGTGAAGGTGCCTCGACATGTGTTTGATGTTATGTTTTCCTGTCAAACCTACTTCCACCAAAAGCATTTCCAAGATTTCCTTTGTTTGGGTCAAAAATGGACACCTTCGTGTGCATCGGGTTTAAGGTGGCTCGACATGTTTTTGATGCTTATGTTTTCCATGTCAACCCGCTGCCTCTTACCTATTTCCAAGATTTCCTTTGTTTTGGGATTAGAAAATGGACCATTTTCATGTGCATCGGGTTTGGAAGGTGGCTCCATTTTCGTCGACCCCATGCTTTCCCGACATGTTTTCCGACTCCAAGACCCATCCATTTTCTGTCGAAGCTTTTCGGCTTTGTGGAACTCTCAAGCATCGGGACATCCATTTTCATGTCTACATGCTTCATGTCTCATGCCTTTCCCGTGCCCAAAACCCAAATTTCCATTTGTGTCGACACCTTTTTCAACCTCCCGACATATTTTCCTTTTGTGGGTTTTTAGTTTCTTTTGATTTTATATTCTTTTTGTCATATCTACCCGGGGGAGATATTTACAACAATTTGGCGACTCAATGGGATCACCTGCCTGCTAGGTAGAAGATCAGTGGCCTTTTAGCAATCCATTGGGCATGGAGTCATAAGTAATAACCTGAAACCAACTTGATCTCTGATCCCGAGCTTGGTATCGCAACTCCTTCTTCGAGAGCATGCTGAACTGTAGAAATTAACCTGAGAGCAACAAAACTGTGCTCGAGCACTTAGGGAAATTGAAACCTAACTACAACAAGACGATGTGCATACGCACTTAGAGGAATTTTAAACCTAGGCTAATATTTACAAGGGTAAACCTTTTCCTTTTAGTAGCAATGTTTAAGATAGATTCCGTTAACCGAATCGGAGTTCTTCTCCATCCAATGTAGACAATTGGAAGGCATTACTACTTTTGCATTCCATGACCATATAGGGGCCACTCCAAATGGCATCAAACTTGGAATGCTTTCCTAGTTTTGCCCGATCTGCATCCCATTTCAGGACTAGGTCCCCTTCCTGGAAGGTCCTTGCTCTTGCCTTCTTATCAAACCATCTTTTTACTAAGGCCTGATCCTTCTCAATCGTCTGAAACTACATGCTCTCTGATTTCCTCCAATTCCATCAACTCGACATACCTGGCCTCCATTGGTTTGAACTCAGACAACTCCAACTGCTTCATGAGCTCCAATGCTTGGGTAATTCTAATGATATAGGCACACGCCTCTTTTCCATAGACCAACTTGTAGGGAGAATTACCAGTAGACCTCTTTGGCGTTATTCTGTCAGCCCACAATGCTGATCTTAGCTTGGTATGCCATGTCCTTTGGTTTTCATCCAGAGTCCTTCTGATGATCCTTAGCAAATTCTTGTTCGTGGACTCTGCTTATCCATTACCCTGCGGGTAATAATTTGAAGAGGTGCTCAAATAGATTCCATTCTTGACAACCCATTATGTAATCTTGGAACCTATGAATGCTAATGCATTGTCTGATATGATAGTGGCCGGCACACCGAACCTGGTCACTATTCCTTCATAAAAGTCTAGTATGTTAGACTCATTTGCTTCTTTGAGCGCTACTGCTTCGGTCCACTTGGTGAAATAGTCCGTTGCCGTGAGAATCCACTTGTGGCCTTGGCTTGAGTTAGGATTTATGACCCCAATGAAGTCCAATCCCCATTGCATAAATGGTTGGTCAACCAAAATTGGGTGCAATGGAAGTGCTGCTAGTCTTTCTTTTCCCGTGAAGAGTGCACATTTCTTGCACTTTCTTATCCATGTATAGCAGTCACTGAACACCGTGTGACCAATAATATCCTGCCTTCATTATCTTGAGAGTTATTACTCATGGGGTGAAATGTCCTCCAAATCTCCATCATGAAAATCTTGTAACACCCTCTCAATTTGACCCGTCCCAATGCACCTCAATAAAACTCCATTGATGTCCTTTTTAAACAAAACACCATCAACAAGCACATATGGAATGGCTTGTAATCTGAAGTATCTCCTCTTTGCTTTGCTCATTTCTGGAGGGCATAGGCCTGTCTGTAGGAAGTGTATCATATTCTGAGTCCAACAAGGAGTAGGCACATCATCATTTTCCTGTTCTTGACCATCCTGTAATACCAAGACAACCTCTTTTTCATCACCTGCTTCAACTTGTTGACTCAAGGCTAGTTGCTCACATAGTCCCTTCCCATGTACTAGTTTGGTGACCTTGATCTCAATGTCATATTCCATGACACGAGTTATCCATCCTGCACGTTTCTCATTCAGATCCTTGTTTAGAAGGAAGTCCTTGACTCCCACATGAGAGACCAATAATTGGATCTTGTTGTTTGAGACTAGGTGCTTGAATTTCTTTAAGCTCCTGATCACTACAAGGACATGCTTTTCAATGAAAGAGTACCTAGTTTCATATTCCTCCAAGCCTTGACTGAAGAAAGCAACTGGTTGTTCTAATCCTTCTTTGTTTTGTTGTGCCAGGATTGCAGAAATTGTGTCTCCACCACCAAAGGCATATAACATGAAATCCTTGGAGAAGTCTGGATTGACGAGAGTTGGAGCTTGAGATATAGCCTCTTTTATTGCCTCAAAACTTGCCTTGCCTTCAAATGTCCACTTAAATGCCATGCTCTTCTTCAACATCAGCATTATTGGCTTTACGAGAGCTGCAAAGTTTGGAACAAACCTGCGGACAAAATTGATCCTTCCTAAGAAGCTTTGAAGAGCCTTCTTATGACTTGGCAATGGCAACGCTCGAATTGCTTCAACTCTTTCTGGGTCAATCATCAATCCCTCCTTTGAAACAATATGGCCTAGAAGTTTTCCTTCGTGAGCCAGGAATATGCATTTTTTGGGATTCAATGATACCCCAAATCTTCTACACCTCTGAAATACCTGCCTCAGATGAAAGAGGTGATCCACTGCATTTTTGGAGAATACAATGATGTCATCAAGATATATCAGAACTATTTTATTGATCAACCCCTTGAATGCCATATCCATTTCCCTTTGAAAGTGGCTCCAAAGATTTGATAGGCCAAATGGCATCTTCTTGTAGGCATATGTGCCCCATTTGGTGGTGAAAGCCGTCTTGAACTAGTCATCTTCCTTCACCATTACCTGATTATACCCTGAGTAGCCATCTAAGAGAGAGAATCTCTCCGAACCGGATACCACTTGCAATATTTGTTCCATTGAAGGAAGTGGGTAATGGTCTTTAAGAGATGCCCTGTTGAGGTCTCGGAAGTCTACACACAGCCTGATTTCTCCGCTCTTCTTCCTGACCGAACCAAGTTTGCAACCCAGCTTGAGTGCTTGATCGGGAATATAATGCTTGCCTCTATTAACTTGTTTAGCTCTTTCTTCATTAGAGGCTCAATGTGAGGGTTGACTGGTCTCTGCTTCTGCCTGATGGGTTTAGCATCTGGATCCAATTCTATGGTATGTTGTGCCAACTTCGGATTGAAACCTCTCAAGTCTTCATAGCTCCAAGCGAAGGCATCTGGAAATTCTTGGCAAAGTTGTATGAAATCTGATTTCTCCTGCTCAGTGGCCACTTTGCCAATTTGAAGTGTTTTGCCTTCCCAACCTAATTGGCTCAATCTTCTCTCTTGACCTATTATGTTAGCCTTTTCCTTACGAACTAGTCGTTAGGGTTGAAGATAGACTCCAATGTTACTAAACCCTTGGGAAGCTTGTTTGTCCGCAACTGCACTACTTGATCCCCATACTGCTACTCTAATCTGTCCTGATTCCTAGCTGAGAATTCAGCCTCTTCTTGTAAGAAATTGATGATCTGTTGATCGTTCTCAAACACCTGCCAGCTTGTGTTATTATCTGGAACTGTTGGCCTCACAATCACATGGATATGTGGTTGTGTTTTTTCCCTTTTGATGTTGTCAACCACATCAAACATTGCTCCAACAGCTGCGAGCCTATCCGCGGCTTCATTTTTCTTCCTAGGTATGGACACGATGTTGAAAGCTTCGAAATCCTCAATGAGGTCCCATACCCTGTTCTTGTAGTTCTTTAGCAGTTCATTCTTTGTAGCATGTTGTCCCCTGACTTGATTGACGATCAGCTCGCTATCCCCGAACACCTGCAAGTTCTTTATGCCCTTTTTCCTAGCCCAATGAAGTCCATGAATCAAGGCCTCATATTCAGCTGTGTTGTTTGAACAAGAAAACTGGAAACGAAAAGCTGAATAATATTTGATGCCTTGAGGTGAAACAAGCATAGCTCCTCCTCCTACACCTTGCCTACTCCTTGATCCATCAAAAATAATTTCCATACCTCATTGTCATCCTTATGGTTTTGTTTGGTGATGCTAGGAATAGGCTAGTTTTCTTCATGTATGCAATAGACTCCTAGCTCAGATTCTTCTACTTCTTGGTAGGGATCAAAATCATGTACCTTGCTTGCCCATTCATCAAGAGTTAAATCTGGGATGCTTCCAACTTTGGTGTCAGCTTCATCTATGCTTTGATAATCTTCTTGATCAAATGTGAATAGTTGGCATTGATTTGGCTTGGAGTATGAGGCTCAATATGAAAGTTTGCAATTGGTTCAGATCTGATTGTGACCTTAGTACCATATCTTGTTCTAAACAACATGTGTGACCAATCAACAGATAAGTAGCCTCCAATTCTAGCTGTGAAATCCCTTGATAAGCATAGGGAAAATAGTGGTGGAAAATCTATCACTGACACATCTTGCAAAACGGTAACATTGGGGCATGCATGCAAGGTAAGATTCAAACTTTTAATCACTCCCACCATTTCTACTGCTGTCCCATCCAATTGCACTACCCCCTTTGATATTACTTCATATTGGAGACCCAGCTGATCAGCTATTTTCTTAGGCATGACAGAACTACTTGCCCCGGAATCAATCATGCAATTGTGTACTAGTTTATCCTCAATGATTAATGAAACATAGAATGGAGGGGGCTTCAAAAATTTACCTTGTTGTCCTCCATGATTCCCTTCAGGATGAGCAGCATTTGTGAGGACATTCTCTCGCATATGGACCTGCTAGTTCGAAGTTGACCAATTCTTCATGGCAGCTTGTAGAAGATCTCTTTGGCCTGGGATGGATAAAGATTCCCACATTGATATATTCACATTTGTCTTCTTCATTTGATCAATGATGCTAAATGGGGATGAAACATCTCTTTGTTGTCCTTTAGTCTGTGCATTCTTTTCTTGTGCATGGGCAGCAATAACTGGCATGTGAATTGGTTTAGAAGGTGGTTTGGGCTGTCCTTGCATGTTTGGAGCTGCATTTTTCTTACCGACAACTTGTGGAGTGATGGAAGGTTGTAGATCACTTGGAGCCAATGACTTCCCTTCACCAATATTCCTCTTCTTTGATCTTGTGTTAGCTGCTACACTCTGAGAAATTGTTTGATTCATGCCACAAAAATCCTCAGCTTTCCAATTCACAAGTGCGGTATCATTTGTAGCTGTGTTTTGCTGAGATGTCCCTTGTTGCTGATTTGTTTCTTGACTCACTTCACCCTCAACGCTAGTATTTGTCACCATCAAGGCTTGGTTCAAAGCACCATTAAAGCACATAGATTGGTTGTGAGGTTCATTGCATGGGAAACACCAATCATACTCTTGAGCTATGTTGTTTTGGACTGGCACTAATGCTTTAGAAGCAGATGCAACATTGGGGTTATAGGGCTGAAATGGTCTATTAGCGGGAGGCCTTACTTGGCTTTGATTTTGATTTGCAGCCTGAGCTGGTGACCTATTTTGTTGGTATGGGGGCCTAGCCTGGTACTGCGCTTGAGGCTGATATGGTCTAGCACTTTGAGCTTGCTATCTTTTGATAGTCACCAGCTCATTTCCAAGGTTCTGCAATTGTTTCATAACCTCCTGGAGTTCATTTGAAGCACTAGAGGATGAAGTAGAAGTTTCATTTGAACTTTGATTTCTAGGAGTGGGAATAGGAGCCAAAGTGGGTGCTTGACTAGTGCTTGGATTTTCTAAGTTTGGATACAAGGGCATGGAGGCCTAGGAGCCAACTTACCAACTTTGAATAAGACAGTTTTCAGCCCTAATGGCAATGCTATAAGCAGCAGGTAAGGTTGTGCCTCCCATAGATTGAATTAACATAGAAATATCAGAATTCAAAGCTTTAAGATAGTATAGAAAAGCACCTTCAGCTGTTGGCCTAACGGCCACTAGAATTCTATCCCAAGACCTTTGAAATCTGAAGTTGAAGTCAGTCAGCTGCTCTTGGGGAGTTCTCTTGATAGTTGTCAATTGTTCTAGTAGAGACAAATTGTCTCCCTTTTCTCCAAACTACTCATGGAGAACTATGCATAACTGATTCCAATTTTAGATAGAACCAGCTGCAAGGCTCCTAAACCATTGCAATGCCTTCCCTTTGAACAAAGATGCTAGCAATTTGACAGCAACATCCATTTCATTTATCTCATGGATTACACAAACGTTAGCAATGTCTTTGACATGATCACCAGGAGTGGTATGATTTTCTCTAGTGAAAAATGGAATGTTCTTCAATGCTGCAATTGGAACTGGATTCTGTGCATTGAGGGCAAGTGGACTGACTGCCAGTGAAATTGACAAAGGGATTCGGTGGTTGCGCCATTCTGATTGGCCTGAGAACCCTTGTTGATGCGAGAAAAGGTCTACCAGGTGGAGGTGTAGACAAAGTCCGGTTAGGTGGAGATGGTGATCTTCGTGGTCTTCTTCCTCTCCTTCCTCCTCCTGGTGATAGTTGCAAGTGGACAAATAGCCCCTCTTCTCGAGTATCAGACCTGGTTCGAATTCTTCTCATGTGCCCCTGGGCTTTTTTGCTTTTTCGCTATACCACCGAATTCTACCTTCTTCGGTTCGCCAATGTGTTAGATAATGAGCCTCAAAAGGCTAGCTTATGCCAAGTTACACACAAACTCCGAAAATATTAAAAATAGAATTTAAAACTTGAAGGACCCAAGATACAAATTCTTCAATTTGGTTATGGGGGTGTTGTTTTACAAAGCTACTAATCTCCGAAAGGTACAAAAAAACTCAGTCATACAAGGCAACTGGGAAAACCTGAAATACCAAAAACCATGAAATTTTGAAAGTCAAAATCTCAAAAATCTAAGAATACCCTTTTGAAGATTATCCCCGATCTATCAACTGGTGAAATTTTTACTTGTTTTGAGCAAGTTAAGCCCTTGAAAATCAATTTCAAAGTTCATCCTGGAAGGTAAAAATCAAATTGTAAAACCTGCAATTTTTAGTCCAAATTTCTTGAAAATTCCTTCAAATCTTGTGGAATGACCTCTTGGTCCCACCGGGCATGCCAAAACTGTTGATGGTGAATCACAACACCCCTAAATGTCTGCAACACGATGGGTTGAGACTCTTAGTGTGATTGCATAACATGGAGCTTTTCCCAAGTGTGGGACCTTGCGAAAACGGAAAAGCTCTCTAGATGAAGGCCGGTTCCTATTCCTCTGTTCAGATGCACACATAAAATGCAGAGGGTTTACTCAAAACCTAAAATAACTTGCTAAGGAGACAGGGTAAGAAGATGCATAAAATAAAACCTAAACTACAAAGGTGATGCACCGAGGAATGAAGAACACCTGTCTTGCCAATAAACACAAACCATAAAAATGCAATGCAAGATCATGCACAGATAACCAGATTTGTAGTGAAAGATCAAGAGGATGCAAATGAACATAGAGAGGGTTGAGAATCATCCACAGACATGCATTATTTGCTCCAAATATTGATACAACACACTACAAAATGCCAAGAGGCAAAGTTGCATTACAGTTTTTAATGGGAGGTTTGAACTCCACAAATTCACCTGCCAAAGAGAAGAAGGGAGGGGCAAAACAAGAATGTCCAACCTTTATAAATAAGCCCCTCCTTACAATTTATAGGAAGAATGAGAGAGAGAAGAGAGAGGTAATCCAAATCTACCCCAACCACCTCCAGGTTGCATTTAATTTATCTCATTATGGTGGTAGGTGAGAACCCTAGCAAACTTAAAAAGTGGCAAACTGTATTTTGCATTTTTAAGAAATTTTTCCCACCCAATTAAAGATATCCAATCGTAGTTGGATAGAGGACCTCGTAAGCTTTCCAAAAAGTCCAACCTTGCGTGAATTTGAGCTCCCTGTGAAAAGTTATGGCCGTCTGAATATTTGGGTCAGGGTCTGCTTCCTGTCAGCGCTCAGAATGTTGCGCCTCCTGAAGGTGCGCCATAGGCGCATCCATATTCATGTCGACATACCCTTACATGCACCAAGGCGTGAATTCTGTCATGTCGACATTCTGTGTCATGCACCCTTTACGTGCGCCAAGGCACAACTTCTGCCATGTCGACACTCTCCTACCTACGCCAAGGGCGCATCCATTTTCGTGTCGACACCTTCTGTCATGCGCCTCTTACCTACGCCAAGGGCGCATCCATTTTCATGTTGACACCTTCTGTCATGCACCTCTTACCTATGCCAAGGGCACATCCATTTTTGTGTCGACACCTTCTGTCATGCGCCTCTTACCTGCGCTAAGGGCGCATCCATTTTCGTGTCGACACCTTCTGTCGTGCGCCTCTTACCTGCGCCAAGGGCGCATCCATTTTCGTGTCGACACCTTCTGTCGTGTGCCTCTTACCTGTGCCAAGGGTGCATCCATTTTTGTGTTGACACCTTCTGTCGTGCGCCTCTTACCTATGCCAAGGGTGCATCTATTTTTCGTGTCGACACCTTTTGTCGTGCATCTCTTACCTGCGCCAAGGGCGCATCTATTTTTGTGTCAACACCTTCTATCGTGTGCCTCTTACCTGCGCCAAGGGAGCAACCATTTTCATGTAGACACCTTTTGTCGTGTGCCTTTTACCTACACCAAGGGCGCACCCATTTTCGTGTCGACACCTTCTGTCGTGTGCCTCTTACTTGCGCCAAGGGCTATTGGTGACGCAATAAAAATCGGGCTCTGAGTTTCTTTGATTTCCATATTCTTCTGTTTGTCTATATCTACCCAAGGGGGAGATATTTACAACAATAAATACATGAATGAAAATTGTAAAAGGAGCATGTGCACCTAATCCATGTAGAGAACGAGAGTGTAAAAGGATATCCTATAGTGTCATGGTTTTTTGGGTGATCCAATGCCTTATGATGAAGAAGTGTAGGGAGGAATTGCAATCTATAATAGGATATTGGATAGGTTGAGTTGGTAATATGATAGAATACTAAATAGTAGGAGATAGTGAACTAATTGTGGTAGATGATTGACTTGGTGGTGTAGTAGATGGCTAAATAGGAGGTGAACTACTTGTGAGAGGTTATTGCTTAGGAGTTGCTTGAGTAACGCTAGCCTGATGCTCATTAGATATAGGTGAGTCAAATTTAGGAGCCCAATGGGATTTATTATTTGTATTAGAATGTTGTGCAACAAATGAAATAAGGCCTTGACACTCAAGATGCTTGATTATTCATGGAAAAGTGTGGAAATCATTATCATTATGTCCATTGATTCGATGATAATTATAATATGAATGACCTTGATATTTTGATAACCAATAAGGAGAATAGTAAAGAATATGAGGTAAAGTGATCAACTGATGACTAAATAGTTGAATAAAGATTTCATGATGTATTTTATTTTGCTCAAGTATGATAGGCTCAGAAATGGTATGTCTTGAGGTTCGGTTAGATGACATGTAGTGGATATAGATTGCATAGTAGATGGAGAAGGAGAAAAACACGTGATTGAAAAGAATCCTCAAGTTGTTGAATTTCATATCTAAGAGAGGTAATAGTTGATTCAATAGCCTTAAACTTATCTTTAAATAAAATGTGTAGAGCTTGGATTGATTCCAATATGGGTTGATTAGATGGAGGATCACTAGAGTCGAGTCATTAGATAAACAATCGAATATAGAAATTATTTTGTGCGGTGGCATATTTTCATCAAGATACATGGTGTCTAGGAGTTTTGGAATCCAACCTAGAAATGGGGGTATCCCTAGAGTAAATCAAATAATGAAAATTGAGAAATTTTTAGAGACATGAGAGATGAATAAGGACCATAAGCATGAAAGTGGCCACATTCACCAAAATGATTAACTAAAATTAGGAATGTGGGGTAGTTAATCTAAACTAGGAGGACATAAAAACGTAATAAATTAATGTAATAACAAGTATGTAAGATAATCTTAACAACTATGGAAAATGAAATGCTAACCATAATGTGTAAGAGAGAAGAGGAAGGGACTCAACTAATTAGAGGAGCTCTATCAACTATGTTGAAGAGCTAAATGAAGAATTTTGAAGTAGGAATGGCTATGCAAGGATCTCAAAGAGGATAGATCTGAGTAATTTGACCGCACGCACATGGGCACTTAGAGAGGGACTGGGAACCTATGGGTGTTCTCGTATGAGAACTAGGTTCCCGGTCTGTCTATGCAAAAGCTTTGGCCCAGGTCTCACAAGTTTGGGAGGGGATATAGAACCTTGTTTGTTCACCGCATTAAATTTCACTTCCCCATAGTGGATGTCACTCGTATTAGAAAATGAATGAAAGGACCTACAAAAAAGCAAGAGAAGTATTAAAACCCTAAAAATAGAAATATGCAGAATGAATGGGTCGACTCACATCATTGTCATCACATGGTGGGCTTACTAACTAAGCGTTGCAATACATTTCAGGCCCAAATGTAATTCTAGTGGTGTGTGGAAACATGTTCCCTAGGTTCTCTCGTATCAGTCACACTTTGTGAAGTAGCAAGCAATAAATAAATGTAGAAAATTTAATAGAATATGTCTGTGGAATATAATATAATCCTCCCCCTATGAATTGTGTGATGCATATATCCTAGCCTTTTTCCCGTGATGGAGCTATATGGATGCAAATGATCTTCAATGAAATAGATAGATGCAATTCTAGATGGATGATAGTGATGACTAGTGCTAGGTACCTCATTATGGTCTCATAAATTTATATTTATAGTGTTCTCTTCATCAAATTTCCTAATAAACCCCGAAATGACCAAGCACCAAAAAGATAAAAAGAAAAAAACAACTACAAAGATCCCAAAAAGTGGCGGAAAGATCAAAATGATATGGGCACCCATGGTGGGACTAGGGTACCCATGGGTACCCTAGTACTATTTTGGGAGCCCTGAGTATAGGCTAAAATAATGGAAGCCGACAAAATGTGATTGGCCATATTTATGTGAAATATCGAGGATGATGAAATAAAATAAAACAAGATGGAAAAAATGCAGGGGTTAATTAGTACTTTCTTCACTCAAGAACCTTCTAAATAGTAGTATAAAACTAGGATAAATGATGTCTAAAGTGCATAATTTTGTGACTACAAACATTAAGCGAATTTCATCGAGCTATAAAATTTTGGGAAAGATAAATGATAGGAAAGAGGGGGAAGAAGGATGGACAAAGGTAAAAATAAAATATCACGTACATTCTGTCACCTTGTGAGACTCGAGTTGTAATGTAATATCATATGAGTGTCTTTGTCAAGTCTAATTTTGGGTCTAGTTTAGGTTTCCTATTGTTTTTTTTTTTAGACTACTCCTAGACTAGATGATTTAGTTGTTTTTATTTAGTTTTTATTTGACCCTTTTAATCCTCATTTTTATATCTAGATGATATATCCTTGGTTTTAATAGGGAAGGGACCCTGACAAACCCTCCATTTACCAATTATAAAAAAACCTTAACAACTTCTCCAATTTGGATTTCCTTAAATTTTTAATGGACATGAAATATATCCATTCACCCCTTTTCTATATATAGAAACTACGAAATTACATCTATTTCATCTTCTCCTTGTTCAAAATTTGTCATGACTAAAACCATGTATTCTACATCAATTGGTTTATGTCTTCTACTCATCCACACTAACCAAAGAAAAGGATTTTGTAAATAGGAAAATATAAACTAAAACATGTCATCCTACTATTTACATATAAAAATATCACCAAGATAGAAAAGAAAGCATTAGTAGCATTATCTTCAAAGGAATCAATAGTCACTAATAATAAATTGGGTTTTAAAGTAAATTTAGAGTCTACTTCAAAGAAAGGAGGAATTTCTTCACCATTTTCTTTCTTGGCCTCACGAAGGTTATGGTTCTTTATATCATCCTAAAAATTAGAATCATTTTAAAAATATTTTTTGAATATATTCACTTATATCCACAACATAAGAATTAATAGATTCTACAAAATAATTATGCAAAACGTTCTGGTTTAAAAGAGGTTTAATATATAGGTTAATGTTCGATGTATTTGGGAGAACATAAAAAGAGGTAAAAATGTGAGTTATAAGGGTAGATTTAAGGAATTAAGGAATATAGACCAAAAGTAGACCAAAAGTATTCACAAATGTGGCCAAGAGTGGATTTAAGGAATTTTTGTCGGGAAAATTTTAACACCCCCCAAGAAAAATTCATAGAAATTCATTAGTGAATTTGTGAAAATTCACTTTTACGCGAATGATGAATATGAAGAAAATGTAAATATGTTGTTAGCCAATAGCATTTTTATGATAGTGACTAACAAAATATATTATGTTGTCATTAATGATAGTATATGATGTCATCCAAAAACATATGTAATTTTTTGAAAAATCATTTTTGACAATAATGATTAAAAAAATTACTAGCTCAACAAGTAATTTGTCCTCACAAAATATGCCACAAACAAAAAAATTAAAAAATAATTTTTGTGAAAAAATATAGATTTCGCTAATTTTGTATGGGATTTTTTAAAGATTTTTTAATGTTAAGCGATTAAAATGATTTTCTCCATGAGAAATCTGTCCACCCAAAATATGGCATGATAAAAAAATCTCATACACTTTTTAGTCTAACGACATCACTATAAAATGCTACCAGTAATGGTAACATTTTGTATGCTACAACAAGTAGCATAAAATATGTTTTCGGATGGTAACATGTTTTACGCTACGGCTACTAAAACATATATTATGGTAGCGTAAAATATGTTTTCAAATGGTAACATATATTATATTGTCAGTAGATAACATAAAAAATTCTACCGATCGACTCACAAAGGTGAAATATCATGAATTTCTATTTCACGGGAATGGTGAATTGACCCCTAAAATTAACTTGTACCTAGAAAATTTTGGCGACCTAGTCCTAATTCCTACCCTAAAAATTCACCAATTTCAAATTTCAAAAACTAGAATATTCGTGAATTAACAAATATTTGCCACTAAAATTTCCCTTGATTTATGTAAACATCTAGAACTGATTCCTCTTGAGGGAAGCATATGGTTGGAATGTATACGAGAATCTCTTGAAATTTGTCTATAAAACATCTAAGTGTTTCATCTAGTTTCACGATAATTGCATCTTGTTGATTTATGACTATGAATGACCGTAAGATTTATGTGTAGTTTGCAATAATAACATCCTCTAAATCCTCCTAAGTATAAATTGAACCAAGGTTTAGACTCATAAGAAAGAAATATTCAAGATCATTTAATGTGAAAGTAAAAATCTATAAGTAATGTATTCATGTTACAATTTAAAATATTTATAGAAACCCTAAAAATAAGAACACACTCTCAAAATTTCTACTATTATTAAATTTAGGGATAATTATGAAACTATTCTTGGGAAATCGATGTTCAATAACAAAATTAAACACAATTTCCCCTGTCCATGCCATCATTTAGCTATGTGATTTTCCATCATCTAGAAGAATTATATATCTTAGGACCTCCTTCTAAAAGTATTTTAAGGTTGGCATGTGTTCTATTCACACTTGTAACATATATTAAAGGAATTAAATCCTAACTCATTTTAGAACCTACCTAGAATAATTGGTTCAATGTGTGGAATACTCGTATGTATATATTTAATAGGAGAATGTATGGGTTAGTGTTAACTTATATAGGGACTAATGTGTCTTGGAAGACCACCTATGATAGTTTTTGTTGAATTGATATAAATTATTTGTATTTGTATGAAGCTCAACCTACTAGTTTTTTGAATGGCTCAAGTGGCATGTATATCTAAAAAAACTCAAAACAGAAAAATGGTAGGGTAGAAAATTCTATTAGACTCTCTTTATCTCTTCTCAAACATGGAAAGATCTATGATCTCTCACCAAATATTAAATATGAAACTAGAAAAATAATAAATTTAATTATAACTTTTCTAAATATACCCCAACCGATTAGTTAGAGGGAAATGAACAGAAAGAATCATTAACCAAAATAAACTCACACTTATTGTTGGTCAACTAACACCATTTTCCCCCTTCTGGTGCTTCAATATGAATTTTTGTATATTTTAAGCACATAGGGTCCCCTAAAAACATTTCCATCATATAGGAAATTTCTTCCCCTTTCCGTAGATATAAAGAAGTCCTATCTCCTCATATTTTGCAAGTTACGGGCCGGCAGTGCCTAGGGAAGACTTTTCACCACGGGAAGATTATGGACCGGTGGGGAGGCAGGAGATATTTTGTTATTTTTACACTTTTCACAAAAGGCACAAGTATAATTATGGACCCATAGGCTTAAGAAGGTTTTCTTATGAAAAGTGGAAAATGCGGTTCGGCGTGCTGAATATGTCTTTTTGCCAAACATGGAAAATGCGAAATGGGCAGCGAGTTGGAAATTTTTCAATCTTGGTAAAAATGGCGTAGTTTTCAAGTGCAATCCCGCGAGCCCATGGGGTCTCATCACCGTTGAAAAGTCATAGACCCGTGGAGGGTGCCATGTGCCTCATCGGCGCAACTCCAAGGATAGAATCCAAAATAGAGACCCTAAATAAACGCTAAGCTTCCACGTGTCCCAAGTCCGAAAAGGGACAGATTTGACAGTTGAAAAGTCAAAATGGGACAGAGTCGGCGAAGCCCCACGTGTCTCAACGACACGCTTTAAAGGAAGGATCAAGTGCGAGAGACTCAAATAAGCACCAACTCTCCACATGTCTAGGGTCCAATAGAAGTCAAATGGGAGCAAGCCTAAATCAGCTAAGTATAGAGAGCCGGCCGGATGACACCACGTGTCTCATCGGTGCAACTTCAAAGGCGTGACCTAAAGAAAGACTCATAAATGAGCGCGGGCCTTCCACGTGTCCCAGGTCCGGAATAGGGAGCAGGTTCGAATCGGCTAAGTACAAAATATAAGCAGAAGCCTCCATGTGCCTCATCAATGCAATTTTAAAAATAAAATCTGGAGGAAGCCCCAAATGAGTTTAGGTTTGCCACGTGTCCAGAGCCCGAGAAGGTAGAATTGGCTGTTGAAAAGTCTAAACAAGGTAGAGCTAGTGGAAGGAGTCACGTGTCAGCATAACGTAACTTCAAAAAATAAAATTTGGAGGGTAGGTTTCAAATGTGCACTGGGCCTTCATGTGTACAGGTCGACTTATGGTCCCGACAAGCAAACAAGAGGACTTAACCAAAACACAAAGAAATAGAACAGAGCCACGGAAGGTGCCACATGTCTCATCGGTGTAATTTCAAAGGCGCAGCCCAAAAGGCGATCCCCAAATGAGTGCCAACTCACCACGTGGTCAGAGTCCTAAAAGGTAAGGTCGACCGCTGAAAAGTCTGAAATCCCATCGAGGCCGCCACGTGTCATTCTCGCACATTTTTAAAAGTGAAAAGAAGGGGCTGAATCTTCATGATGTGTGAGGCTACCACATGGGTCTTGCAGACGGACAAACTCTTTTAAATATTGCATGCCCATGACTTTGATCTTCGAGACGACCATATCTTTTGACCGGAAACTCGATTTGGTCGAGAGGACTTTTTGGAAAGCTCTCAGCATTGGCTTCTCACCTGCCTCCATTAATGTTTTGGCCCGCTATTTTTTCGGGATTGTTAAGTCTCCCACCTTCTGCCATGATGAAGAATGTGCCTCTTTCTTGCCCAATAAGGGACACCGACAGGGGGCATGGGTGTTGTAGCAAGACTCTTCATTGTGGTAGGTGGATTCAATGCACTTCCAGGGGTGGTAGGAGAAGAGTTTGAATTCTTCCCTCCTCTCTCTCTTATTCTTCCTATATATTGTAAAGGAGGGGAACTTTCTAAAAAGTTATTCATTTATTCCCACCTGCGCCCCTCTCTCTTTCTTCCTTAGGGTAGAATGCGGAGTCTAAGCCTCCTCTCATGGCTCTGTAATATAATTTTCTTTCTTCTTTCCAACTAATTATGTACCGTATGACTTATGGAGCTATGAAATCTATTTCATGATGCATTTTTCCATCCTTTTTTATTTTGTTGTCTCTTCTTTCCTCTCATCGTTGCACGGGGTATACCGTGCATACTCGATGTCTATTGAGGTTCCGGGAGATGTTCTTAATGGGTTTTGAAGTGGTGTTTTGTGTGAACCTCATCTCTCGGTATGTGGTGCATCTTGTCCACCCTCCCCTTTCCTCACCTCTCTCCACTTCAAGCGGTTTGGATTTTTTTATCACCCACTTATTTTTCTAGTGTATCACCGCTTAGTGTAGTCTCTCTTTCACTCTCTCTCTCTCTCTCCTGTCTCCTCGGAATGGTTAAATTAGGATAGATTATTTTTCCCGCACAGATTAGCTTGTGGTAGGTAGATTAGGTTGCAGAACCAACCTTCTCCGGAGGTCCATCTCAAGTCCACAAGTCCCATAGCTTGAGAGATGGTCCAATGTTGTGCAATCATGCCGAATGTCCCATTTCGGACTCAAGACATTCAAGGGTGCTTTGTGATTTTACTCTTTTCTATTTAACCTCAAGGGTCTTATTAAATATATTTATTGAATGACCCCAAATTAAATTCAAAATTTTATTAGGTAAGATTAATAATCTCCTATTTTAAAATAAATCAAATTAACATGGTTTAATACCTAAAGTGTCAAGGGTACACAACATGGTCTAACCCCTTAGGCCCCATTTGACATTACACACACATCTTTTAATTAAAACATTCCCACTTAAATACCCCATCACTTAAGTGATGTAGGGTGCATCCTCCACCATTAGATCTAATCTTTCCTAACCCTTAGATTTAGGTTAAACAAAGTAACCCTAAAAATCCTTATGGTATGACATATATTCATTTCTTTAATCTATTCTCTCATTTTCCTTGTTTGTTTTGAAGTTCAATAAAGTAGGCAGAGAGGAAGAAGTCATGGAGTCCATTAGAGAGAGTTGGGATCTCTCCTTTGTTAAGCTCTTGAGTTTAGGGCAAAGATCTCGCCCATTTCCTTTGTGGGTTTCAAACTCCTATTTATTTGTTTTAATATAGTGATTTACAGGTTGAATGTGTAGGTAATGAGCACTTACCCATTTTGGGTAGAAAGAAGAAGTCCTTCATATTTATTATGTGTACAAATATATGAATGAAGAAAAAGTTTATTTAATTTCATTTTAGAAAACAAGACCCAATTTTATATATATATATATATATATATATATATATATATATATATATATATATATATATATATATATATACTGCCATAATACCTAGCCACGGTTTGGGAGTTTAAGGTTGAGCTCGACACTAATAAAGCACACTGTAACAATACGGTGGAAGCAATAGGAAATGGCTATGTTTTATTTAAAATTACAGCATTGGGGTTAGTTTTTTTTTTTTTTTTGATTTGGGGAGCAGCGCCGACCCCACTCCCACCCCATTTATACTATGGGGTGGGGGTGTGGTCGGCGCCCTCCCCCAACCATATCCTAAAATAACAACACATAAGTGTCAAAGGCCGTTAAGGAATAACACAATCATTTACCCCTTAATTTTTTTACAAAATTTGTTTGCTTTTAAACTTTTTGGTTTCCGATTGGCATAGTTGGAATATATATATATATATATATATATATATATATATATATATATATATATATATACTATGAACATATTAATTCCTGATAATAACATTAATATAATGATATTATAATTTTGAAAGTGATCAAAGTATATTATTATTATATATCAATTATCTAGTAATAATATATATATGTATTTATTAAACAAGTTTTCCATAAAAATTTTTGGGGATTGTAATTAGAGTGGGGAACAATAAACGTCACCAATGTAATCTTGTATGGGTAAAAGTTTGCATACACCTAGGTACTTATAATAGTGCACAAATTTGAGCATTTAACCAATTTATCACTTTCAATTCCATTTACATAACTATTATAAGGGTATAATTAGTTATGTTTTATTCATTTACTTAGGGCAATTTCTATTGCTACAAGGGGAGATTTATAGTATAAAATTAGTTCCATCCAATCCTTTTATACATTTAGTTGGATGAGGGGAAAAAGGACCACTCTTAGATGAAATTTATTTCAATATTCAAGTAACCAAGGATTTTCAATAATGCCATTAATCAATATTTATTTCCCATCCAAGAGCACAAGTTTATAAACAATGAATTCCTAAACACAAATGTAGATTTGAGAGAACTTAATTTCCATTTACAAGCTCATTACAAGGTTCATATTCACATGAAGTAATGTAGATTATAATAAACCATCTCCAATAATGAATGAGATTACATTCAATAACTATTGATACAATTTACAAGTAGTAGAATCATACTAGCACAAGCCACAACTCTACATGTATTTTCCCAACAAGATCATTTCATCTTTTGAGTCCACCATCTTCATCAAGTCGTGCACACAACAAAAATGGGGAGTAGGCAACACTCTCCACCCAACCAAAATATCCAATGAGAGAGAGAAGCCTTCTTCCTCATTGGCCCCCGAGCCCCAACAAGGAAGCAATTATGGATATTTAGACAACCAAGGCAACCAATTATGGATTCCACACACATTCAATCAAGACAAACAATGAATTCACAGAATACCAATTTCTTTACAACCAACAAATATCATTCACAAAGGCTTGTTAAAGCCATGGAGGAGAAAGGAACATGGGGTTTCTTATTATTCCTCCCAGGGGCTTTGGTGTCCACCTAAGAGCCTCCAAAACTCCATCACAATACATACAACACTCTTATGCCTCCCTCCAAGAATATACACCACTCTTATGCCTCCCTCAAGAAATCAACCCACTCTTATGCCTCCCTCAAGAAAATAACAAGATAAACACAAAACATATTTATCAACTAGGTGGACATCCCAACCCAAATCCCTCCTCAAATACCCAATAACATTTCTCTTATGCCTCCCTCAAGTTTTACCCCATTTCCATTTCTCCCACAACCTAAGAATCAAGTCTATTTCCCACAATCATAACCAATATAACAATCAACATCTACACATAAGAGCACAAAAAAATAGCAAAGTAAAAACAAAGGTGGAAATCTACCTCACAAATGAAGAGTATCAATACACAACAAGCTCCAAGCTTTCAAAAATCCTACGCAACCACCATTCACTCCAAGCTCCATTCTCAAGCAAGATCTCCAAAATTACAAGCATTCCCTAAAAAAGAGCAAGTAATGCCCAATCCTTCCCAAAAACTCCAATAAATAGAAAAGAGGGAGACGAAGATGATGTGGTTCCATGTAGAATTCTGCATCATTTCTTCTCCATCCCACATCACTCAAGTCAAACCCATAACCCAAGGCACAAAGAAATAAACACAACTAAGAAAGTGTAATTAAAAATCACCTTTTGCCTTAAAAAACACATATGGGGTCTAGTTTTGACCCCCCAACCCATAGGTAGGGTTGGTATAAGAAATTAAGAGGTGTGGGACAAGCTTATCTTGTCCCATAAGCCTTCAAAATTGGCTCTTAAGGCCAAATACGAATTTCGCAAGTAGGGTGGAGTGTACAACAATCAAAATCACATACACTCAACTAATAACTACAAGAAACAAAGACCCAACCACTCTAATAATTGACTCCTTCTGTCACATCCAAAATTAGCTTATTAATATGATTAGCTCACTTAATTAAGACACATAAACCAATTAATGATAAAAGGTAATTGCATCACCAATTAAATCACATACACCAAAATTAAATAAAAGAAAGGAAAAGAGCTACACGCAAGCCCCTTGGTCACAATTGGGACCATCCCCCCATGGGAACCCCTTAACAACAAATAACAAGAGAACAACATTACAAAAGTTGTCAATACCCCACATTCCTTCATTGTTGGTCTCCTATCCCCCGTAGTTTGTTGTTGTGATATAATTACCTATAAAAATCACACAATACCCCTCTAGCCTCATGGCCATATTAACAATGTTGAAGTAATAAAACACTTATATCTAAATATCAATTTCAACATCAAATATCATAACTACTATTTCTAAGACCAAGTAATTCAACAATTACTCCAATTTTCAACATTTCGATTCTACTCATACATTAGTTTGCAACTAAGATCATAAACCAACTAAATCATCTAATTTAAGAAATACTTTCACTCGTTCACAATTTTGCCAATCCTCCAATATCAAAGAAATCACAAAAATAACTTTGAACATCATAATAAAATCAATACGAAAATGATTCGAAATATCAACATATATTTATTTGACAACACATCATTTTATTCCATATTGATTGTCTATGAAAAGCTAATCGATTCGATTACTGATAATGTCTATCCTTCAATTTCCATATCACAATGTGTTAATGCCATTCGTCTATCAATATCTACTGGTAATAATGCACAATAGTGTCTATGTGTCCAATCACAGAGATAAACTAAATACAACAAAAAAATATCGAAGAGTAATGTTATCACAATAAATTAATGACAATGCAACTATTCTAGCTAATTGTCTTATCCTTAAATGCCCATCGGGGTTCACAAAGATCGACATACAAAAAATAATAATAACCAAAACACAATGGAGTCATGGTGTCTCGCACATCTTATTAGCATGCTAACTAGAATAAAGCAGCAAGGTTTATGATTATAAACAATTCGGAAATGATAATCATGGTTCATTTAGTGTTGAAGAGAATTGGGCATTACAAAAGGGTTTTACTACACCCCAAAAAAAAATATAGTTTCATATCATCCTAGGTTATAGTCAAAATTGAAGAGATTAAGAATTTTTATATATTTGGGCATGCGCATGGAAATGGGGGACTAAAACGTGGCCAAAAACATGATTAATAGGAATTTTGAATATAAAACATGTGTCTCATGGTTTGGTCATGTTATAATGTGATCAAGCTATAACATGCATGCATTATAGACTTATAATTCCAAGTCATAACATGAAACTTATTTTTACTATGTAACAATTAATATCCACTTAGAAAATAACTCTAGCATTTTTATTTTCTATGGCTTGAAACACACCCACACATTGTCTTCTATACCTTAGCATAAGCGTTGGATTGTCTAGTCCATGCCTAAGTCTATGTTTTACAAAGAAAAATAATATAATTTGTACACCCCATTTTTCATGTGTTTTAAGATAACATTCTAAAATTAACACAACTAAAACATCAAGCACTATCTTATATGTGTGTCGATATATTTGTTTATAAAATTTGAATAGTTTAAGGTTCCGATCTTTATTTTTAGTAGTGTATTCATTTTTCACTAAAACACGTATTATTTTTCTCCATGTTTTTTGAATTTCTCATCCAAATCTGAAAATACTTAATTTAACACGATCTATAGTCCATTCTACACATAATAAAGAAAATATTGATATTTGATTATTTTTCTCAAAACTAGGGGATTGTACACATGATTGTTTACGTTTTAGGGTGTTTCCTCTTTGAATTATAGTAAACAAATATATACTAATTGAAAAATTAGGGAAAAATCATGGGATCTAATACATGATCTTACCTAAAATTCTACTAAAGGGATTTATAAAATAATTTACGGAACCCAAAAATGGGGAGTGTATAAACAACACTATGTTATATTTTTCAACACAAAACCAGGACCACCGATGTCCACAAAACATTTTATCCTTTTATTCTCCACCATTTACAAAAATTTACTTTAGAAAATGAGACCCTAAGCAATATGATTATGTAATTTTTGTACATAGACATGTCAACTTCTTTTAATAGTGTTCAAATTTTTCACATTTTGTGAAAAATGTGGCAACCTTTAACCCCATTATGGCCCCCATTTCCATACATATACCATTTAACCGATCTCGCACATCCCATCTATACAACAAGATCCTCTTTGTAGATCTTTATTCATCCAAGCATTCTTCCATTTTATTTAAGAAATTATTTCAATACTATAAATTACTTTGGGAGATAAATTTTTATTTTCTGCATTAATGTTTCATAATAAATTTATAATATATAACTTATACAACCCTTACAAAAACTAAACCATTACCAAAACCTTTTTTAGATATATCGGTTTCAAAAATTTGGTGATATGTATCATTAGTTGAACTCTATGCTTCCCTAATACACATCCTTCTATTTTTAGTGTAATATTCTCCTACTCACCATGGGTATTCTTATCTTTTTTTCTATACATTTTACACCTTATCAAGATTTCTTCACTTGAATTATATTTTATGGCTTCAGAAACAAGCATCCAATTAGGATAGAAACGCCGAGGTGCTCCCATCCCTCGTAGGTGCTCCCCACCCTCTATATCCTTTTCTTACCCTTTTTGGTCTATTTTACTTCTTGGTAACCTTTGAGTAGTTTTGGTTGACCTTTTAGTTTGTCAATTACAAAATTCAAATAAAGAAATCATATATTTATACTTAGTTACTTCTTCTAAATGAGGGTCCCAGAATTATAGGCATGATCTATTTTCACCTAAGATTGCACAAAGTCACAAGATCCTTTCAAAGAATTCATATAGCACACTCATACATGGGACAAGGGTTACATTAATCTATGTACAAAACATATGAGGGGAAGTTAATTTTATTCCATCACACACATTTACATACTTGGGGAAAATCTATATCCATCCCGCTATCATAGTGCAACTTGCACAAGTGAAACTCGGGCATTATTACGACACATACACACATAAATACATGGATTCTTAAATGTAGTACAACACTCGTTTGTAATACCACTCTTCAGTGACCATTAGGGTCAAGACAACTCCACATTCTTCATCTTTTCTATTAGGTTTGATGTGGTTTATGGGCGTTTTAAACTAGATATCTATTTTACAAGTTATAGGTACGAAACCGACATTGGAGTAAAACCAAAGAAAAAAATGAAGCTCAATAATGAAGGTCCTCTATCTTAAAAAGACAAACACTTGATCATCTAAGTGGACACTAATGCCGAGTTCTGTCATTAGCACCCAAACACTTACATCCTCATGTGAGTGTTTTTTCCCCTGTTCGATTATGAGTTTGAGAACCCTTAACGAACCTTGAAAACACTATTTCCCACCTTGTTCCAAAAGTCACTCAATCCGGATCACTCAAGATCAAAAGAATCAACTAAGTCACTTTCCTTCTATCATTTTCTTAGGGTTTCATATATTTAAATGCTTATTTCTTGTGTCTTAATGTATTTTATTACATGTAAATAATTGGTTATAGTACTTACTTTGAAATAAGTTTTATTTCAATTTATATTAAATCATTGGTGAATCCAACTCACTTAAAACCTTTCTTTCTTCTTTGCCATTCTTTTGATTTTCTTTAATTGTTGAGACCTATGAACCTTTTACCGATAAATATCTTCATTATCTCTAGGCTCATATTGTTGAACATCCACAAGACTTAGATCTCTTATTATTCATTTTTCGTGAGGAATCCACGAATTTAGTTGAGCTCAACCCTCTAGTCTCTAATAATACTTCTCTTCCTATTATGACACATCCTCCTAATTCTTCCACCACTCTTCCACGTACATCAATTATCCTCATTTTTATGCCTCCTACAAATAACTTTGAACTCTCAATTAGTTATGACACATAATAGGTCTCCTCTTCGTGCACCCATGAGCTAGCTTCATTATACCATGATTTGCAATTCCAAATTTTCCAATTACAAAAATCTAGTTCACATTCTTATCCATCTCTAGATTCCTCTCTCCTTGTTCATAGGACCTTTACACCCGTTGTTTCTTCTTAACAACTTCCTCCTAACTTCATCAAACCTAAGTTTCTTATGTTCAATGGCCATGGTGACTCGAGGAGAGCCTTTGATCCTTTCATGTTGCATGTATTGATTATTCTAATGACCTTGCACTATTGACAAAAAAATTCCTTGAAGCTTACAAGACTATGTTCTATGATGGTTTTACGATCTGCCTATCCATTTGGTAAATTATTTTACAACTCTATGTGACGCATTACTTTCTAACTTTTATATCAATATCATCATTAATATATCCTATACAAACCTTTCCAAAATCAAATAAGGATCCAATGAACATTTTATGGACTATGTATTACAAGATAAGAACAATCTTGCTAAAATGACTAACATCCTAAATGATTCAGAATTGCAAGATATTTTGAATGAAATTATTTTTCCTCTACTCTAAGAGAGTTTCATTATCGAGACATCACCTTGCTTTGATCGATTATTCCATAAACTCAAATTACGTAAAAGAAAAATTCTATATATGGGAAAATTGAAGTATTATGATAATTCTTCATCCTCATCCTCTAAAAATTTTCAACATGAATAAAAATATAAATCATATACTAAGCCTATTGAAGCTAAGGCCACTGTCAATGTTGTTTCTACATGCACCACACATCAATTGTAATCCACAAGGCACAATTTTACTAGACCACCTTACATACCTCGGTTCCTATTACCACAGCTTATCGAAAGTAATCTCATTACTCTTCCTCCACTACTCAATATCGATCCTTCTTGCCCATGTGGCCATAATTATGATGAAAAATAACTTTGTGACTATCATCAATAAAATGGGCATTCTATTTATTGTTGCTTTAAGCTCAAACATATTATTCAAGATCTTATTGATAATAATGCAATTGAGCACCCCGAGTCATCTACTTGTAAGTAAGTCAATTAAATATAAATCTTAAAATCTTCAATGACCCATTTCCCAACAACATAAAGTCACTATTGATTCTTTTGCAAAACATACATATCATGTTGTGCATCCTCCTTCATCGTGACCTCCTGATTTTATTATTGCTACTATTGAAATGTTACCTCCAGGTTACTCCATTCTCGAACCACGATTACCATGCTGCATTTTCCTCTTATTTAATGTATATTAATTCTTTTATTTATACTTATATAGTCAATACTACTTCGGTACATCCATCGGCCATTTCTAATGCATGTTTGGTAACAAACCTAATAGCTATCAAATTTCCAACCTCCCAAATCACATTCCCCATCCCTAATTCTTATAGTCATGCCCTTCTTCCCATTATAGTTAGGTCCCTTACTCATTACATCTGAAATCAAAGGTTGTGACATGGTCCTAGGTCTTCCTTGGCTCTGAGATACCTAGGCTATCCCTTCCATGTTTTTGTTGATGTAAAATCACAAAGCACTCCGAATGGCCTCGGCTCGAGTGGTATATTCAAGGTGTGATTGCACAACATGGGACCATCTCTCAAGTTGTGGGACTTGTGGACTTGAGATGACCCTTCAGGAAAGTGACTTCTTATTCCTAAACTACTCCGCCACAAGCTACTCTAGTGTAGGAAAATTATCTAATCCTAGTCTAACCTTCCAAAGAGATAGGAGAGAGAGAAATGCATGGAAGCAGAGAACCTACACTAAGTGGTGATACACTAGAAAAGGAAGTGGCTGATCACAAATCCAACCCCTGAAATAGAGAGAGGTGAGCAATGGAGAGGATGGACAGATGCATCACAGACTAGAGATGAAGTTCACATGGAACACCACTTCAAAACCCATTAAACACAACTCCCAGAACCTACAATAAACATCATAATATGCATAGTATACCCTGTAATGATGAGAGGAAAGAAGAGATAATAAAATAAGCAAAGGATGGACAAGATGCATCACAAAACATATTTTATTGCTCCATAAGTCACATAGTACATCATCAATGGGAAAGAGGCAAGAAAATGCCATTACAAAGCCAAGAGAGGAGGCTTAGACTCCACATTCTACCCTAAGGAAGAAAGAGAGAGGGGGGTAGGAGAGAAACAATGACCAACCTTTTAGAAAATGCCCCTCCTTTACAATATATAAAAAGAAAGAGAGAAGGAAAGAGGGAAAATTTGAATCCTTCCTCAACCACCCTAAGATTATATTGAATTTACCTATGCCAACCACCCTAGAAAGCATTTAAATCTACCTCGATACAATGATGGGCTTTACTGCAAGACCCATGCCTCCATGCACTTTTCCCTCCCGAGTAAGAAAGGAGGCCCATTCTTCATCATGGCGGCGGTGGGGACTAGACAACCTAAAAATGGCAGAGCCAAACATAATCATGGTGGGTGAGAAGCCAAAGACGAGAGCTTTCCAAAACATCCCTTCTCATCTAAATTGAGCTTCTAATTGAAAAGCTATGGTTCTAAAGATCGGAATCTTTCACAATATTTAAAAGAGTCCATCCATGAAGACCCACATGGAAGCCTCTCGCGCATTGAAGATTCAACCCCCTCCTCTTGATCATGAAGTTGCACTCGAATCGACACATGGTGGCTTCCACAGCTCCTTGGTTTCCTCTGTATTCTTCCTGAGTCCCTCTTGTTGGTGGAGACACTGTTCTGACCCAAGACACATGGAGGCTTCGTGCTCATTTGGAAATTGCCCCCAAATTTTACTTTGGAAGTTGTGCGGATGAGACATGGGGAGGCCTCCACTGAGCTTTTTAACTTTTTAAAGACTGAACTTACCTTTTCAAACTCTAACCACGTGGCGGGTTGGCACTTGTTTGGGGACTCTATTTTGGGTCGCGCCTTTGAAGTTGTGCCAAAGAGATACATGGAACCTTCTGTGGCTCTGTTCTATTTCTTTGTGTTTTAGATAAGTCCCTTTTGTTTGGTAGGGCCATATGTCTGACCTTGGACACGTGGAGGATCAATGCACATTTGGGACCTACCTCTGGATTTTACCTTTGATGTTGCGTCCGAGCCGACGCATGGAGGCTTCTACTCATCCTTCTATACTTAGCTGATTCATCGGGCCTCTCTGCCCCCATTTGGACTCCTGGCCACATGGTGAGCTTCACTTGTTTGGAGTCTCCGTTTTAGATCACGCCCTTAAAGTTGTGCGGTTGGGACATGTGGTTCTTCCCATGGCTCTAAGAATTTTCAACTATTGGCTCTATTTCCTTTTTGAACCTAGGACACATGGAATCTTTGCACTTGTTTTGGGAACAACCTTTGGTTTTAACCCTTGAAGGTATGTCGATGAGGCACGTGGAGGCTTCCGCTGACCCTCTTATACTTAGTCGATTAAACAACCGGCTCTGTCCCTTTTTCGGACCTGGGACACATGGAAGCTACGCGCACATTTGGGAACCCACTCCAGATTTTAACCTTGAAGTTGTGCCGAGTTGATGCGTGGCTCCTTCCACCAGTCCTAGATTCTTCAACGGCTGACTCTATCTTCTTTTTTACTCTGACCACATGGCAACCCCGCACTTGTTTGGAGATTACCTCTTGGGTTTAACCTTTGGAGTTACACCGTTGATGCACATGGTACCTTTCAAGGGTCTCGTCAAATTTTCATTTGGTGAAAATAATTCTCCGTGCCCATGGTTCCGCAACTTCTCATTTTCTAATTGGTTAAAAACCTCCTCGGGCTCACGGGCCCGGAATTGAAAACTACGCCATTTTACGAAAAGTGCAAAAGTTTCAAAATGCCCCGTAGACCCGTCGACCCAAATTTACACTTGGGAAAAATTTCCTCCATGGCCCCGCAAACCCGCTTTAGCAAAAGAAATCATCCCTAGGCCCGTCAGCCCGCATTTTCCACTTAGCAAAAGAAATCCTTCCTGGGCTCATAGGCCCGACATTTAACTTGTGCCTTTTGTGAAAAGTGCACAATGCCAAAATATCTCCTACCACCCGTTGGTCTCAATCTTTCCAATGGCGAAAAGTCTTCCCCCGTAAGCCTACCGCACACTTTTTGGCAAAAACCTTCCAAGGCTTGTCGGCCCGCCATTTGTAAAATATGAGGAGTTAGAAGGACTTCTTTATATTTCTAGAAAGGGGAAGAAATTTCCTATCTGATGGAAATGATTTCAGGGGACCTTAAGTGCTTAAAATATATAAAAATTCAGATTGAAGAAAAGAAGGGGTAAAATAGTGTTAGTTGACCAAAAATAAGTGTGAGCTTATTTGGTCAACAATTTGGCGACTCATGAGGATCACCTTCCTCGCTAGGTTAAATAATCGGTGGCCTTGAAGCATCCATTGGGCATGGAGTCATGAATGATAGTCTGATAAACACAAATATGATCATAATCTCTAAAATATGATCCCTAAGCCACTTAGAACACCACTGGAACTGGAGTTGATCTCACCAAATGCTACTTCCAATGTACTGTGCACGAGTAACAAAACACCAAAACACACTATGTACAAAACTGGAAATCATACATGCTCCAAGTGGAACATGTAGAGTGTGTAAAAGCACTTGTTCTTCTAAAAGCAAATCTACCTATTCTATGCTAACCAAGAGCGAAAGGGAACTCAAACAAATCCTGCACCGACAGGGAGAAGTAGCTTCCCTTTCTCAAAAAATTCAGCCATGCAAATGATTTGAAACTGAATATGGCTGCTTGTATGAGTGAAAAATTGACTATAATCATATATTCCACCCAAATCATTAAGGTGTCAACATTAATAAAAATAACTCCTCATGCTGATTGGCATTGGAATCCTGGAGGTGTTGATGGTGACCCTTGGTGTTTTAATAGTCATCCTCATGCCCTAAAGTGGACATGACTTGTTTCAGCTTCTCCCTGGCTCTAATGAAGACAAGTACTGATTGGGCATGGTCTGGTCCTTTGAATGTGCCCATCATTCTAAATTTCAACTCCAAGAGTGGAGTCTTCTTGCTTGGGTGGATGGTGTGAGAGGGATGATGAAATCCTCTTTCTCTTTCCTTTCCTCCTCAGCGGGTGTGGATTTTAAAAGATCAAAATATCCCAATGATTCAAGAGGCATGTTGCAAAATACAAAGTTGTGCTTGCATGTTCTCTTCTATGGTAGAGGTCCTTATGGTTGAAGGATGAATTATGGGGATAAAAGTTACAATTTCAACTAGCTCCTCCATATCAAAACATTCTCTTTTAAGTTTGATAGGACATCAAACTCTTCGTTGTCGTGTTGTAGCAAGGTATCTCCTCTCTGCATGGTGATCTTGAAATCTTCATTATTTTCACTATATGAAGATTCATCTTCAAACATGAAGCTAGTGAGTTCAAACTCTTCCAAAAAATAGAATTTTGGAGAGGTTGAATGGGAGAGAGATCTGTAATCTCTTGTGCAACCAGCTCATGATTTAGTGCCTTTGAATCTATTTTGGTCACCTCCATATGCTCCTCTTTAACTAGACTTGGAGCTGATTGTTATTCTTCCTTCATGGATTCATCAATCAAATCAGGCCCTTCAAATGAAAGCAAAAAATCTTCAATAATTCTTCCTTCATCAAGTGGCTTCAACTCTGATTTGATCTCTTTCAATTGCTCTTCTTCAATAGGAATTGGAGCTGATTGTTCTTCTTCTTTCTTGATTGATTATGAAGCTTGGATTGGATCAGCATCCTCTTCGATAAAAGTACCATTATGGAAACCGCATTCGGAGCAAACATATGGTTGATATTTTCCTTCTTGTTCTTTTTCTTGTTCTGCTGCAAACTCAGCCTTAGCTACCACTAGATCTTCAACCTTGACCTCCTCTGTGGGCTTAACCATCAAGGAGATCTTTGTAATCCAAAATCTGCAGCCCAACTCTTCATATTTCCTATCATTTCTTCTCTGTTGGGTTCCTCTTTTCTTTGTTGTTCTCCTTGATTGGATTCTTGAGTCTCTTCCCAACATGGACTTGGGAGAGCAGGGAGGAATGGTAGGTGGGATTTAACCAGTTTTTTTATTGTTATTGTGGAGAGGGAAGTGTACTTTCTTATTTGTTTGGAGGAATGATTGTTTAGAAGGGAAAATGGCGGAGAAGAATTGAGATGAGATGGAAGACTAGAGATGGAGAAGGGAAAACAACATTTGGGGCAGTAAGTGAGGGGCTTGACTCTTGACCATGCTGAAATGATAAAGTTTGGGATGGAGAAAAGGGAGCATAAGGAGCTGGTGATTGACTTACCCATTGACAAGGTTGTCTTGCACTTTTCTCATATGCCTCAATATCCTCAATCCATTATGTAAGTTGAGGAAACATTTCAACCATGAAGTCAACCTTCTCCTGAGGGTTGTAATGTCTTGGCATAGGGTCGGCCCATGGACAAGGTGCCCTATAGCCAATTCTGAACACTTTCATCTAAGTTGTGGCCCTTGATTATACCATGCGAGCCTCCATTCTCAGAGTTTCCATGTACAAATTAGCTTCTTTAGGTGTGGAACTACCTCCAAAATCTATATATCCATGCTCTATAACAACTGTATAGTTTGGAAAATGACCAAACTGATTTGAATCTGGCTCACCTGGATATCCATAGTGTTGATTTTCATTGTGAAACCTTTCTGGAGGTGTGTTGAAGTAACCTGGAGATGGATCTCAATAATTGCTGCTGCAAGTGTGAATTCCAAGATGGAAATGAAGTCATGATTGAATAACTTCATGAATGAAAGAAAATGGAAGATATGAAAAGAAAAAATGGATGAAAATGGATGGGAGAATGTCTCCAACTTCAGAGATGGGTTGTTCACAAGATGGAGTCACCAGATGTGTTGAAAATGTGCCTCAAAAGGATGAATCTCACAAAGTACACATCAACTTGATGAAATGAAGTGGTAAGGTGCTTCAAACCTGTCCCACCAAGTGTGCCAAAATTGTTGATGCAAAATCACAACACCCCCAAATGGCCTATTTTGAATAGGGTATTCGGTGTGATTGTACAACATGGGACAATCTCACAAGATGTGGGACTTGCAAACTTGCGATGGCCCTCCGGAGAAATCTGACTTCTTCTTCATAAACTACCTTCCACAAGCTACTCTAGTGTAGGAAAAACCTATCTATCCTAATCTAACCTTCCAAGGAGACAGGGAGAGAGAGAAATACATGGAAAAAGAGCCTAAACTAAGCGGTGATACACCAAAAATTAAGTGGTTGATCACAAATCCAACTCGCTGAAATGGAGAGATGTGAGCAATGGAGAGGATGGACACATGCATCACGGACTGCAGATGAAGTTCACAAGGAACACCATTTCAAAAACCATCAAACACAGCTCCCATAACCTACAATAAACATCGTAGTATGCATATTATACCCCTGCAATAATGAGAGGTAAGAAAAGATGATAAAAAAGCAAGGATGGACCAAATGCATCAAAAATATAGATTTTATTGCTCCATAAGTGACACAATACATCATCAAAGGGCAAGAGGCAAGTAAATTCCATTCAAGAGAAAAGAGAGGAGGCTTAGACTCCACATTATACCCTAAGGAAGAAAGAGAGAGTGGGGAGGAGAGAAAAAATGACCAACCTTTTAGAAAATGCCCCTCCTTTACAATATATAGAAGAAAGAGAGAAGGAGAAAGGGAAAATCTGAATCCTGCCTCAACCACCCTAAGATTACATTAAATTTACCTACTCCAAGTAGCCTAGAAAGCATTAAAATCCACCCGATACAATGATAGGCTTTACTAGAAGACCCATGACTCCATGCGCTATTCCCTACTAGGCAAGAAAGGAGGCCCATTATTCATCAAGGTATTAGGTGGGGACTTGACAACCTCAAAAATGGCGGGCCAAAACATAATGGTGGTGGGTGAGGAGCTGGCACCTTGGGAGCTTTCCAAAATGTTCCTTCGCATCTAAATCCGAGCTTCTAGTTGAAATATATGGTTGTCTGAAGATTAGAGTTGTGGGCTCGTAATATTTAAAATATTTCATCCTCAGAAGACCCATGTGGAAGCCTTGTGCATCTTGAAGATTCAGCTCCTTCCTCTCACTCGTGAATTTTTGCTAGACCGACACATGGCAGATTCCACGGGCTCCTCTATTTCCTTTTTATTCTACCTAAGTCCCTCCTGTTGGCAGAGACACTCTGCCTAACCTGAGACACGGGGAGGCTTCGCGCTCATTTGGAAATTGTCCCTATATTTTTCCTTTGAATTTTCTAGGACAAGACATGTGGAGGCCTCTGCAGGCTTTTGGAATTTTCAATGGCCGACCTCACCTTTTCAGACTCTAACCACATGGTAGTTTGGTGCTTGTTTGGGGTCTCTATTTTGGGTCACACCTTTGAAGTTGCACAAAAGAGACATGTCACACCTTCCACAATTCTATTCTATTTCATTTTGTTTTGGTAATTCCCTTTTGTTTGGCGGGGCCATATGTCTGACCCTAGACACGTGGAGGCTCAACACATATTTAGGACCTACCTCTGGATTTTCCCTTTGAATTTACACTGAGCTAATGTGTTGAGGCTTCCATTTATCCTTCTATACTTAGTCGATTCATCGGCTGTCTCTACCCCCATTTGGACTCCTAGCCAAGTGACGAGCTTGCGCTTATTTGGGGTCTCCATTTTGGATCGCTCCTTGAAGTTGTGTCATTTAGACAAGTGGTTCTTCCCAAGACTCTAATAATTTTCAACTACTGGCTCTATTTCCTTTTTAGACTTGGGACACGTGGAAGCTCTGCTCTTGTTTGGGGAACCGCCTTTGGCTTCGACCCTTGAAGGTGCGCCGATGAGGCACGTGGAGGCTTCCACCGACCCTCTTATACTTAGTTGATTAAATGGTCGGCTCTATCCCTTTTCTAGACCTATGACACGTGGAAACTCCATGTACATTTGGGAACCCGCTTTGGATTTTAACCTTGAAGTTGGGCCGAGTTGACGCGTGGCTCCTTCCGCCGGTCTTAGACTCTTCAACGGCTAACTCTGTCTTCTTTATTAATCGACCACGTGGCGACCCCGCACTTGTTTGGAGATTGTCTCTTGGGTTTAAACTTTATATTTACACCGTTGAGAAATGTGGAACCTTCCGAGGGTCTACAACTTTTCATTTGGTGAAAAGATTTCTCCGGGCCTACGGCTCCGTAACTTCTCATTTTCTGATTGGTGAAAAAAACCTCTTTGGGCTCGCGGACCCGCACTTAAAAACTGTGCCATTTTGTGAAAATTTCCAAAGTTCCAAAATTCCCCGTAGACCCATCAACCCAAATTTACACTTGGGAAAGATTTCCTCCTCGACGCCGCAGACCCTCTTAACAAAATAAATCATCCTCGGGCTCGTCCGGATTTCATTTTTCACTTAGCAAAAGAAATCCTTCCCGGGCTCGTGGGCTTGCAATTTAACTTGTGCCTTTTGTGAAAAGTGCACAATGCCAAAATATCTCCCACCGCCCCACCACTCCACAATCTTCCCATTGGCGAAAAGTGTTCTCCAGGCCTGCTGACCCACTTTTGGCAAAAAATCCTTCCAAGGCCCACCATTTACAAAATATGAGGAGTTAGAAGGACTTCTTTATATTTATGAAAAGGGAAAGAAATTTCCTATCTGATGGAAATGCTTTCAGGGGACCTTAAGTGATTAAAATATGTAAAAATTTAGATTGAATCACAGAAGGGGGAAAATGGTGTTAGTTGATCAAAAATAAGTATGAGCTTATTTGGTCAACAATTTCACTTATGTCTTAATTTCATGCATAATAAGCAAGTCGTCGCCATCAAAGGTATTTCATGATTTTAGCAAATATTGAAATTTGTAAAATTCTAATTGTAGAGTCATAATGCAATGATAAGAAATAAAATTACAGATCGACCTAACCAATCAACTAGAGAAATATGAAACCTTAGTTGCAAGAGAGATGATAAGGGACTTAGCTCATTTCACAATTAAATATTGAAGTATTCCGGATCAAAAAATGTTGAACAGGAGGAGGAGTCTTTTGAAACCATACTCAAAAATATTTTAGAACTATCAAAATAAGTTGAATCGTGGTGCCTAGAGTGGGTTAGAGGTACTGGCACAAGAGTATACTTTTGACATCCCACGATATGAAAATAATCAAAACCTTACTCTCATTAGACTTTCCTCGACCCACTCTTTCCTCTAGTTTTGCACCAGTCATGTCATATATGTCTCTTCCACCTCTTAACTCTCAATATTTCTCTCGCACCTATCTCTCCCATTCATACCTTGCCTACATCATGACCATATCATCCTCACCGGTCCATTAGTTAACCTCATATGCCTAACTCCCATACTAGAACAACCCATTATTATAGGTGGTATCCACCTACTTTACCACATCAATCTCCTTCACGTGCATGTATTTACTCTCATACACCACCGATCTTAGAACATGGTCATATGTCATCGTCTCCTCGGATATAAGGCGGGGTAATCTCTCTTCACTATCATTGCATAACCCTTTATCCCTTTTAAATAAGGGGAAATCACACTTAATCCCCCTTCATCACTATTGGTTATCTCTAGTTTCTACTTATAGCTTCTTTACTAGACTTCATGTTTTGTTCTTTATGTCTACCTTTTTAAGCACTCTTACATCTCTCGGTGTACACATTATATCGTTATTACCCGATGAAACTCTCTAGATCCAAAATTAATACTTGATTGTTATGAGTCCAATTCTTTAATGAACCTCACATCATCTAATTTTTCTTTGTGCTTCACTATCAATCTTTCCTAGCACTCTCACATTTTTGGTACACAAAGTATACCGTCATTACCCAATGTTTCACTCTAGTTCCACGGTTCATACTTGACTGATCAAGGAGTAATTGTTAAATGAACCTCACATGCTCTAATTATTCTTTGTGATTTATGATCAATATTTCTAAGAAATTTCACATCTTTGGTAATAATCATTACCCAATGATGCACTCTTATTCTAGGGTTCATACTTGACTATTGAGGGAGCATTCCTAAATTAATATCATCTCACACACATCCACTTGGGATAAATGTTTATCCTCCCATATTTACATCATGCATATCACCACACACCATCACATTCACATATATTGCACATCTTGGTTTCATTTACTCTTATTATCTTGTATTATTAACATGTTGCACTTTGTTTCCTATGTTTTTTATTATTGGTAAATAGTTTTTTGAAAGGGACTATACCCTTGTATACAAAAAGGGCCTAGAAGCCAGAATAGGAATGAAAAACATTATAAGAAGGATCAAGATCTAGATAAGACATAAAAATATAGTGTAACAAAAGAGCAGTTACCCCAAAACATCAAACCAGTTTGAACAACTGAGAGCAAACAAAAAAAACAACAAAAAACAACAAAAACATGACGATGTAAGGCAAGCAAGAGCAGTGCAAATCCACAATTACTTCTTGGCGGATTTGGCAATTCTAGATTTAATAGTCTACCAAGAGGTGAACATAGCCAATGCCGTCATGTGAGTAGGGTCAGTAATATCCAACTATTGAATGGTTTGTTTGCTTTCTTTTTTCGTGCCCCAAAGAGTTCTTTGGTATTCCGCTGAGATTAGAGACGTAGTGGACATGCTGCTCAATAAATTCCTCGATTGCACTAAATATAGCCATATTATGGTCATGGTGAGTCTTGGTTTTCCCTAGTCGGTTGTCCAGGGAGTAAATTTTTTTGTAGATATCTTCAACCTGTTTATTGTCAATATCAGCCTCCTCCTCCTTCATCCTCTTACCTTTTTTCTTAGTCAAGTTTTTGACTTCTTCTTTCAACAACAACATGTCAGTTTCTAAAGCTTCTAGCCTTTTTGTGGAGCTCTCAGCGTGTGTCTCCGAGAACTGTACTACTAATGTGAAGGAGATTATGAGCAACCTCCAAGTCTTGAGGAACATTCCCCGAAACAGGGGTATCCAGGTTCAATCTTTTAGAAGACCTAGTTATAGGTCTGGTCGAGGTGGAGGCGAAGGGGGTGGGAGTAGAGGTGGGGGGGATGATAGGGGGAGCCGAGAAGGAATTCATAGGGGTAGCAGTAGTGGTGATGGGGATAGAAGGAGTGGTATCGGCAGCGGTGAGGGGAAAAGAAGGAACAGAGATGGGGGAAGTTGGAATGCTAGGAAGCTTAAGAAGACAAAGTTTATGCAACAAGAAAATGAGACCTTGATGCAAAGGGACCGCATGAGCATGCTTTTGGAACTCCAAAATGGAGCACTCAAGAGAATTAAGTAGATAATGAGGGAAACATACCGTGAAATTTCTGCGGAAGTGATTGAGGAACACAAGATGTTTTAAGGGCACTGTGACAAATCTCCCCTCTAAAGAGATGTATCTCACCATCATACGGGTGACCTCGTCAAAAGGTGGAGGGATAGAGCTGACCTACAAACCTACCATGACAAATACCAGTTTCTCATTGCCCTCCACAAATTTCCTCTCCTTAGCAGGCCTGTCAATCCTTTTATTGAAAAATTTGTACCCTTCCATTCCAAGGCCAATAGCTTCGCGATTAACTCTTCATTGATCAAAATCTTCTGTCTGCCATATTCAACTTTGCGGTCTTTCCAATCCTTCACAAATTACATGGAAATGCTTTGGTCATGACCCTGTATCTTCTCAATAAAATTAGTAATGCCTCCCTAGTTGAGAAGATTCCAAAGCTCTTCATTATTCTTCCACTCCAGGTCCACGTTGGGCTCGATCTGATAAGGGGCTCCTCCCATTTTCACCGGGCTTAAGTGATTGAAAGTGTAAACTTCAAAATCCCTATGAGGAATTCTATAATAGCCACAGTTTCCAACCCGCCTTTCTCTATTTTTTCTCACGCGATGGGAATGATGAATAGTGTAGCCATTGTTGTCATAACACTTCCCACGAATGCCTGCGTAAATGTTGCTCTGTACCTATGAGATCCATGCATGCGCGAGCATCAGCCCCCTTAGAAACCCACTCCAGATCATCATCAACCTTACTACGGACTTGAAAATCCATAAAAAATCTGTTTAATAGCTGTTATAGGCACAATATTTCCCACATGTGTGGCTTTAATCTTTAGATAAATCCACTTTAAATCATCATTATACTTTCTATATCCTTGATTTCCCGTCAAGATCTGCTTAAGTGTTGTTTTAAACTTATCAACGTGTGTGAAAGTCTTATTCATAAAGACCCACTCCAAATGCTCATTAATCTTATTCCAAATTTACATGCCCATAAGTATCCGCTTGTATGTTGTTTTGAATCTGCTCAGGAATGTGATCACTATTATCCCAAATAATGTGATTAACATTTATGCCATAGTTAGCCAATGCATCTGCCACCTTGTTACCCTCCCGGTAAGTATGCTTGATCCGAATATTATTGAAGGTTTGGAAAATACTTATGGACTCCAAGATGAAGTCCTTGATGTTCCAACTTGGAGGTGAACACTGATTAAGATGATTAATGATATTAAGCGAGTCTCCTTCCAGAATGAGATTTTGGATATTATGAGTCTGAGCAATTCTAAGGCCCCATAAAGCAGATAATGCTTCAGCAAAATGATTAGTTTGTATTCCCATTTTACCGGCATAAGTAGTAACCAAACTACCTTTATGATCCCGGATCACTCCTCCCCCAGCTGTAATTCCAGGGTTACCCTTAGAGGCCCCATCAAAGTTCAACTTACACCAGTTGAGATCAGGAGGATGCCAGTGTATCAAAGATCTATCAATATTATTACCTAAATTATTTCGGATATTGTCAGCTCCAATCGCCATTGGGACAAGATATGCTCTTCATTTTCTGGATAACTCTTGTTCTTGGGGGTTTAAATCTAGTAATATTCTCTTTAATAACACTAGAAATTTTCCCAATACTGAGCTTATAATTCTGTTTACTATTTCTAAAGATGATATCATTTCTATCTTTCCATATCCTCTAAATAATATGAGGCATTACCAAATTCTAGAGCCTTCTCACAACACAATGTTTATAAGGTGGGCTCCATTGGGTCCAGAGCTGACTGAAATCCTTCGGAACCACCCAGGAAGCTTTAAAATTAGAGAGGGAAAAACTCCACATTTTGGTAGCATATTCACAATGGATAAGCAAATGACTGATATCCTCAGAGTCTTTTTTACATAGATGACACCTATTAGGCATTATAAAACCTTTTCTTATCAGGTTGTCAGTGGTAAGAATTCCCCTGAGAGCAAGCCAAAAGAAAAAGTTAATTTTAGGTGTTAGCTCATTCATCCAAATTCTACTCCATTTAAACTCAGTTTGACTATTGTCGAAGAAAGTATTATAACCAGTTTTAATAGAGTAGTTCCCATCAATAGAACTACTCCAGACCAACTCATCCTTAACTTCCAGCTGACTTAAGGGGATAAGGTCCAACTGATCTTGCAGGGAGGAAATAGTTTGGATCAGATCATCTCTATCCACGAAAGTTTTTTCCATTTCTTTTTGTTACCCTTTCTTTCAATATAATCCTTGATTCTAGTGCCATACTTGCTTTCAAGACTTTGTTTCCATAGTGCCATACTTTGTTTCCTATGTTAGTTGGATACTTCGTATGTCATTATATTTTTCTATACACACATGCACGTTCACTTTGTATCTTAAGGTTATTAGAGTAATAAATATATATTATTACATAATTAATGATGCTCGACACTTGCTCTTCTTGGTCCCACCAAGGCTCTTGGGGGAATCTACCTTGGCTACTCTCATACTTTACACATCACATGTCCTATTGTTACCAAAATAAATACTTATCGAAATTTTGTTTTTGTGTTGTCATCGATGTCAATTTAATTTATGGAAAAGGGTGTCATGGTGTGGTATGATTTTTTATCAAGTTTCAATAAGATGTCATGCATGAAGGTTGATTGGTAGTGTCAGGATTTGGTGAGTTCTAGGTGGACCTAGTGCATGGTCCAGTGAGTTGAGTAACATTATGAGTTCTCCCAAGTTATGTGAAGGTTTTCTTGAGGTCATCCATGATCCATGAGGTGTGTGTCATGTTTCAATAAGTCCTTATGGTGTCATCATGGCAATTTCATGACTTTTATATGTTGAGTCGAGTCATTCTAGGCATATTCATATCACTGGAGAATATAAAATGAGATGGATTCATGATATTTGGAGCTGATAAGTATTTTCCAAGAATGGTATCAGCATATTGGTAGTTAATATGAGGTGTGTGGTGAGTTTCAATTTATAACTTAGAGGTATGATGCATGTATGAGGTCCTTGGGAAGAAAACAGTGAGAAACAAACAAGTAAGCATATGTAAGTCTTAATGGCTAAATATTTTTGGATGCATTTTGACTAGATGGTTAGTATGGGAAGTTAGAGGATGTTTTAATGATGAAGAATGAAAATTATGGGTCATTATAAATAATAATGTTTAAGATATGCAAGTTATGAAAAAAATGGGTAAGTTACAGTGTGATTTTTAAGAAAATGTAGACCTTTTGATTCTTGTTGTTAATTTTATGATGTTAATGAGGACCTGAGCTCTTTGAAATATATTCTTATGTCAGTTATGAAGATTAAAAAATAATGAGATGTTTTGATGGTCACATTTTTTATGAATGATCATTAAGAAGGTAAGTTACTTTGAAACCCTAGCTAAACCCTATCTAGAAGTCATTTGGAGGATATTGATTTTACTAGCCCATTTTTTTATAATATTTATTATTGATGCTATATGTGAATATTCCATATTTCTATAAATGTATATTATAGCATGTGACATTATGTGAGCCCCACCTAAAAAGACTTGTTTATGAAGAAATTCAATTTAAGGTAAGATAATTCAAAGGAGTTGAAAGATAAATTGAAGTTGTTTTAATCCCTATATTTTTCTATAGGTTCATGAAGGTTTCAAGGTCATGGTTGAGATGAAGAAGTGCAAAGTGCACCCTATTTGTGAAGGCTAGTTTTTGGGTAGTTTGGAGCATCTTGTGGTAAAATTAACATTGCAAGAACTACATGAGGTTTTAGGAAACCATTCAAGTTTTTTTGTGACCCTAGTTTAGATATATTTTCAATGGTATATAAAAAATGTTGTTTTAAATATGGTATGAAAAATTTATGAACTATTCTTTTAGGGTAAAATCTGGAAGATGCTTTTTCTACCAAGGTGTTAAATAAATTCATGAGGTAAAATAATTTTCATAATTTTTTCTTTCTATTTGAAGGTTTATGAGTGATTATAAAACATTTATAAATGTGTTCCATTATGTTTTTAATCTTAGAAGTTTGTTTTGGTGTGATGCAACATATTGATCTCAAGGTCGGTTCTTATGTCCTAGAAGGATTGAGAAGTAGTTTGCACATATTAGCTTGGTTGAAGGCCTTACACTTAGCTTTGAAATAATTTATAACATTTTATGGAAATAGGATTAATATATATTTATATTTCTTTATTGTTTTTGTCTTGTTGAGTTTATTTGATGTCTCCTTCAGGTTAGTTTGTGAAAAAGAAGTTATACTTGATTTTCAGGGATACGTTTTCTCATCTTTGAAAGAATGAGTTAGTTGATGAATTTAATGGATTGTATTATTCTCTTTAAAAAAATCATGGGTATGAATTTTTTTCCTATTCAATGAATTTAAAGCTATAAAAGTGATAGAAAGGGTTCTAACTAGTTGAGCTTGCAAAATTGGTTTTGAGCACCATGATTTGGTGAAGAGGAAAGTTGTTGTGGATTAAACAAATGGATGTTTGAAGATATGTAACATTCATGGATGTGATTTACAGGTCCTCTATATGCAATAGAATGGTTACATGTCATATTTTATTTTATTTTATTTAGAGTGTGATTATTTCCCAAATGTTAAGACATGGTACTTTTGAAACAAATGTTTAATGAAAACTATGAAACGTTTGGCCCATGCTTTATGAAATATTTGATTGTTCCAACAAAATGTGTGAAAATAGATTATGTTATATGTCATTTTACAAGGGTTTTTTTTTTTTCTGAATTTGGGAAATTGAATAATCATGGTTTTTGTGTTAGTTGATTTTACTCATCCTAGTGATGGGGTTTTGGGCTTTGTTTTGTGCAAGTTGAATGGCTTTGGGCATGACCGACCTATATGGGTAACATGTAGATGTTTTATGATTTTATAGGAATTTTTTTAATATTCATTGGTAAAACCAAATGATTCAAACTGACCATGGGTTAGTTTGAATCAAGAGAAACATATGAAAGTAATGTTTTGGGTTTATTTGTTAGCTAGTTTTTCATAGCCAAAAAGTACGAACCACGGTGAGTGTGTAACAGTATGGATGAATTATTTTAAGGATAATTATGTGTTTTACAAGTTGTAGAATCAAAAGTTAAGAATAATAGGATAGAGTGAGATAAAGGAATGATGGTTTGATTGTGATGGTGTGAGCTAAACAAGAGATCTCCATCAATTGTGGCAGAAAAAAAATTCATAGAGCATAATCATTATGTGGATGATATTGTTCTTAGTCATCTTATGAGGTTTTATCACCCTTATGGAGTGGGTGTTTTACTAAATTAGGGGTTGGTTATCCTTGGAGGGTTGGTTCTCCTTGTGAAGTTGTTTCTTGACTAAATTTCTCTGCTTTGTGTAATATAAGTAGAGTTTCAATGGTTTTTATTCCCCATGATGGTTTCCCACTTTGATATGTATTTTATGTGTTGTGCATCTTTCATTATATTGTTGTGATTGAATGTTGTATATCTTAATAATCACACATTGTTATGAATGATGTATGAAAAACTTAATGTAATGCCCCATCTTGACACACAAAAAACCATAGCACAAGACTTATAAAATATCCACAATTTTTTTTTAATTTTATGTTTTACTTTATTAATATTTAACACCAGAAGTTATTTAACACTATTTTATTTTCCCCTAATTGGTACAAGGTGAAAAACCGTATTTTTAAGCTTAAATTTTTTTCCAAGGGGTCCATTCGGCTACCATACTAGTTCAAGCCAAAATTTTATTTATTTAATTATTTTCTTAGATCCCCATTTTATATTTAATCACTTTCCATGTCCCGTGAGTAAATAAAATAACACATACTACATATTAATTTATTAAAAAATAATTCTTGATAACCACATTTATATTTAGTGCTCACCATGATTTCCTTAGGTTCCCATTATATTAATTCTTTACCCAATACCTATTTAAATACTTACCTTATTCACATAAATTTAAAATTTTGAGGGTCAAATATGAGCCCTTTTACCATTCTATTCTCTACCCTCGATCTTAGGTATTGTCCTAGATGCCCTAATCCATCCTTATGATTTCCTTATATCTTTTTTTTTCTTTTATGGCCTCTATTTTACACAAGTTTTTGTAGGTGGAAGAAGGAAGGAAGAAATATACCATGGATGCATTTTTTTCTTGATTTTTGAGATCCAATTTATTCTCTTGGTTTTCTATATGCCCTAGGTTTCAAGAACATACGAATCAAAATCCTAGGCTAATGAAAGAAAAATTAACAAAAAGATAAAACCCTAGGCATAGGGTAAACTATAATTTACCCTATTTTACCTAGGCATGTATGTATGTATGTGTGTGTGTGTGTGTGTGAATACACATAGACACACATGTATGTGTGTGTATGAACACACACATACATACATATGTGTGTGTATTCATACACACACATACACATACATATGTGTGTGTGTGTGTGTATTCAGAAAGACATATGAAACGTTGTGCAAGTTTTAATTGAGCGGACCTATGTGTGAAGAGTTTCGGATTGGCGACGTTGTGGGCATATGAGGGAGGTGTGTGGTGTGGCCGTGACCACACCACACAACCGATATGCGGGCATGGGGGCATGTCACTCCTCCCCCAAATGTATTTTTTTATTTCAATACATTTAAAAGAACTGAAACTTATTTTCCTGTATCCCTTTGTTTGTGTTAAAAATAGCCTTTCTTTACAATTATATGATTTTATTTTCTTACATATATCAAAATGGATACACACACACACACAGAGAGAGAGATATATATATATATATATATATACCCATATCAATAATATTTTTTTATATACACATCCCGATATAAATTATATTTACATATTTATATCTACACACACACACACATTGTGTGTGTGTGTGTGATATGATATATTTATATTCAAAGGATACAACAAGTTAACTAATATCTCATTAAGTTCGATGTTAAAATCTATTTCTCAAAACAAGATTTAAAACAATAATATAATGTTGTTAACAAGTGAAATGTATTTTTAAGTTTATTTTTTGAATAAAATAATGACAACTTATCCCAAATAAGAACGAACAAAACCATTTTACAACCAATGAAAGAATGAATAATATATAAATTTCTTGAGAATTATAGATAGGGGAATAGGTTAAATTTATAACATGTTAACTATATTCCTATTCTTAAATTTTATCATAATGAAAATATTATTGTAACTAATATTTTTAGGTGTTTTTATAAACCTAAATATCCATAATCACCTTCCATTTTAATGCTAAAATATGCTTAGTGATGGAAACACAAAAATCTCTTTTATTTACTTCCATAACTCATAAAAGTAGAAACATCATTGTTTGAAAGAAAATTCAATAATGAGTGAAACTATTTTCTCTCAATACAATAAGATAAACAAATAAAATATGGATAACAAATTTATTGAAACTCAACTTACATTCATTCCTTCAAATCTTCATTTCAATACAAATGAAAGATCAACCTCTCAATCCCATAATCCAAGCCTTACAATATTCTTTTCAATAGATGAAAGCATACCCACAATATTCCATTAAACAAGGTTTACAAGCATGTACAAAATCAAGGATAGGATTCTATTACAACATGTAGGAACAAGCTTTATTCTTCTCAAACAGAGAGGATAACATGACTCAACATTTAAAGTGAAATGATTAAAGATTAATCCAGAGAGATAGGAGAATAATTAACAATAATTACAACATCATTACAAAATAATAATAAAATGCAAGAGGATAAACCTCCCCAAAATGGGGAACAACATGTCAAAATTTCAACTTTTCTTCTCCAAACTCCAATCCAAATATCCAAGTTTTTACTCTAATATATTCTTTAAGCACAAGGAAGAAGGGGCTCAGTTTCCTCCCAACTAAATGGAATCATCACATGCCATCTCCAACACATGGAGGACATGCTAGCCTCCCTCCAAGCCCATGAGAGAGAGATAGATTAACAAGCCTCAAGAATGCACAAGTGAAGGGAACAAGGGTGAAAATCACACACATAAATTTTCACACACAACAATCAAATGAACAAAACTTATCACATGAGGAAAAATTCCATGTTTTCCTCCAAGGGGAAGAGTGGAAAGAAGCCCATAAGAAGCCAAAATGTGAACCAACCATAGGAACACTATAAAAATCTCCAACATGCCCTCCTTATCTCTCCTTCCCAAACACCAAGCCTCCTCCTTGGAAGGATTTTCAAACCATACATGATTTCCTTTCCAAGGATGGAGAAGGAGGTTAAAACCATATGAACAATCCTTCTCCACATAAAACCATATGAGGTGAGAAATAAAATGAGTACCATAATTTTTTTCCCATCAATCCATGTGGTGTGAGAGGGAAAAATCCTCCCTCTTCCCCCACACAATTCCAAAAATCCATCTCAAAAGTAGGATGGATTTGAGAAGTGAAAGAAACAACAATCACACAATACAACCATAACCAAACATGCAACAAACAAATTCCAACAACCATTAATTTTCTTCACATTATAATATGGAAAACAAAACAAGATTATAAATCCTACCTCAAAGACTAGTAATGCAACTTTAAAAACAACAAGCTCTCCCTAACTCCAAAATCCAAGCTGTCCAAATCCAACTCTAAGAGTAAAAAAATGACAGGCCAAAGGTCCCACCCCTCTCCATGAGGGAGTATAAAAAGAATAAAAAATTTACCATCCTCCTAAATGAGAGAGTGACATGTTTCACCCATCTCATCTTCCAACAAAATATTCCAAACATCAAAAAGAGTATAAAAAAACTTATTTATGAGGTAATCTCCCCAACTCCCTAAAATGAAAATAAATCCAACACACCTCAACTTTTAAGAAAACATAAAAAACAACCACCCTTACAAGATGGTGACATGAGAGGGATCAAATGGGAGGGAAAATCCCATTTTACCTTGAAAAGATACCCCCTTACCCATAGGTAGGGTCCAAGGGGTCTATTTCCATGTAAGGGAGACCCCAAAGTGAAAAGGAGCCCTTGAAATTGCCACGTATAGCCCAAATTCGAGATTGGTTAAAGTGGAAAAATAGTATAGGTGGTAGAACCCACCCACATGATAATTAGGTGGTCCCAAACCACTAAAAAAATTAATTAACTTAAATCACAATTAACACACATAGGGGCCATTACGTCCCTAAACTAACTCATCACAAGACTAAAACAAATTACAATTAGGAATCACCTATGGTGTCTAAACACAAATATGATACAAAGACACAAGGATACACACAATCATACATGGCTAAAGGACTCGTCCCAGTTAGTCGCTTGTGTAACTTGAGGTGCTACTCTGAAACCCATGTTCTCCTTTGTGCCCTGTAATCTACACACTCAATTCACACATTAAACATACATGCTTGATAAATAATAAATCAAATAAATAGTCAAATATATTGACAATAAAATCAATCATGGACATTCATTCTAACTATACAACAATCAATAATTATTTCACTTATGATTGACAATCCAAATCCAGAAAGAAACCAACATCCAAACGAGATAACTATCCAAAATGTCACATATGTTTCTACAAAGAAATCAAAACATAGAATTCATCCAATTTATTCCATGATAACATCCAAAGTAGAATCATCATAATTAATGGTCACAATATGAAATAGATTCATCATTCATCCATCATATATCTAGTAAAATCCATCTAAGTTACATCCTGTTAGTATCCATAATAGTGTGGGTACAAGAAACTAGCAATATGTATCACAATAGTTTATTGGCAAAAATTCCTCAAATTCCACCTATGTCACAAGTGTAATTTACGACAAGGATACAGTGATCAAATATAATTATATCAATGTCAATAATCCATAATGCGACCACATATTATCTACATAGTGCTAAATCAATATCTAAAACCTAGTAAATGAAATGAGTTTGTAAATTTAACAATGCACAAAAGGGGTGGGCACTACACTTAATTGATAAATGTATGGTTTGGTAAATTAAATAAAAATCATTTTAGGATTATTCACCCCTTCTTAGTGCACTTTCCTTCTAAAAATGTGTATTAGAGCGGGTTGTTGAGAAACAAGTCTAATTACTTGAAGGAGATCTTAGAAGAAAAATCCATAGGAATGTATTCAGATGTTGAAGTTGAATTAAGGTGGAGGAATGAAGTTGATCAATTAGTTATTCATGGCTTACAAGATCATATTAAGGATATAAATATAGAGCATGGTCAATCCATCAAGGGTTTGGAATCATAGGTTGAAATTATGTCAAAATCCCTAAAGGAGAAAAAAGACACTTGTTCTAAGTATTAAGAGAGGTTAAAATATTTAGAATCATATTTAGAGAGTTCATCTACTAGGTTGAGGATTTATTATAGGCTCGAGATGAAATATGAAGCTCTTGATGGGATTTTATAAGGTAAAAGAGCTACAAGTAATAAGATTGGCCTATTATTGAAGGAAAATCCAAAGGAAAATGATGGTGAAGCTGGTCCAAGTTCTAAATTTGATGAGAAAGTGACCAGGAAGACTGATTTGAGAAGATTTAACTCAGCTAAAAAACCTAATTCTATGAGGTATGGTACTTATTTAAATGTATATTACTCTTTTTTCATGGTTTTTATCATATAGCTAGAGTTTTGAAAAGAAGGTCTCCTAGGAATGGTGAAGCTCTCTTCAAAGATGAATGGTTTTCATGTTGTGAGTATGGTAACAAGGCTAGGTATTGTATATGGAATATATGTGTATTTTAACCAAGAAGAAAAATGAGTGTTGTTGTGTGTCATAAGTGCCACAAATAGGGACATCATGTTAGATTTATTCTCCAAGGTGGAACACCGAGAGTACATCAAAAGGAAAAGTTTTCAAGAGGAAATTCAACTCCATCAATGAAACCAAGATTGTCATGTCAGATCAAATAGCTAATAAGGAAGGTAATTAAGACAAATATATCAAGTGCAATGATAATCAGTCCAATATGCAGTTTTGAAGCCTAGTCTAATGAGGATTGTTAAAAAGGATTCCAATGAGATTAAAAAGGTATGTTTTCCTTAGTTGAATGGTTCAAAAGTGAATAATACCATATGTTCCTAAATGTAATTCATTCCCCTGTACATGAGAAGATGAGGAATCTAGAAGTTTGGAACACTTCAAGTGTTGTAAGGTATGTTATATCATCTATTAATGTATTTTGAGTTCTTGGTAGGATTACGTGTTTGAGTTTGTCATGTTGTCTTTCTTATCAAGGTTTTTTCATGTTTGTCATTGTATTTGTATAACATAATTTGTCAATATGAGAAGATTTTGTGGTATATTTTAATTTTTAATAGACTCATAGGTTTGCCTTGTTGTTATCATATGAAAGATACTTCTTGGTAGGTCAAATCATATAATTTTGTCTCGCATGCTGTCCAAAAATATTTTAAATTCTAACTAATAAATAAATATTTAAAACTACTATTAAAAACTTTAAAAAATCATGTAAATTCTATATTCCCTACACCTTGGTGTTTATAAGTGCTTAACAATACATGTTTGGTCATTTTATATGTTTTTGGTCATATTTTTGTTATCAAACATATTTTTCTTAAGGTAAATAAAATACAAAAAGAAGGACACGAGTTATATGCTTTGACCCATGTGTGTGCTTCATGGCCATCCTACTCATGTTGAAGAAAATAATGTGTATCCATGAGTGTGTCTAATTTTTATGAGTGCTTGACTTTGTTTGAGTCCAAAATAATCATGCAATGTAAATGGTATGATCAAAGAGTTTTGTGGCTTGTAGAGTTGAGTCTTGATGCTCAAAAGTATCAAGAAAATGGTGTTCAATGTTGATGTCTAAGTTGTAGGTCTTAGAGTCTCATGGAAAATAATTAACATCATAATTATTGTGTGTTTAAACCCTTGTTGAAGTATAGCCCTACTTTGGATAGTTCTTACAAGCATTTTTAATTCTTTTAAAGTTCTTTGTCATATCTTATTCATTGGATTCATGAGAGTGTACTCAAATGGAAATTGTATCAAAGGTATGTATAAGGAGGTATGAAGATACCTCATCAAGGAATCAAATAATCTCAAAATGAAAAATTACAAATTGGCATGCTACAATTCTAATGGACATGATGTGATTGTGAGGTACTTCATGTGTGACCATTCCTTTTGAAGTATGTGTTTTTCAATAAAGAGTAAAAAGTTACATAAAATATCAAGCGAGGTTTGAAGATTCTTACATGAGTTTTCTTAGGTTGATACTTGAGTTACGAACCCATATAAGTCATACAAGATATAATATGGTAAAATTTTGTGAAATAATTAAATAATTAGGATTTTGATTGCATCCTATAGGTGTTCCTAGATGGTGGAGTTTAAATAAAAAGTGATCTATGAAAATGAGAAAATGAGGAGTACTCTATAATGTATTAGATGTGAAAAATGGTTTAAGTAGGATTCAAGATATCTATGCGTGAGGTACTTTAAGTATTACCACTCTTGTAAAGGTATGGAATTTGTTCCTTTCAGGTGAATTATTGTCAAAATAGCTGTGTTCTATGTTATATTTGATGAGACTATGAAGATTTTTCAACACCTAGAAGGTTATCTTGAAGGAAGGTTAATGATCTATCAATTTGTGTATCTTATTGTGGTCTTTGTCAAATATCTCGGTATGTGTCAAGATGTCTTGGTCATATGCTAAGTTATGTTCTTACTGATCTGTCAAGATGTGCTCTCACTCATGAATGAGTCTCAAGATTCATAGTTAGACTTGAAGGGATATAAATTGGGTTTTAAAGTCTCTTTATCTATAGTATGTTGCATACACCTAGGGAGTCGTATAAGTTGAACCTTGAAGTTACGATCTAATGTAAGGAGTTTGAAGTCCGAAAGGTTATGAAAGAATGAGAATTTTAAAATTCTCCTAGAAGTATCAAAAGCTAACCAATCATGGTAAATATAAATGTTACAAATATGAAGATATTGTCCAAAGGTATAAAAATGGATTTGTGGAACTGATCCAATCTAATAGAATGATCCTATATGTTTTTATGCCTAATTGAATATGACTACGTGAGAATATAATGAAAGTGACCAAGAAAACACTATTTCAAGTATGTTATAACATGATAAGTCAAGTCCAAAGCAGCAAGTGGCATGGTAAAGGCTCTTTTTTGACTAGTAGAAGTCAATATATTGTCAAAAGATGGTTAATCTTTGATAATCAATAAAGCGATAAAATAAGGTATAGAGGTTAATAATGGCATACCATAGGTGAAGAGTAATATCAAGACATGATACAACCTTTTACATGTTATGAACAAGGATCTCATCATCTCTGTGTCAAGACAATTATGATCATGTAACCCACATGTTTATGTATTCCCTTTAAGGCAAATGACATGGTATGAGTGACTTAAAAGTGTAAATAGGGTATGAAAAATTTGTGCATGCTCCTTGAGATCAAGTTATATGCTTCTAAAATTTTATAGGTTTGGAAGATTGTCTAAGATCTACAATATACTAAGGATTATTTGAGACCATGATTTGGAAGTTGAAAAGGGATATGTGTTATCGATTTCTATTTATGTCTTATCAATTTAGGTATTACCAGGTATTGGTCATAGATGATTGAAGATCCTCGTGACAAAGCGTAAGGACTATTCAAGGAAGAAAAACTAAGTGAGAGTGTGAAGAGTGAAAGTAGTATGTCACAGGACTAAGGAGATATTTTCAAGACAAAAGTTGATATATTAAATGAATATCATATGTCTAATATAAATAAGGTTCCAGGAGTAAATTGAAGACATACTTGTATAAAATAAGTCTTCTACATGTGTCAAGAATAGATGGTGATGAATATACTTTATGCTCTCAAAATCCAAAATAAGGTATGTTAAATTACAATGGCATTTATGTGATGCTTTAGGTATATCAAGGGAAAAATTTCAGGTTGAGAATGGAGTTCACTTCAAGAAAACAAGAAATGATAGCAATCACACCGAGAAAGATGAGCTTGTGTTGAAAATCTATGTGTGAAAAGAGGTGTCCAAGATGGATGTGGCAAAGTAAAGGTCATTGGTAGAGGTATAAGTTTGAAGAATGTGATTAAAGAAGGGGGAGATAATTCTTGAGCTTAATCAAGTATGAAATAGACTAAATAATATAAAGGAGTATAACTCTTAATTTTATAGGTAAATTGACAAGTTAAGAAAACTACATGTTCAATCAACCATACAAAGTATGCGAAATGGTTGAGATAGTGATTTATGGCGTAACAATTATGGTTAACGCATCTAGAAAGCATTTAAACAAGGTAAGAGGTTTAATTTTTTTCTTCTTAATTAAGATTTCATAAGTATAGGGGTAGTTATGGGAAGCCATGTATTTGTGTGAGTGGGATTCTATTTCATATAAAAGATTGTTCAAATTACACCGAATGCATACTTAAGGGAACCTAGTCTCAAAGTTGTGTGAAGGTAATATGTGGAATAGTTGCGCTATGCTTGATTCTTGCCATGTTAGGATGGATCAAAGGAAAGGTAAGTGTGATATTTTTAATCTAAAAATCATGTTTTTTTCATGAATTAGTGTTATATATAGCATGAGCTCGAGTTCTATTGTTGATAAGATGGTATATTATAAGAAAATGACAGTGTTAGAGGAATATTTGGTGCTTTCAAGAATTGTTAAGACATAGAGAGTGATAGAAGACATGAATGAAGGATAAAAGGAGTATAAACATTGAGGTATCTTTGTGGGTGATCATATTAGATCCATGGATCATCTTTATGTTGTTATTGAAGTCGAAGAGAGGGAATATAGTCCCAAAGGGAGCTACTTGTGCAAGTAAGTTGGTTTTGTACATTGTTGTCATTGTGTGTTTCCTCTTTCCATGTATTATTTCCATTTTATACCTTTACATATATGTCAATGGGGGATAGAAGCATCAAAAACATGGAAATGAGGTCATGTAGGTTTTGGTCTTTTTCATTTCCATAAATGTTTCTAAAGGAGGTTTCCATCAATGACAAAGTGGGATATTGTTGGCCATTTTGTGTTTGTGATATCATTGATGTCAAATGTATTTATGGAAAATGGTGTCAATGTTCTTTATGAGTCTCTATGAGGTCTTAAACATGAAGGTTGATTGGTAGTGTGAGGATGTGGTGAATTCTAGGTGGTCCTGGTGTATGTTCTAGTCACCGAGTCACAATATTAGCTCTCCCAAGTTGTGTGAATAGTTTCTTGAGGTCATCCATGGTCCATGAGGTGTGGTTTAGGTGTTGATGAGTCTGTAAGATATGAGTGTGGTCAGTTCATGAGTTATATGCATTGAGTTAGGTCATTTCATGTCTATTACTAGCCCTAGAGCATGAAGAATGAGATGGATTCATGAGATTTGGAGATGATTAGTATTTTCCAAGAATGGTAGCATCATAGTGGTAGTGAACATGAGGTGTGTGGTTAGTTCAAGGTCATAAATCTCAAGTACGATCCATGTCTGAGGTCCTTGGGAATAAAATAGTTAGAAACATGCAAGTAAGGTCAAATAATTCTTAATCGATTGAGATTTTGAGATAATTTTGGCTATATGGTGAGTATGGAAAGTTATAGGATATTTTCATGACTATTAATGATAAGTTTTAGAACAATCTAAAGAATTTTTAAAAAATATTTAAGTTTATGCAAAACATAATAAGTTATAGTGTGATTTTTAAGAAAATATGGAACTCATGATGCTTGTTGTGAATCATATGCTTAGTATGTGGACCTGATATATTTGGAATAAATTCTTAGGTTAGTTATGAAGGTTTCAAAAACATAATTAGATGGTTTAATTTTCTTTTTTAATTAATTATCATTAAGAAGGTAATTTTATTTAACACCCTAGCTAAACCCTATGTATAAGCAAATTGGAGGCAATTTCTTGTACCAACCCAATATTAATTAGTTTTACTCTTCCATCTTTCTAGAAAGGTATATTTGAGCATGTGACAACATGAGGGCTGCACTTCAAAAGGCTTATTTATGAAGACGTTGAGTTTAAGGTAAGATTTTCCAAGTGCGTTTAAACATAAATTTACATTATTTTTATCGCTAGAGTTTTTATACATGTTCATGAAGGTTTTAGGTCATGGTTGTGATGAAAAAGTGAAAATTGTTCCCTATTTGTGAAGACTAGTTTTTGGGGCACTTTGGAGCATCTTGTGTTAAAATTAAAATTTCTTGAGGTAAAGGAGGAGTTAGGAATCAATTAAAAAACAAAATTGATCTTGGTTCATATATATTTCAAATTGAATATAAAACTTATATTTTTGATATGGTATGACAAAGTTATGAGTTTCTCTTTAAGGGTAAAATATGGAAGATGTTTGTTCTAGCAAGGTGTCAAATGGCTTCATGAGGTAAGATGATGTTACTGAGTTTTTATTTCTTGGTGAAGGTTTTTGTGTGTGTATACATCATGTATAATTATATTCCATTATTTTTTTAATCTTGGAAGTGTGTTTTGGTGTGATGGACCATATTGAGCTCAAAGTCGGTTCTTCCTCAAGGTGTACAAACTACTTTTTAAGAGATTAGCTTGGTTGAAGGCCTCACACTTGGATTTGTAATAAATTATAATTTTTATGGAAATATAAATAATAGGTACTTAAAATATTATATGGTTTTTGTCTTTATGATTTGGTTTGATGGCTCTTTCGGATCAGGTTTGTGAAGAATAAGGTATGCTGATTTTTAAGATAGGTTTAGTCAAGTGGAAGATTGAGTTAGTTGATGCATGCAATGGATTGGATGATTCTTGATATCACCTAGAAAGTGAATATGGATACATTTTGTTCTTATTTAATGAATTTTTAAGTATTTAGAGTGAAAACAAGGGTTCAAACTAGTTCATTTTGTAAAACTTGTTTTTGGGAAACATGACTTGGTAAAGAGAAATGTTGTTGTGCATTGAAAATGTAAATATATCAATATATATAACATGAATGGATGTGATGTAATAATATTTAGGATTATATAGAGTGATTATAATCCATATTTTATTTTATTTAGAGTGTTCTTGATTCCTAAAGGTGAAGACGGGTCTGGAAACAACCGCTCAAGTGAAGGATATGAGACTTTTGGACTATCTATGAATTATTTGATTGGTAACAGAAAATGTGAAACCATGGATGATGGTTATATTCTATATTACACATGTTGGATGAATTTATATATTGGATTATAATCATTTTGGAGTTAGTGATTAAACTAAAATGAAAAATAATAGTCTAAACTAAATGATATAGTTGTAAATAATGAAAATAAAATGTAATAAATAGACCCAAGAAATATAAAAATGAAATATGAAACCCATAAAAAAAGAGTGTTAGGAAATTCCTTAGCTGATTTACAAATGTCGTGGGACTATGTTGCATTGGAGAGAGGATGAGTAGGAGGAGGAAGTGACCAAACAGATCTCAAGACAATGTAGATCTAGACTATCTAAGTAGAATGTGGCTCTTGGAGAGGGTTGGAGGTGCCTGGTCACCTTGGTTAGAGATATGGGTTCCCTCATCTATGGAAATGAATAGGAAGCTCCTCTAAGGTTGCGCTAAGGATCTCTTGTGTTCAAATTTTTTGAATGAATGTTGTTAAACTTTGTTGTATGTCAGTTTAAATCAAAGATGAAAGAAGCACTGCCAACCCTGCAGAAAGCATTAAAACCCTAAAAATAAATATTCTTATGAAGGGTTTAGACTTTCAACAGCTATCAAATAGATAGACTTATCACAAAACATTGCAGTACATCTCATACCCAATGTAGTTCTATGTGTGTGTAAATCATGTCCTAGGTGCTCTTGTGTCATTTGCACTTTGTGAATAGAAAGTAATAACTAGATGTAGAATGTAATAAGTGGTGCATGGAATAGATAAAACTCCCCTCATATGAAGTGTCATGTAGATGAACCAGCTTTATCCCTTGGAATGGATCTATATAGATGCAAATGGAGCTCTAGATGCCTTGGATGGATGCAAACTTAGTTGGTGATAGCAAGTGTTTAGTGCTTGGTCCCTCATTATGGTCTCACAACTTCATATTTATATGGTACTCTTTTTCTAATTTCGTAATTAACCCCAAAAGGTCGATCACCAAAAATATAGAAAGCTAAAAACAGCTAGAAGTGACCAAAAGTTGAGAGTAAAGTACAAAGAAGATCGGGCACCCGAGTCCTAGCTAGGCACCCTGTGTACAAGATGAAAAACACAATGTGATAGTACTAACTCAAAAACATGGGTGAAAGAGAAAAAGTAATGATAGAAAGAAAAGTAAAAACGACAAAGAAAAGGATTAAATAGTTTTCTTTTTTCAGTTGAGAACCATATGAATAGTAGTATAAAATTAGGAGTAAATAATTACCCAACGTGTGCAATTTAGCATCTACATTTTCCACTACTTCATATTGGTGAGTAGAATGCTTGGTAACATAAAGTAAATAGAGATGGGTACCGATACCCATGTAAAGTTATGTATAAAACTTGCTGAGGGAATAGAGAAAGCATGAAATGACCAAAACAATGGAGCGTGGAGACTAAAGATGAAAAAGTGTAAAAAGTGATGAGAGGAAACCTAGGGTGGAAGCCCATGTGTAGATACCAATGTGTGTGATGTACTTTCTTATTAGTATCCTTTTTGTGATATTGAATGATATTTTTGTTGTTGTTGATTGCTTGCTTCGCATATAGATGGACTGTAAAAACCATGTGTAAAGACACATGTATATAGCAAAAATATTGTAGTGAAAGTATGAAAATGAAAATGGAACATGTACACATGATATGTGATGAGAAAAAGGGTGTGAAAAGAAGGATATCCTATAATTGTAGATGAAGTGAGAGTTTTTTGTGTGATCTCACGCCACTCCTAAAAATATGAATAAATCTCTGTACTACCTGGTTTTTTGGGAGATCCGATGCCATTGGTCGAATTAATGCAAAGATGGAAGAACACTATATCCTCCAACAAGTAACTACTCCCGAATGTTAAGGATAAACTTTCCTATAAAATTTGTTATGTATGCATTTATGTAGACTGCTTCTTAACCCATTCATTATATAACCCATTATATCATAAATAGAAAACTAAAAACTAAATTTTTCCAATACTTTACTATGTAGTTTGTATAAACCAAAATGATTCCCACCCTCTTTGGGGGCGCATGTGATATCGTAGATATGAGGATGCGGCCACAAGATATGACCAATTGCATAAAATGTGAAATTCATGGGGAAGGGAAATGAGCTTGTTATAAACCAAGGCACACGCAAACAAGTTGCTAGGAAAACACGTGTTAGTACGAACAAGCATGTATGTAGAAAAACAATTGTAAGATATGCAAACAATGTGTAATCTAGAATGCAAGTAAACACGTAAGGTGCCAAATATAGACCATGAAAAGTGGATTACAAACATGGTACATCACTCATGATATCACAAGAAACTTGAGTTCATAGTCTCTACAAACAAGCAAACAGTGTACACACCAAATAAAGGGCAAGGCCTGCATACAATAACAAATAAAAGACAAACAAAGGGATATCCACGGTATCAAGTAATCTTACAAAACAAATGTTAAACATGAAGTACCTATTAGCATGTTATAAATATAACACATATGTCAAAAATGTGTATAACCAGAGAAATTAAAGTGCTAAGTATATAATAAAACAATAACACATGTAGTGTATGAAATTAGATGCCCCTAGTAGCCATTGTGGTGTATCAAGAATCCATGTTGTGTGTCGAAGCTCGTATCTGTGATCACAACTAAAAATTATGTGAATGCGCATGTGTGTATGGTAAAGATAATGACATATAAGAGACATATCTAGTATGTGTAATAAGAGGAAAATATAAAAGAACATGCAAACAAGAGTAAAACCAAAAAGATCCACATGTCCCCTAAGGATATGTTATGGATGGATGGAATGGACTGCAAAATGGATCATATGATCCACATGTCCCCTAAGTGAATGGATTTGTATGTAGTGAGGTTCATTTGTTTATGCCCCCTCAACATTCAAGAATGAATCGTAAATGAGAGTGCATCATTGGGAAATGGTCAAACTGTTTGTTGTGTGTTGTGTGTTGTGGTGAGTGTGTATGCATAATGATAAAATGTGACCCAGAGATAATGTATAAATATGCATGATGATGTATCCTAAATAGTATATCATGATTATTTGATCGAGAGAGATGGTGATGTATCCTACAAAATATACCATGACAAGGTGATGGGATATGTGATGATTTAGCATATAGTGTATGTCAATATATGATGATGGAAAAGGTGACCATTTAGCCTATAACATATGCCACTAACCTAGTAATTTCAAATGATAGAAGGTTGAATAATGAATGTTCCAGTGTGATAAGGTCCATTTGAGATGTATACCTCAATATTCCAGTATGGACCGTGAGACTAGAGTGCATCATAGGGTCATGAGTGAAGTGCGTACAAGTAGATGTGTATAGTATGTGTGGTGATGAAAGAAAACCATGTGATGTGTATTATAAAAAGTGATGATAAGATGTAGTGTGAGGTGTGTAAATCCTATTTTTAGTGTGTGAGGTTCATGTGTATAGGATACCCTCAACAGTCTAGTGTGAACCAAAACACAAGAGTGTGTCATCGGATAATGACTGTGCTAAGGTGTATGTGGCGATGCCTATGCTAAGATATTAAGGTAGGATAATGTGAAGATGAGAGATGTGTTGATTCTAAGATTGGAGGAATGTGTGAATTTTATGCCTTCCAAGTGTGTAAGATGAAGAATGTAATTATTTAATGTCATCTAGAATATCATGATTTTGAGGGTCAAAGTCGAATGGGTAAGCATTAGAGACCTAATAAGAAATGGTGTCGGGTTGATCATGTAATGATCCATTGAGGCATAAATTGTACAAACCCATGAAATATTCCTCACCAATAAAGGGTGGTAAGGGGCACCCATGTAAATACCATCAAGTAATATTTTTCATATAGCCATGAAAGTAACTATTGCAAATAAAGACATGACTGAAAGGAATGGGGAAAGATATGTCTATATGATAAGGATCTAGAGTACCCTAATGTAATCAAGTGATGATTTTACAAATGTAAGTGGTGCAGAATGAGGATCACATGCAAGGAAGACCGTGAGGTGAAAGACATGTAGACCATAAGTGGCAGTGATGTGAACAAACCCATGATAAAGATGAGGAGCATGTGGTGGAGGGTAGAGGTCCTCAAAAGAAAATCCTAGTCAATTCAAGCCCTCATGTGTACATATAGTGTCATCACAAGTAGGATCAAATGGAATGTGTTCCCAATATGAATCATTCATGAAAATCATGCATGTGAATGGAAGGTGTGCTAATGGAGGTGGTGCATGTGAAGGTGTAGAAGATAGAGTGATGTCTGTAGAGTGGATAGGGCCCCGATAAAGAATCATCACAATAGTAGTAGCAAGTGGAGGAGATGTTGCAGATAAAAATTTATCTATCACAAAAATAACACCTTCAAGAGGTTGAAAATGAGGTGGTTTATCCATAGGTTGAGGATCATCAATAGTATTAGTGTGTGGAATAGGAAGACTAGTATTAGGATCTTGGTCACAATATTGGAATGGGTCATGGTAAAGAAAAAAGTATATTCCATGCCATCATGTATGGATTTTGCATAATGGTGTATAGTAGAAACAACATCTTGTATAGTATGGAGCCATGACCCTTCAAGCAAATAATTATAGGAGACTGCAAATTTAATGATGAATAATACAAAGTGTTGACAGTTTTTTCCTTACACGATAGGTAAAGTAATGTGACCAACACATGGAAAAATAGACCAATCATACGCACAAAGTGAAAGACAAGATGGACTAATATCATGACTCGAAATACTCAGATTCTCAATGAATGACATGGGACATAAGTTGAGTTCAGATACATTGTTAATTAAATTATGCTTGACACCAACATTGTGAATGAAACAAATGAAATGAAAAGGTGAGTCATTGTCAAAAGTGTTAACATAAGTGGAAGGATTAGATTTGAATTCGTGTTGAGAAAATGCATTTCCAAAAGGTTTATATCTTGAGTCAGGATGCATATAAGAACGCATGTGAGTAGTAGAGAGAAGGTGTTGGACTTTATGTCATAAATCAATATTTACAAGTAAGTGATCATTGATTGAGATACACATAATGGCTAGACTCTATGATGATAAACAAATAATGAGGATCCTAAAAGAGTGAATAATAGAGTATGAGTTCAAAAAAATGATTAAACTAAAATTGAAAATAATAGTATAATCTAAATGTTATAGAAGCAATAAATAATGACAATAAAATGTACTAAATAGACCAAAGACATCTATGCAATGAAATATGAAGCCCTAAAAATAAATAGGGTTAGGAAAGGCCTTAGTTTATTTGTAGATGTCACATGACCGTCATAGTGGAGACCGCCTAAGTAGGAGGAGGAAATCATTGCACCCGATCTCAAGATAATGCAAATCTAGACTGCAGGGGAGACCGGGGAACTAGGAGAGGGATGGGGGTGCCAGGGTGCCCCAGTGCTCGAGATCTGGGCACCTGGTCTAAGAAAATGACTAGGGAACTGTTATGGTGAAATCACAACACCCCTAATTTCTTGCAAGTGAATTGTTTAGATAGTGTGATTTGTCAAACATGGAGTCATCCCAAAGTGTGGGACTTTGCAATTGGGATAATCTGTTGGTGCGTAAACACAAAACCCTTAAATTTTTGCAACTCAATGGTTCGAAACTCTCGGTGTGATTTCATAACATGGATCTTTTCCCAAAGTATGGGACTTTTCGATTGGGAAATATCTCTGGGATGAAGGCCGGTTCCTATTCTTCTGTTCATCTGCACACATAAAATTTGTAGAGGATCTAATCTAAAACCTAATCTAACTTACCAAGGAGACAGGGTTATGAAGATACAAGAAAATAAACCTAAATTAACAGAGGTGATGCACCAAAGGAATGTTGAACACCTACTTTGCAATTAAACACAAACCATTACAAGTGTAATACAACCACCATGCACAAATAGCTAGGATTGTAATGAGAGATCAGGAAGATACAATAAACATAAGAAAGCATTGAAATCATCCACATACTCATTTTTATTGCTCTAAGAATTTGATACAATCCATTACAATGGACAAGAGGCACAAACTTGCATTACAGTTTGAAATGGGAGGTTTGAACAACACAAATTCACTTGTAGATTAGAGAAGAAGGGAGGGTGCAAGGAAAAATTTTCCAACCTTTAGTAAATTTTCCCTCCTTACAATATATAGGAAGAAAATAAGAGAAGGGGAGATAAGGAATTCGAAATCTAGCTTCAACCACCCCAAAAATGCATTCAATTCTCTTGCAAATCATGGGTTCCATGACAAAACCCATTCCTCCATGTGTTGTTTCTTGTTGGACAAGAAAGGAATCCAATAATTCATTAATGGTGGCAGGTGAGAAACCTTAAACACCTAAAAAAAATGGTAGTTTATTAGCAAACGTCGAGAGCTTTTTGAAAATTCCTCTCTTGCTCAAATTCGAGCTTCTAGTTCAAAGTTATGGCCATCTGAAGGTCGAGGTGTCATTTTGCAACTATTGATCTTCCTGCTTTGGAGTCCGAAAAGCATGCAACCTCTGAAACCCCAAAATTCAGACTTTCAGACATTTTTGTTTCGAAAGTCAAAACACTGTTCATCTACAAAATTTACTTGAGAGTTCTGAAAGTCTGAAACCCAAAAGCCCAAAAGTCTAAAATTTTGGACTTTCGAATTCAAAATTTTAGACATTTCGTGTGATTTTCATGTTTTGGGGCTTGAGACTTCCAAAACTATGAATTTCAAAACCCCAAAAGTCTGAAAGTCCAAAACTTCAAACTTTTGGAGTTCGTAATTTTAGACATTTCGTGGTCATTTTTTTTTTCCATTTTTTGCTTCGAGAGTTCTGAAACTCTTAAACTGAAAGTCTGAAATTTCATACTTTTAGAGTTTCAGATTTCAGGATTTTTTCTCTCACTGAGATCCTCGAAACCCGAAATTTCAAAAGTTTAGACTTTCAGAGTTTACGATTTTAGACATTTTCAATCCATTTTTGCCCTACTTTCTCCAAAATGCCGAAATTTCTGAAATTTGAAAAATTCAGGATTTTCTCCATTATTTTTTTCTTAAGCTCTAATATTCTTCGACATTTCCATTATCCATCCTTTCCTGATTCTAACAACATTTCCATTGTCGAGCTTGACCACAATCTAGTTTTTGGAAATGAATGTGAGCTCACATGATTAAACTACTCTCTCCTCTTTCTCCTGCAACATTGTGTTTGATCAATTTTTCCCGGGGCAAAATTGATAAAAATAACCTGCGAAGAAGTTCACTTCCTATCCTATCCTAGTTCCAACTACTCCAAAGTGCAAAGAGTTGCGAGATCTAAAACTAATTTAATATTTCTAAGGAGACAAAGATAGATAAAATGTATGAAAATTAAAACCTACTCTAAGGTAAGGTGATGTACCAAGAAGGACGTTAAACAAAATACATAATAAACACAACACTACGAACCTTATAATGAAAATAACAACAATACACAATAACCTTGCATGCAATGAAAGATCATAAAGATGCAATAGAAGAGGGTTTGAAACATCCACAGATCTTATTTTATTGCTCTCAAATTTGATACAATACATCACATTTAGGGCTAAAGGCACAAATTTTGCATTACAATGTCTAGTAGGGAGGTTTGAAATCTCCACAAAATCTCTTATAGACAAAGAGGATAAGGGAGGGGCATATACAAGGTGTCCAACTTTTTAAAATGAGCCCCTCTTTACAATATATTGAAAGAATGAAAGAAGGGAGAGATGGATCTGAAATCTTGTGAGACATTTGGTATCATGACTTGTATGTCATTAGACAGTTTGAAGACGAGTCCATTACATATTTCGTCACTTGATGGCATGGCATTATAAACCAATTTTTATTTACACTCCTTCACACCGAACTCACTAAACACTTCTCATGTTCATGTATGAACATATTTCTTCGACATTGCAAATCCAATCTTTTCAAATGTTTGACGAAGTATTCACTATGGTTCGCAGACTATAAATCATGTCTCGAGTAGGGTCAAATAAAACATAAATCAAACAAACCTAAATATGAATTTACCAAACCATCTCAGAGATAATGATAAATCTAAGAGTGCAACCAATCTTTGGGTCATCAAGTATTCTTGTATATCCATATCTAGCACGTAGTCTCAACAATGATCCCCTAGACCTATGGCTAACTACACTCCCCAGGAGAATCATATAGTTTAATATTTCATAATTTAATGGATGTTAACCTAATCACCCTTTCTCCAATCTAGCCATTTGATTAATCTAGAATGAAACCCGTGTGGTATCATGATGATCCTTCTTGTAAATACCACCAATTCCGAGGACATGACATAGAGAGGTGTTGAACTTTTAAAGACCTAGTCCAAATATTCATTGATTAAGGAAATATTTAGGTGGAAAATATAAATGCATCACCAAACCAACCACTTGAAATATTCAATCAACCATTTCCCATCCATACACCAATAACTCAAGCTAACACTTCTTCTACATATCAAACCCTAATGCTCATATTATAAACATTATCCATACCAGTGATTAAGATCTTATTCCATCAACAACCTCATATCCTTCATCAACTATCACATCCACTTTGCTTCACTAATTATTCATACAGCCATAAGATCATTGACACATATCCCCATAACCACAACAATTTTACCTACGTTTACCTAGGAATCCATTCCTACATCTACAACTACTAGATCAACCCCATTTGCAAACATGTCATTCATACCCCTTAAAGTATTCATGATATATCTATTCTCACCTCCTTCCACATCCAAAATTGATTTGTACATCTAATATCACATCCACTCAATCACCTATCTCATCCACATCATTAGATTCAATCACTTTATCCACATCTATCTAACCTTTACCCATCATACCATCCCTAATTTCAGCCTTAGTTCCTCTTTCCTCACCTTTTCATGTATCCACTACATCAACTATTGTAACTAAATCAACGTCATCCTCCAAGCCATTTTCATCATTTGAAGAATTTATGAGAGCATTCCAACTTACCTTGACTTCAAATTCTCTTCTTATCATCTTCTTCAATCAAACACTTCTATAACAAGCCAATATTTTCCTTCCTTAGACCAAATCATGTGAAAACTACTTCCTCAACATGAATCAACCACAACACAATGTTTGAGTCCTCCAACCGCAGAGTGGTATTTCCTCCCAATGGTCCTTCTTCAAAATTATGATCTAGAACTCTTATCACATTACCCCAATTATCTCTTTCATAGACTCATAAGAAAATCAATATTCACCCTCCTAATATTAGACAAACCAACATTACATCATCTACCTTAAGATCACATACATCTCTTCTCCGACTGATCCTTTATCAAATATGCTTCAAACTACCTATCTACTCAAGCTAAAATCATCAAACACTTCTTCTTCTTCTAGAGCACCAAGCATTACAAAAGATGAAATTAAGACAACAAAACCCCAAAATACTCCAACCCCACATCCGACATCCAAATAATTTCAAACATCCACTTCTTCTTTCAAGACCAATACATCACATAAAGGCAAGGCACCTTCTATTATTTTTATTAAATCTTATGCGTGATCCTTCATAACCTACTTCAAAATTCAACCATTACGCTTCCACCCATTAATCCATTTGAACCAAACAACAAGAGTCCATCATGGTTCAACTCAAACCATATTTGAAAGTATGATCACACTCATGGACATGATACTAAGAAATGCAGAGAACTCCAAACTCTTGTTCACAACATCATTGAAGAAGTAGATATTATTCTCAAAATTGACAAATCACCTCCTTCCACATCTACACATCCAACTTCATCCATTAATATGTATAAGTCCCCTCAGCCATCACATACTTTTACGGCCATCCCAACACATAGTGACGATCCTTCACATGATGGTCCCCCCTTATTCATCAATGTTGTTCGAGATATTACCTTGATCCGGTCCGCACAATCCTAAATCAACATTTTAACCAACGTCCAACACATTTATCATTGTTCCTCCTCCTAAGGAGTTAACATCATCATCATCTTCCCCATCAACATTGAAAACTAAGGTTTATGTCTTATTTTCCCCTTTTCCTATTGAACAAAGTATCGTCAAACAACTTCATCAAGCCCCAATTAATATTTCTCTTTACGAGCTCATCCAAAGCCTTCTAGACCATAGGCGTGCTCTCACCGAAGCCTTGAAGTTTATTCGACATCCAAAGGATGAGATTTAACCCTTCGCATCCCTTGTAGGATCACTCACAGATCTCGTAGCTATTTCATTTGATGATAATAATATTCCAAACATCACACTAGAAGAACATGACCTTCCCCTTTTTATCATGGTTAATATCGATGATACTTACATTCAATAGTCTACAATTGATAATGGCACAAGCATTAATATTAACCCCTCACATACATTTTACCAACTTAAGATCCAAAACTCCATAGTCACCCAAACACCTATGGTCCTTCATTCCTTTAATGATGTTATCGCTCCCACCTTGAGAACCTTCATTCTTCCCATCTAAATTGGTGAGAATCTCCTCCATGAGATATTCTACATCATAGAGGGATAATTTAAGTTCAAGGTTATCCTCGGAAAACCTTGGATCCATGTTATGCACTACGTTACCTCTACTCTTCATCATTTCCTTAAGTATGGGTATGATGGGAAGATCATGATACTTCCTAGACATGCTCCTCCCTTCCAAATGTGCAATATGACCTATCGACCTAAATATTTCCTCATTCCCAAGAATGATCCATGAACACCATCCACTAGTTCATCCATCCCTTCTTCCAAATTTCCAAATGGCGACTCTCTAGATGAGGTTATGGAAAAAATTACACTTTGAGGAAGTATCTTCTCCTTATACTCAACACCCTTTCTACTCCACACAATCTCGGTAGACCCAAAAAAGCTCCAATGTACCAATCTGATGTCAGGGATATTGTCCCTTTTAGTCCACCGCATCTTCCTACCAATATTATCTATGGTGTTTTTAATACCTCTTCTTCTCACATCGATGACTATCCACACATCAAACCATATATTGGTGGTTTTGGATTTCTCAATAAACCATCCTTTTCCCACACATATCTCTACAATTGTGCGTGGAAGGTATTTGGTATGGGACATTACGAACATGGGCCACATGGTTTTATTATTTATCAATGTCACAAGCCATATGAGAGGTTTTGACTCGGTTATTAGGAACATCCTACTGACCCCATTCCACCATTTGAGATGTGCATGGACATGTCTTCTACATCTCACGTGTCTTCGGGTAAGGATGACATGGTGTCTATCACTTTTGACTTTTTTAGTCTTCACTATAACTTTGGAGCCAATCATGTATCAATATGACAATGAGGCTAGGTCCTTTCCTCTTTACCATTCGAGATGATAGAAGAGGAATCTTCTACCATCGATATTCTTCATTGCATTAATGACGATGCCATCCTTTCCCACATGGAGGAAGAATATTCTTATCTTCATAATACCTAGCTATCGACACATCCACTCTTCTCAAAAAATTCACCATCGACATCAATATCATAACTCCTCATGAGCCTCACATTCACAAATTTAGTCAATCTCTTGATCCACGCGAGCTTGAATATTTCACCACGTTCTTCTCTCATCATAGCTAGGATTTTTCATGGTCATACATGTCAAGTCTTTTCCTTCTATCATCATCCATAATGTTGTTACCTTTCCCAATGCTAAACCGGTTAAGAAGAAGCTTTGTTGCATGCACCCTTGAGTTTCCTTCCTTTTTAAATAAGAGTTACACCATCTTCTTTCTTCCAATTATATCATTCCCATTGAATATCCCCAATGGGTTTCCAACATTATACATGTCACTAAAGCATCTCGAAAGCTTCATGTATGCACAAAATTTTTATATCTTAATCATGCTTTCCCTAAGGATGAATTTCCTCTTCCCAACATTGATAAACTTGTGGATCTTAACACAAGACATGAAATTCTTTCTCTTATGGATGATTTTTCTGTTACAATCGATTCTCATCACCCGAGAGGACCAACATAAGACCTCCTTTATCACCCCTTGGGGACCTTTTTCTACCTCGTCATGCCCTTTGGTTTGAAAAATGATGAAACCACCTATCAACGGGCCATGACTTACATTTTCATGATCTCATCCACAAAACCATAGAATATTATGTTGATTACCTTTTAGGTAAATCTAAACAACACCACAACCATCTTATCATTCTCAAAGTCCCTTTTATGTGCATTATTTTATTTTTCCTTCGTATCAATCCAACCAAGTGTGTGTTTGGCATACTAATGGGTAAAATCCTTGGCTTTATCATATCTATTAGGGGCATTGAAATTGGCCCCGCCAAGATCAAAGGAATCAACTAAATTCCTCCTAATGTTAAGCAACTTCACAATCTTCAAGGAAAAATTCAATTAGTCCATCATTTCATCTCACAATTTTTGATCGTTTCCAACATTTTCATAAACGTTTTCGTAAAGACATAGAATTGAATTGGTATCATGATTTCCGCAAGTATTTTGATGACCTTAAGTAATATCTTTTGTCTCCATCTATGCTTACATCTCCACGTGAGGGGGATCCCTTTTATTTATACACATCTCCTACTAATCACCTTATAGGGGATATGTTAGCACATCGTGATGACTAAGGACTTGTGTAGGTCGTTTATTATATCATTCTCACAATTCACAAATGTGAGACTTGCTACACTAAGCTTGAAACATTGTGTTATGTTGTCTTTTTGCCACCTCCAAGATTCGACACTATCTTCTCAATCACAACACATATGTTGTTACTAGCTTTCATCTTATTAAGAAGATGAATTCTAAACCTTATTATAGAGATTTCATCACTCGATGGATCATACTCATGACCGAGTATGACCTCAAGTTCATTCCTCAAAATTACATTAAGGGCCAAGGTATCGCATACCAACTAGTTGAGGCCCCTCTTCCTAGTTTGTAACTTCCTCAAGAGAAATTCCCTTAAGAATCCATTAATCATTTGCATTATGATGTTGACATCCTTAAAATGATCTCTTCTTTGATGGATCTAAGTTTTAACAAGGAGGATGTGTTTGTGTTTTTCTTATTCCTCCTCAGGATTATCTTATTCCCCTTGCAAAAAAAACTTAACTTTGAGTGCAAAAATAACATGGAAGAGTTTTAAGCCCTTATCGTAGGCCTTGAAACCACCCTCTTTCTAGGTGTACAAGTCCTTGACATATATCGGGACATCGTTCATCTCTTCCCTCAAGCTTTTGATTCTTACACTATCCAAGTAGTTCCTTGATCATTGTATCATTTTGTTCATATGATGGCATCCTTGTGCCCCCATTCCATGGAAAATGGAAGAATCTAATTTTTTTTTTGTTTTTCATCTTGGTGATTGACCTTTCCATAATCTACCTTGTGTTAATCTTATCGAATCAATCCCCTTAAATCTTTTGTATTCCCAAATATTTGATTATCTATCTAAATCAATTATTCCACCAAATATATACAAAAACTCTAGGAGGTATTTCCTTCAACATGCTAACCACTATGTGATACTTGAGGCAATCTTTACAAGCACAAATTTGACAATATTATCATTTGATGCCTTAAATCCTATGAATATTCTTGTGCAATCCAGAAGTCCATGATAGTATTTATGGTGGACATTCTAGTGGCTTACCTGTTGCTAAATGCGTTCTTCATCTTGGCTACTATGTGTCTTCCTCGATCATGATCAAGTGAGTATGTTAAGAGATGTGAAAAATGTAAACAACATTCCAATCTTATATACGTTCCTAGTCAATATTTGTAGCCATCTTAGGACCTTTGGCCCTTCTCACACTCAAAATCCAACTTAATTTCTCTTTGTCATATTATCCTGAAGATAATGACCATGTTGAAGCAACTAATAAAACCATTAGAAATATTCTTGCAAAGACCATTGACCAATCTGGTCGTAATTCACATCTCCATCTTCCCTTTTCTCTCTGGGCTTATCAACTAGCATTCAAACTTCCACAAGAGATACAACATTTTATCTTGTATATTGATACAAATCCATACTTCATCTAGAAGTTCAAATTTTGTATTTGTGTGTGTCTCTTCGTGAATTCATATCTGGTGAAGATTATTTCCGAGAGTGTCTATAAAAATCTAAAATTGCAAGATGAACACTTTGCCTCTTTTCTTTTGGGCACCATCATACTTATCAAGAGTGCATTAATCATGCTTATAATAAGAACCTCAAGGATCATGAATTTAATGTCGGTGACCTCATCCATAAGGAAAAATAGAACATCACTACTCTAAAAGGAGATAACGTGGAATTTTTTTCACCTAACCGGATTGGACCATCCATTATCACGCATAAGTATGGGTTGGGAGCCTATCGATTGGCCTCCCTTGATGGTAAACCAGAACTAAAACCTCTTATTGCACTATACTTGTGACCATTTCTATGTTAGCATGTATACCAAAGTGTGCACTTTGTTATATCTTTATATCATCCCTCCATCATTAACCTTTTCCATCTATCATTGTAATGATTTGGAACTATGTGGTCTACCGTCACTTCTTAGATATAACCTTAAATATAGGAGCCACCGATATTTCCATAGCATATTCCTTATAGATAGGTTATCCCTTTTTGGTGAGAACTCTAGGATCATGACACCCATTATCTTTCATACTCACCTATTGGAACATTGCGAAGAGGGTCTAGGGGTGTTTTTAGAATATTCATTGTCCCCTCCTAAGTGGTCTACTTAGCTATTCTCATCTCTTCCCCTTGCAAATTCAAAATTCATGGATGCTCAAATAAAATTAAAAATATATCAAAATAGACTGGTCCTCGAAGGACAAGCTGCTCGTTCAAAAAAGAAGAAGAATAAGAAAGAAAAAAAATCGAAATCAAATCAAATCAAAGAAATAGACTGATCCTCGAAGGATGGCTATCATGATTATATATGTATAAAGTAGAGAATAATCTTAAAGGGTAGATACTCTCTTGTATTATGGAATTGAAGGCCTCCCACATTGATCAACCCTCCATTATAGTAGCATTCTATGAAAACTTTCTGCATTGATCAAATTTGTTCTAAGCCTTTGTTGTTTCCGCTTCCCGAGCTACGATATAGATTTAGGGAACACCACTTATTGAGAACCTTCTCTCTCATCCAAAAGTTATAGTTTAGACCCATTTTTCATGGTGATGTTAGGTTTTGATTTCATTCCATCCATGTTTCTCATTATTTATTGAAATAACTAACTATCGTTGGTTATATGCTAACAACATGTTTTTGGTCGCATGTGCCTTACATTATCTTGATACCCTCTTATTTACCTCCAATGCGATTGAGTAATATTTTCCTCAAACTCTCCTTGATATGATGTAATTTCGTTCATACCCTTAGGTCACCATCATTCATTTTAATTTATCCTAAGAAATCTTTTCACATCTATCTTTTATTCCACCCATTTGTTACTACATATAAATTCTACTCTAACCATTCCTTATCATCTCAAATTCAAACTTTGTGGAAATTTATATGATGGGTGTCGTTATTATGATCATTTAATCAAATTTTTATTGATGTCATATTCAAATCGGGGTGTGTCTGAAGCTATATGCAACCGAGAGGAATCTTAGCGATCTAGTAATTGATTGTAGGTATTTTGTATTTTCTAGGGATCTTTTCAATGTCTTAAGAACTTCTTGGTTAAAAACCTTATTGGAATCAAACTATGAATTTTTTTAGGTAAAAACACTTTACATAAATGAATTACTTGGAATTAAATACACTTTGTAGAAATGAATTGCTTGGAAGTAAGCACACTTTGGAGAAATGAATTGCTTGGAAATAAACACACTTTGCATAAATGAAATAGATTGCTGAAAACAAACATTACATAAATAAACACATAATTGAGAATGCTCGAGAAAATTATTGCAAAGAAATAAGAACTTAATCTAGAACACCTACAAGGACAAGTCTATAATAGATTTCAAATTGAAAGTGATACAAAATTGACAGATCTAAACTATTTTCTTTAAAAATATAAATACCAACGAAAAAAGGATCCTGGTTCTTGGAGGAGTGGGCCCTTGCTCCGCCTTGAAATAGGATTGACAACTTAATTTTCTCTCAAAACAGGAATGGATATTTTATTGATCAAATGTTTTGCATTACAAAAACTTGTTAGATCTGTGTATTAATCTATTGTTATCTCGTCTTATCTATCTATATCTTCTATCTCCTTCTATATCTATATAGTAATCTATCTCCAGGTTTATATGTATATATTTCTTCCACGGGTGCATTTATGGCCGTAACTATTCCACTGATATGATGGGACTGAATCAGGCCCAAAATAGATGCTGAATTGAAACAAGGATGGATGTACAACTGTGTGATAATTATCCTCGATATACAAGTATGGAGAGTCAGAAGTCTTCTAATTTTCTCCTGATTGATAGGATCATTGTTTTGAAAAATCGTTGGCTATTTGTAATAGATTCTTATTGGTTCCATAACTCTAGAAGAGTTCCAAAACTAAAGGAAATCATTCCATGTTCAACCGAGAGAATTCTGGAGCTATCTGCAGAAGTTCCATAGATAATTCGATAATTGTGGAACTAAGTAATAGAGTTCTAGAGCTAAGTCTGAAAGTTATGAAACTAGGTGATAAATCCTGTGACTGTGTAATGGAGTTTTAGAACTAGCTTAGAAGTTCTAGAACTCTGTTGTAGTGAAAAAAATGCTCTCAAAAACATGTTGACCGATTCATACTTCATGCTTCCACCTGATTGTGACCTACTTTATTACAAAATTGAATTTCCAAAACACTTTGTTAGGAATTACAAATCTTTTAAACATTAGAATCATAATCAACAAAAGATGGAAAATTACATCCTAACTCATATCAGATCAAACAAAAGTCACAAAATACAGTCAGACTTAATCAAAAGGAGAGTAAGATGAGATCATTTATTGTACATTTATCGGGCATATTCTGGCCTCATCATTTCCCCCATGCTTACCTATTTGTAAGTCTCTTTACAAACTTTACTCTTCAAATTTGGGGTTATATATTCTACATTCCATTTGATTGCTTAGGTGAAATGGTTGATACTAAATATCCCAATGCTTTAATTCAGATGTACTATACCCTACTCCTACTTCTACTTTCCTCTGCCATGCATCAAATTCAGTGGAATCTTGTGGTTCTCTATTTTTCCATGGTGAGATGGGGGTGAGAAGGAGTGGGGTCTTATTCTCATTCCTATCCATATGCCTCTGTATTTTCATTGATATGAGGAATTAGTGTACATAAGGCTTTTACTCTATGAAAACTCCAGATTAAGTTTGTGGGAGATATTACTTCCCTTCTTGTCAATGCCACCGTAAGAAATTCCCATCTTTTCAAACATGCCTCATAAATATCTTTAAAATTTTCCTCTTCATAAGAGGTGAAGGCATTACTACTTCTCTAAAATCGGAAAGATAAGGTTCCTTGAACCTTTTATCAAATGCATGGGATCTGAAATGTGTAGCAAAGGTAGATGGTTTAAAATAATGAATTCTCATACAGAGACCGGATGAACTAGCCTTTAGTAGATGCTCGACTCCTTTCCTTCCATGCAATCTGATTTTAGAGAACATAAAAAAATGCATTAAGTTGGCTCTCCCTATATACAAATTGATCATAAAACACGAGTTCTTCTCCAACATGAAATTACGAGAGATAGAATTTGCGAGAGAATATTTTTTTGCTCTGTATTGGCTAAGGAATAGGATTATGTGAAATCAACTTCATATATTATTTTATTTGGAAGACCACATGCTAACCTTAACAATCGCCAACGAATGAATTGTTCCTCCAAAACACACTATATACAGGGATAAGGTCTCTTGCAAGAAATTTCTCACTCATCATGCAAACCATTTGTATTTTCACAAGATATTTAAATTTTTCATTTTCTTCTTTGTAGAAATTTTATTCCCATCCTTTTCTAGCTTTCTTCTCTTCTTCTAACTTACTTTTGAAGTCCTCATTGGATGTATTGTCTTCACCGAGTTCTCTAAAAGTGTCATCCCATAGTCATTTAAGTGGCCAATAAGATAATTCGGTTTGTGCGAGACTGTTGATAGAGCAGTTTGTTTTCTAGAATTTTGACATTCCTCCTCTTTCTCTAGTATCTGTTGTTTAGCTCTTGTCAATTTCTCAGTCTTGTCAGTGAGATGAGTTGTTAACTCCTCAATAATCATTTCTCTCTATTCTAATTTATGTTTGAGAAAATTCAACTCATCATACTTTTCTCTAATAATGAGTTACTCGCTCTGAGACAATAACAAGGCCTATTTCACCTGCTATTTTTCTTCTTTATCTGAAATTTCTTCGAGAGTTGATCATTCCTCTTCTACCAAAGGAAATTTCCCTTTTCACCTCCAAGATGCCAACTCTTCTTCTTCATGTGAAAATGTTGTTGGTTCACCCAATTCTTGAAGAACTTGTTCTTTAAATCTCTCATCTTTTTTTCCATCTCTATTTGGCTTGGTCCAGGAGGAGTCACGGCCATGGTGCCCAAATTTTATTTTATTTTATTATTGGCAAATAGTTTTTTGAAAGGGACTATACCCTTGAATACAAAAGAAGGCCCGAGAGCCGGAATAAGAGTGAGAAACAGAGAAAATGGATCAAGATCCAAGTGTTACAATGAAGCTCTAAGTAGCTCGGAATTATTAGTAGCTTCCTTTTCCAACCCTTGTTGATCTTTTGTTTCCTCCATAATTTCTTTAGAATTTTTATGAATTTTCCTTCTTTGAGGAGCCTGAAAATGTACAAAAACAGGTCTCCTCCTAGAGCTTCTTCTGATTTTCACCTCTTGCTCTTGCCTCGGTGGAACTGTCACTATCGGAGACATATATTAGTTCTCCTGCCCGTAGCTACTGCGAGGAAGGATTTTCTTCAAGAGACGTAGTTGGTTCATAGTTTTAGTTCTTAATTCAGATCTTCTTCTTTTTGTTATTTCCTTTCCACCTAATTCTTTCTTTTTCTGCAAAGTGGCATAAATTTCCAAATTAATTATAGGAGAAGAAGGATTTGCTATTACTCTCTTAAGAATATTAGGGCTCTGTTTAAACTTGCTAAGAAATTTCTCCCACATTTCCTCTCCATTTTTATTTAAAAGGAAATGGTGTTGACACACTAAATGCACTAACCCATGATGTCTGATTGTTCCCACACCCCGGGAATACCTCTGGGCCATTATATGGATGGAGTCAAAAATAAACCTGGAAGGTTTAGTATATATTCTAGTTTCGTGGCTCCATATCTAAGGTATATGAGAATCTTCAGAAATTCTCTTCCTACTGACCCAAATTGACCATCACAGGTGAAATACTTGACTACCTAGAATGCCACTCTATCAAAGGGTTTGAGCAAGATGGCCCTTCTGACCCCTTTTATGATTTTCTTCATGTTGTAAATATATTGGGGTTCAACTTCCCCATTTTCAACAAGGTTTCAACCAGGTCTTTTAATTTCCCTCTGACAGGGTTTGGGACATGCACAATTGGCACTCTAGACAAATTACTTATTGTATTCACAGAAAAAGGAATAAAAAAATTCTCACCTTTTTCCTGGATTGCTCTAAATTTATAATGAATTCTTTTACCAATTCATCATTATACCTAGAAAACTTTCTTAGAAATTCCAGCCATCCTACCTGATGGAAGATAGCCACCACTTCTTCATCTGCAATGAGCTAGGTATCATCCTCTAGTTCTCGACTTCTTCTTAATCCCCATGATATAGAGGTGATTCAAATTCATTCTTCTTAAATCTTATGTGAGTTGGCTAAAGATCTCTTTGCTTATCTACTTAACTAGTGAATTTAGCTATGGAACCGTTGTACTTAGCTCTTAATCACCGTACTTAGTGGAACTTCGTGTTGTAATTATGACTTTGTAAATTAATTCACTACTTATTTCTTAAAGTTTCTCTGCAACTTAGTTTTCAATTTGTTGGTTCCACACTAATGATAACTCATTATAACTATGCCACCAATTTGTTCCATTAATATCTTTCTCATGATTACCCACCTTTAATCATGATGTACAATAGATGACTCATCATATCAACTTTTAAATCAAATCTAATCACACATGCAAACTTTTAATCTAACCTTTAATGAGTTAAAGATATAATTACCATCCTTGATGATGTAATCCCTTCATCATGATGACTCATCATTCCTAAAAAGTGAAACAAAAGGAAAACAGTTAGAAAAATAGTTGGAATTACAAAGATTTTTTTAACTAGCCATTTATTTGGGAATATCAACCGCCATTGCTGGTTTTCAATTGATCTCTAAGAGAAAATTTTTTTGGGGGAAGAGAATGCCATTTACTGGTTTTCATTCTCTTCCCTTTTTTTGGGGGAAGAAAACACCATTTACTAGTTTTCATTCTCTTCCCTTTATTCTGGATCTATTCATCTAATTATTTGATCATTTTGGAAGAACTGGGTTCTTCCATATGATCAAATTCTCTATCTACTTCAATCTTCTTTAAGAATTCATCCTTAGTAGGAGGCTTCCTATAAAGCTTTAGCCTATGTCGACTAGCCAAGAGTGTTCTTCTTTTGTCATCAATGGGAAGTAGTTGAATAGAACCATTGTCAAATATCTGATCAATTTGATAGGGTCCCAACCATTTGGTTCTTATCTTGCCTTTGAATTGTTGATACTTAGAATCAAACAGTAATGCCCACCCCCTAATTTTAATTTCCATTTATTGATATGCGTATCATGCCATTATTTCCTTTGATCTTGGATTATCTGTCTGCTAAAGTGCTTCCATCCTCAATTCATCCAACTCATTGAGTTGAAGGATTATCTCCTTTTACGCTGCATCCAACTCAATACCCACCTTGACTGTTGTCCTCAATGTCTGTAGTTCAAACTCAATAGGAAACAAGGCCTTTTTCCCATAGACTAACTCGTATGGTGAAAACCTTGTCATAGTTTTCCAATTTGTATTATAATCCCGCATAACTTGGTAGTCTTTTACCCAATCTCTTCTTCCTACTTCAACTGCTTTTGTTAAGGATATTTTCCAATTCTTTGTTCGTTACTTCAGCTTGTCCATTTGATTGTGGGTAATAGGGAGATGAAATTCTATGATTGATTCGATAATACATTGTGAAAGTTTGGATCATATTAGAAATAAATTGCGGTCCCTGGTCTGAAACTATGCTCCTTGGTGCTCCAAAATTTACCATAATTTTGTGCCAAAGGAAGTCATCAACTGCTTCTTCAGTGGCATTTCTTAAACCATGCACTTCTGCCCACTTTGTCACATAATCAGTACACACAAGAATATGTTCCTTCCCTTGTGAAGAAGGACTAAAGGGACTAACAAAATCCAACCCCCATCTTTCAAATGGTTCAATCACTACTTGAGGTTGCAGAGGCATTTCATTGGTAAAGGTTGGATGTCCCATCCTTTGACAAGGATCACACCGCTGATATATTTCTTCACATCTTTGTACAGAGATGGCCAATAATAACCAGTGCCAAGTATCTTGTGAGTTGTTCTTTTCACTGAATAGTGTCCTCCACTTGGTTCATCATGACATGCCCAAAGGATTTCATCTTCTCTTACACACCTACGTAAAACCAAAACAAGACCACACTTAAATATCATTTCATTTAACCATTTGAACTATGCATTGGTTTTGATTAACTTCTTGATTTGTTTCTTGGTGAAAGAAGGAAACCTCCTGTTGCAAGATAATTTTCCATATCAGCAAACTAGGGTGTATCAACTGAAATAACAAACAATTGTTCATCTAGAAAGTTATCCTTGACTAGATCTTTCTCCCCTATAGTGGTTTGTCTTGATAAGAAATCAGCTACCACATTAGATTTACTGGATTGTCCATAATGGTAATATCAAATACTTGTAAAAGAAATAGCCATCTAATTATTCTACCTGCAACCATTGATTTGTTCATTAAATATTTAATTTCTAAGTGATCTCTATGTACAAATATTTTTACCCTATAATGTAATTTCTAAACTTATTAATTGCATAGATCACATGACCAAAAATTCATTTTCGGTGGTGGTGTAATTTCTTTTAGTGGGAGTAAGATTCTTGCTAAGGTAATAGATAGCATACATTTCCCCTCTTCATCTATCTGTCCCAAAACTGCACCAATGGAATTATTTGAGGCATATGTTTGGATATAAAAAGGTTTCTCCCAATTAGGTCCTCTCAATATTGGGGCAATTATTAATTTCTCTTTAATTTCTTGAAAATAATGTTGAGACTTTTCATCCCAAAGAAATTCACAGTCCTTGGTAAGAAAATTAAACATGGGGGCAGAAATTTTACTAAAATCCTTGATAAAGAGTCTATAATACCCAACATGTCCTAAAAATTACTTGATATATGTTGGAGTTTGAGGAACTGCAAGTCTAAAATAATTCTGGTTTTGTTTTGATTAACCTAAATTCCACTTTTTGAAATATGGTGTCCTAATACAATTCCTTCATCAACCATCAAAAAAAAATTTCATGGCTAAGAGACAAGTTGTGTTTCTCGAGATCTTGTCAATACTTTGTCCAAATTTTTCAAGGCATCATCAAATGTATGTCCATACATAATGAAGTCATCCATATATACCTCTACACAGTCATTTGTCAAGTCTGCAAAAATTGCTAACACAACGCTTTGGAAGGTTACTAGAGCATTGCATAATCCAAATGGTAATACCCTATAGGAAAAGGTACCCCATGGACATGTAAATGTAGTTTTATTCGATCCTCAAGCAGTAACTCTTTTTGATTTTACCCACTAAATCCATATAAGAAGGAAAAGTATTGTTTACGAAAGGTTGTCTAAAACTTGATCTATGAATGGTAGGGAAAAAAATTTCTTAGTGTGGCATTATTCAGGTTCCTATAGTCAACACAAATTCTTCATTTTCCGTTCTTTTTAGGAAAATTACAAGAGGAGATACCCACTAGCTATCTCGATATAGGGTAGATAAAACCTCCTTGTAATAGATTTGTAATTTATTGTTTGATTATATCCCTTAAAGCTCAATTAATCCTTCTCTCGAGGTTGCTTAACTGTTTAATGTTTTCGGTATAAATGTGATGAGTGAAAATACTTGGGTGGATTCCTTTCATATATTTGTAATTCCAAGAAAAACATATAGTATGATCTTTTAGAACATCAAATAGTTTAGCTTCTTCATCGTTCTTCAACTAGCTATTAATATTCAAAGTTTTACCTAGTTGAATTTCAACATGTTTGGTTCCAATGTATGATGAACTAATTTTTTGAAAGGGTTCCATTAAATGATTTATTTGACATGCATGTGGCATTAACATATGATATGTAGCAACATATCCAGAAGTTCCTTGAGACAAAATGTTGGACAAGGGACAATAAGAAGAATTATGATACTTATCTTGTTGTAGGTCAATTTCTTCATCACTGCTGCTTTCCAAAATCCTTCATCATCTCCTGATATATGTGAAGCTGAAGCTATAGATACTTCCTCTCCCCAAGATAAATCTCATTCCTCTAGAGTGAAAGTATCTTCATTTGTAGGGAATCGTTGTTGGTGTGGTTCCAAAACTAACTGTGATGGTTCCGAAACTAATTGTGATGGTTTCGGAACTAACTATGATGGTTCTGGAATGGATTCTACAAGTTCCAGAACTAATGTTGTAGGTTCCAAAACTATTCCTGACTGCTCCAGGGATGATTGGTGTACATTCAATGGTGGGTTAATCATATATTCTATTTCTCGTACGCGATCCTACAATGTGATCATGGCCAACAGAGATAAATGTTTCTCATTAATATCACAATTATCAACCCATAATTGCTCTTGATTATCATTAAACTGTCAAATGCGAGATGGATATAATAAAATTTGCTTAGAACTCTTACCATTTAAAATAGTAATATCACTTGACTGCAATCAATTGAGGAAGCAATCAGTAGCTAACCATGGTCTACCCAAAATAATGGGATAACCCAATGTTTTACCTTTTTCCATAGTATAAGGAAGTCAAATGGATACTCCTATTTCTCCACCATTACCACCACAACTTCAATAACTCTTTCTAGTTTTTCTATAGACCGATCACCATCTGTGCAATATGATGTTAGTTTGTTGTATAATTGTTAGTGGAAATGTTTTCATAGTGTCCACTATCATTACATTTATAGTTGCTCCCAAATCAACCAAAACGTTATGTATATATTTATTCCCTATAGAGATAGAAATAACAGGGCTTCCAGGATCTCCATATTTGGGAAGTAGGATATTTCCTGCTAATAAATCAGCAAGTTTCCCATCTACTTTTATAGTCCTAGGGTACTGCTTCTTTCTTCTAGGATTTTTCAAACATAGCATTTTGATTAATTTGTTCAATTCTGGAATGTCCTTAATTTCTTGTAGTAGTGTTATTTCAATATTCAGTCTCCTTAGTTCCTACACCAATTCAGATTCCTTGATTTCTATAGCTTCTTTGAATATCTCTGGAAAAGGTGTTTCATTAGAATTTATTTCGGTTCCTTATCTCTTTCTTTTTCATCTTTGTTCGGGAAATCAAACTAGGAGTTTCAATTTCTTCTATCATTTCGTGATGATAACAGGGTGGACTACCAGACTATTTTTTTGGATCTAGTGTGAATATCCTTATAATCCATGGCATTAAGATCAACCGATTTTTAAGTTCTGTTTTGTAGACAAGAGTTGTTTGTTTATTTCTTGGGTTCATTACTAGCTATGATGGCATTTACATTTAGACTACATTATCAATTTGTGAATTTTGTGCTAGGGCACCCATTATGGCTTGTTGATTCTGATTAGGATATGTTTTCCCTTCCTAGGTCCACCCCTTGTTCTAGAATAGCTTCTACAAATGTATTTAATTTCATTCATCCTTAATTGATCAATGTTTCCACCTCCTATCAAGTTAAGAGCTTCCCTAGATTCATCTTCCAAACCTTTGAGAAATATGGTTTTACTCAACTCTTCTTGAAGTAAAAATCCACATCTTTTACTCACAAAGAGGAATCTATCCAAATAATCTTCTATATTCTCATCTTCCTCCTGCTTGATTTTGAAAAACTCTTCCTTCCTATTTCTCCCTCTATAGTAATATTGATATTTTTCTAGGAAGGTAGTTTCCATTTGTGCCCAATTGGTAATAGAATTAGATGTTAATCCCATAAACCACCTCATTGTTACATCCTTTAAGGCAAATGGAAAAAACTTGAGCTTTTGATTATCTGTCTTGTAATCATAGGTCTGACACAATATTTCAAATTCAAACAAAAATTGATCAGGGTCTTGCTGACATCCCTCTAAATGTGGGTAAATGTGTAGGTGAAATTTTCCTCATAGTGGTTTCATCATCCTCTAACTGAATGGTATAGGTAAAGGTCCTATCAGGTTGTCTTTCAGCTTCTCGTTCCATTTCTCTAGTATTCTCTAGCCCTTTCTCCCAATCAATGTGGTATGTGATTTGTTTTGGGGATGGTGAAGAGTCAGGAGTAGGAGGTTGACTACTCAATTATGAATCAAAAATTTCTCTAAATGGATCTTGAGAAATAATCTTTTTCCTAAAGGCTCTAGTTCCTTCTAGTGATTGATCCCAGAATTCCAAAGGTGGCAACTCTACTTCTTGTCTTACAGGGGATAATGGTGCCTCCAACTCTTGATTAATTTCCTTATTTAAACTAGAGGATGATGGTAGTTCTTGTTCAGATATTTTTGGGATAAATCTACCCTTTGAGTCTCTTGGCCTACTCATAAATTTTGTGATAGCTTAAGGAAGATTTCTTCAACTACTAGATGTATGATTGTTGCTCTTGCTGACACCTAATTAGAAAATTCTAACTAGTGTTCCCAGTAGCAACGCACCAAAAATAATGGGTGTCGTTATTCCCTTCATTTAATCAACTTTCTGTTGATGTCATATTCAAACCAGGGGTGTGTCTGAAGCTATATGCAACAAGAGGAATCTTAGCGATCTAGTAATTGATTGTAGGTATTTTGTATTTTCTGGGGGATCTTTTCAATGTCTTAAGGACTTCTTGGTTAAAAACCTTATTGGAATCAAACTATGAAAACATGTTGGAAGTAAACACACTTTACAAAAATGAATTGCTTGGAAGTAAACACACTTTGCCTTTGAAGTAAACACACTTTGTAGAAATGAATTGCTTGGAAATAAACACACTTTGCATAAATGAAATAGATTTCTGAAAAAAAAACATTACATAAATAAACACATAATTGAGAATGCTCAAAAAATGATTGCAAAGAAATAAGAACTTAATCTAGAACACTGTAGGGACAAGTCTATAACATATTTCAAATTAAAAGTGATACAGAATTGACAGATCTAAACTATTTGCTTTAAAAATATAAATACCAACAGAAACGAGGATCCTAGTTCTTGGAGGAGTGGACCCTTGCTCTACCTTGAAACAAGATTGACAACTTAATTTTCTCTCAAAACAAGAATGGCTATTTTATTGATCAAATGTTCTGCATTACAAAAACTTGTTGGATCTGTATCAATCTATCTCTATCTCGTCTTATCTATCTATATCTTCTATCTCCTTCTATATCTATATATTAATCTATCTACAGGTCTATATGTATATACTTCTTCCAGGGGTGCATTTATGGCTGTAACTATTCCACTGATATGATGGAACTGAATCGGGCCCATAATAGATGCTAAATTGAAACATGGTTGGACATACAGCTGTGTGATAATTATCCTGGATCTACAAGTATGGAGAGTCGGAAGTCTTCTAATCTGCTCTTGATTGATAGGATCATTGTTTTGACAAATCTCCGTTCATTTGGAATAGATTCTTATATGTTTTAGAACTCTAGTAGAGTTATAGAACTAAAGGAAATTGTTCCAGGTTCAACCGAGAGAGTTCTAGAGCTATCTCGCCCGAGAACTTTCGAGCTAATTCTGATAATTCTGAAACTAAGTACTAGAGTTCTAGAACTAAGTCCGGAAGTTCCGGAACTAGGTGATAAATCCTGTGACTGTGTAATGGAGTTCCAGAACTAGCTTAGAAGTTCCAAAACTCTACTGTAGTGAAACAGATGCTCTCAAAAACATGCTAACCGATTCATACTTATTACTCCCACCTGATTGTGACCTACTTTATTACAAAAATGAGTTTCTAAAACACTTTGTTAGGAATTATAGATCTTTTAAACGTTAGAATCATAATCAACAAAAGATGGACAATTACATTCTAAATCATATCAAATCAAACAAAAGTCACAAAATAAATTCCGACTTAATCAAAAGCAAAGTAAGATGAGATCATTTATTGGGCATATTCTGGCCTCATCGGTTTATCCTTCCCTCCTTTGGGAATTTAATTCTATCTAACCTAGGTTCAAATTTCACCTCTGTGTCTATAATTATTTTTCCCTTTGGGCATGTTATTTTGACATTCAAATTATCTCCTACGTCCAAATTCCACCTTTGTGGCCATAAGTTATTTTCCCATTTGGGCATGCTATTTTGACATTCAAATTATCTCCTCCCCTCAATGTCCACATTTATAGCCATATGTAGTTTTCTTCTAGGCATTTTATCTAATGATCTATCTAATTTAACATTGAAGTCCACCATTGTGGCCACATTTACTCCCTCTTCGAGCATTTTTATTTTGCACTCCTTTCCAATTTTCTCATGAAGTCCATCATTATGGCCATACTTAATCCCCTTTGGGAAATTTCATTTCACCACTCATTTTATACTTTTCCTTTTTGGCCATTTTCATGCTCTGTGATGGGGAACCATTATTTCCGATCCTCATCTTCATGGATGCATAACTTTTCACTCGATTTCTCATGTATGAAGGATTTCACATAATTTTCACATTGAGTTGCATATTCTGTAATTTTTCCCATGAACCGTTGGTCATTTTGGATTACATCCCTTTGAGATATTTCCTATTGGATTCGCTCAATTTTGCGGTTATTTTCACTCACGCACCGCTCGTAGAACATATGCCACAATTTCTATTGACACTTGCCCTATATACCTTACCGATGTGATATCAACATCACCATATTTTTATTATTAGTGTGATGCTTTTTGCACAGGGCATCTTGCCTTGGTTATTTTTTTACCCATATTTCTTCACCCACCCTCCCTTCATCATATACCATTTTTCAAATCGTCACCAATTTCCATTAACATCATCAATCTCCCATTTGAAAGAAATATCATTATCCAACCTTCGTCAATACTCATCGTACCCTTTATCATTTTTCTCTTTTGGCTTGTTTACTCAAACCATTCAAAAAAAAGGGGCAAATATAGACACCTAAATTTGATATGTCTACCCTTATCTGCTTGTGTGTGCATATTTCACCATGGTCCTTACTAGGCCACCTTTATTTAGTTTATCCCCCTTTATGTAATTAAAATCACCATCCCATCACCTTTAATTAATTTAATTAATTAACTCCTATGAAATAATTAATTCATGCCTACATTCTAATAATTCCTTTATCCACTTTCCATTTAGGATGCTTTTATCCTAAATGCGCATCACATGCTTTTCCCTAGCTTTTGCTCTTATGCCCTAACTACCCATTACTCATCCCCCCGAACAAACTCTTCCTTCCTACATGCTTTTATAACATCTATATCCCAACCTAAAGCAAAAATATACCCCATTTGGGAAATTCTCCCCATAGTCGGTGGTTACCCAGGCCCAGATTGTTGTCGACCCTATTAAACCTAATTCTTCCCTTTCCAAAAACATGACAGAAAAACACATGTGTGACACAAGCATTCGATTTTCAGGAATTCTGTGAATTAACTTCCGTATCGAGCATCTCACCTTACGTGACAACCTTCTTACATCCTTGAAAATCCTTTTTCACCACTTGGAAGATTCTCGGGAGGTTTTCTTTGATTATTTCATTATATGTGTTATTATTTACATCAATATTACTATCTATTAGCATCTAACACCTTGCAAGTTTAGTCATTGTCGTGACTTCATTAAAGAGTCCTTCTTCTAGCTTTTTTTCTTGTAGGTTTCCCTTTTTATCCACCTCCCTTTAGACTTTGTTTGCTCTACTATAGTCACTTTGCCACCCAACTCATGTCTCCATTGAATCAGCCTTCTATCACTATGTTTTCAACTTCAAAGAAATCTCAAGTCTTTGTCTAGTTTTGGTATTTCCTCTGCTTGCAAAAAAACTAGCCTATTTGTGTCCCCATTCATCATCACCCTACCCTAGTGGTTGATGACCAAGGTCCTGATTTGTAATATAACTCTCCCAAATCACTATTTCTCACCATCCTGTAGTTTTATTTGCTTCATCTTCCTTTTGCATGTTGACACTAGTGTACAAAAACTTGATAGTTCAGATTGCACCTGATGTTATAGGATTTTCATACTTCACTTGTTGCTCTAGATCCTCACAATCAGGTCACCATCAACCTTCCTCTACACAATTTGGGTCATCATTGAACCAAATAAGGTATTATTTAATTTGTATTTATTAAGATTAAATCATTATTTAAGTCAATATTATTATTTTTAGATTCATTAGCATTTATTTTTCTACATGTCCTATGTTTATTCATCCTTTAAATCAATTTCTTTAATCTAACAAGGGTTTACTTACTTGTGAAAGGAATGTAAAACTTCTTGGAGTTGGTATTTTTAAGGCAAACACAACATATTATATCTAATCATTTTTCTTTAGTGTTTTTATTTGCAAGTCTATCAAGATCACAACAGGATCCATCATCACTTTTGCGCCTGTTTATCCACATCACACATCTAAGGTACCATAAACCCTCCATGTTCAAAGTTTCTAGTTTCTTTTAGTAGATAGCTTGTTAATTTGAGTACGAACAAAGAAATTTGGACAACATATATATATATATATATATATATATATATATATATATATATATATATATATATAAAAAGCTATGTGACCAAAATAAAGGACCATGCACCAAGCATATACTATCATCACCTATGGTTACAGATCAAAGGCATTCTAAGAGCATCAAAGAATCCATCTAGCACTCACAAAAGGGACAAGGGAATGCATTCTTCTACATACACACATAGGAGGAAGTTCATTTTTGTATCCATACATCTACTTACATTTCTACATATAGCTACTTTTTGCTATTCAAGTGTGTCTAGCAGCACAATAGCTACCTAGGGAAGGATTCTACGTAAACACATGTAAAACTACATGGAGTCATAGATGTAGTGAAGTGCTTAGTTGTAAGTTAACTTTGTCTAGTGACTTTTAGGGTTAGTCTAACTTCCCATTTTCATATTTTTCTTTTTAGGATTTGATGTTTTTTAGGGATCTATATGAGGTCTTTAATTTTTTTTCATGTTATAAGTGAGCTCGGTGATCATATAATGACATGCAAGTGACAAAGAGAGAAGTCTAATAACATTGAATTGACACAAAAGAAATCACTTTCCAGCCATTTTCGCAGTCACGGGTGCTTAACAATGATCTAAAGTGCCTACAAAGCCCTTGACCATATCTAGGCGGCCTAGTCCACTTTATGCCGTCACACTTTTGCATTTTCCTAGGTTTGGTATTGATAGTCTACACTCCTATTTTATCAATTTTTCATCTCTATACACTTTTGGTATTATTATAAATCATATAAGTCTCCTTTCCTCCCTCTTACACTTCGGTTTAAAAATTTTGAATTTCTTATTGCTTAGGTCATTTCTCTAGCCCATTGCTTGTTATTTCATTATGACAATGCAATTAGTGTTTAGCATATTTTCAATATTTGTTAAATTTTTAGTGAACCTAAATCATTCGAACACTCTTGGATCTTCACCGCATCATCATCTTACAACTATGTTAGGATCCCTCATCTTGGATATTTCTATTCATTATTTCTTCTTATTCATCCTAAGTGTCACGCTAAAATAATTACTCTCTTGGATATTACTCGCATTCCTTCAACTACTCATCCATACATTGTTTATAAATAATTTGTAGATACATTTTCTCAATAGATTACTTTTCCATCTACTATAGCTGACAATATTTTTGTTTATGAAAATTATCCTCCTCTATATCTATGAGTATGCATCAACAACTTGGTTATAAAGTGAGATTTAGTTGATAATAAATATGACATCAATCTTTGTCCTTTACTATTCACTTTGAGGCTATAGGCCTTTCTATATCTAATCTTAACCCAACATCTATTTTTGTTCTAGCATATGATTATACTACGCATCCTTGCATAGGCACTGTTACTTTTCCCATCACGGTCGGCCCAAAAAAAAATCCTACAATATTCTTTGTCATTCACATCCCAATTCCATATAATTTCTTTGTTCGTAGGCCATGGCTTCACAAAATGTAAGTAGTGTGTCTTATATAGTTCACCGATGCATAAAATTCTTACATGAGGGCTTTAAGTATGCAATTCCTAGTATGAGTAAAACATTTTAATATTGTCACCTAAATCCAACTACTACATCACCTATTCCCACTTCATTATTGTACATCTTTCTACTTGATCCATGACCTACGCATTATTTTGATAGCTTTCCTCCACTCACAAGAATTTTTCTCACATTATATGATATTCCATCTACTTCAATCTCCCACCCTCCTAATAATCCTATCATACTTTATCAAGGGTGTATCCACACATCGGAAGATGTTTCACCTTCTCTGATTTTTCATGAGTAACCTACGTTTATGCTTCCACCTTTCACATGTACTTTGTTCGTGAATAATTCTTGATGACCATGTTTTCCATTTGATCCAACTTTCCACGACACTATTTGTACACATAATATCCTAGATTGAATTAGATTTACAATTAATAATCTACTTATGTCACCTAATTCTCATCGGTTGTATCATGGATTTGTTCGCATCATGACTACTTATGGTCTTCAATTATTTCATCTCCTAGTCTTTGTTTCCCGCTCTCCTCGCATATCTCCATGCATGCTAGGGAATTCTTAGCTTCACTACATAGGAGGAACTCCAAATCCTCGTCATATATACATTTCATTTCCCATGTCCTTCGGTGTTATTTTTATTTATAATGATTCATTTCTCATCTTCTCCCAAAACATTACTCAATGGTATGCACATGGATTCCCATTACGCCTTTCACTTCTTGATAATATACAATGGGAATGTAAAATATATGTCATAATGGCTCCTTGATTAACCATATATTATTTCTTACCTAGTCTCTAATGCATCTCCATTTATCTTCGACCATGACAATGATGATCTCTTCAATGAAATTACTTGATTCTTCTACACATCATACACTTGAGGGTTATCATGCTTATTTCCCCCTTCTAACATTCCAAGGTATGTGTTTCTTTTACTCATCATGTGACACACTCTTTTATCATCATCAGCCTATGACGCACTCTTGTGCTTAGGTTTGTACTTGATTCTTGAGGACATACTACACTTATAAATCTCACACATGACACATTTCACTTGTCGGTGCATTCATGACACATATCTCTAGCATCACATTCTCACATATAACACTACCCTATGACACACTCTCATGCTTAGGATACGACTTCACTATTGAGGGCATACTACATTTATGAACCTCACATCACATGACACATTTCACATTCGGCATGTTCACGATACCTATTTCTAGCATCTCATTCTCGCACATCACACTACCCTATGATGCACTATCGTTTCATGGTTCATAATATATTGTTGAGGGTATAAATATAAAATGAACCTCACATCACCTCACTCACATACATTATGCTTTATTCTTCGGTGACCATATCTTTCTAGCGTACATGTTAAAATAATTTCTGGATAATACACTCTTGTCGTATTATTCATTCTCAACTACTTAATGGTATTTTATAAATGAATCTCATCTCATGCACACACATTGACTCGGGGGCATACTACTCCTATAACGCTCACATTGCATTCCATTCACTCTCATTCACATCATATTTCATATCTTGGTTGCATTTAGTCTTGCTTGATTATTCTTACATGTACATGTTATTTCACATTCTAGAAAAATATTTTGTATGTCATTATCTTTTCTATACACACATGTGGATTCACTTTCCTTCTATTTGTGAATGCATATTTTCTACATAGCATTACACGTGGAATGGATGTTTGGCATAGTACATATTAATGATCGACATCGGCTCCTGAGGCAAGTGCACCAAGTTGGGGGCCAAAAGGGGGTCTTAAGTGGACGCATTTTTCTGAAAAATAAAAGACTTCAACTTGTACAAGTTTATCGAAATAGTTACACTCAAAATTAGCAGATGTCATAGAAATATGAATCGTAGCATTTTGAGTTTAGTTTCTAAGATACTAAATTTTATTGAAAATGGATAAGTTTAAGTGGGTCAAATAACTAAAATACTAATAGGTGCTCATGTTTTTGTTAAAAAACATAATAGAGTAACTTTCATGCCCCCCACCATTTTTTGAGCAACATTTCATATTTTTGAAAACCCTTTGGTAGAAAGATAGCTAGGAGCATCTAGTTTGTGTTAGAAATTTTTAGCGAGTATTTTTTTTTAGGATTTTTCTATTACGAAATTTTATGTTTTAAAAAATAACAGAGCTCTGATCGTGCTTCCCCTAACTACCTCAAAAATATCAAAAATTAGTTTTTTTAATATGTATAGAATTACACCTAGTTTTTTCCTTAAAACTTTTATTCAAATTCGATGAGTCAAAAAAAAAGATACATGAAAAAGATAGACATGTTTAAACTTCAAAAAATAGCTATAAAAAGGCATACTTAGAAAATAGATAATATGAAAACCTTATATTTGTTAGAAAAATTGGAAAATAATATTTATACAAAGAATAAACTCTACTTTATGTTGTGGTATAATTTTTTTTAAATGAATCGATCATTTGATTTTGATTTATCATGGCGGAAGTTGGGATTTTGCATTTTTCTGCAAAACATGTGGTTTGTTATGTTTGTGCAAGTCCATGCCTTAGTCTTGGGGATCCAAATCAGATCACAAGCATCAAGGCATGTTTTTGAAAAGGGAAAATAATAACACGTCGTGTTATGATTTTTTTATATTGTGGTCCCCTAAGGTCCCTTTCATCTCTTTCACGGGATTTTTGCATACCTTATGTTTGGTCTGTAATTTTATGTACATTCTTGCACAATTTTTTAGTAGTTCATTTTTCCCCCTACCCCACTAGTTGATTTTTTCTAATCATGGGTGATAAAAGTTGAGCTAAGGACAAGAGGAAAGTCAAGAACAAGACACTGAAGCAATTGGAAGAGATGAAAATAAAGAAATTGAAGAGAAATCAAAACTTCGTTGAGCAAGGTACATCTGCTATATCAAATGTAGCTAATGTATTAGAAAATGGGGATGAAATACATAATGAAAATGTAGAGAATAATGATTTTGCAATGAATAATGATTTTTCAATGAATAATGATTTTGCAATGAATAATGATATTGAATTGAATGATAATGTTGGTATGGATGAAAAAATTGATATGAATTCAATTGTTGAACCTTTACCTAAGAATCCAAATGTTAACCTCAAAATTTGTATGAAAACACTTAATGAAGAAAGTAACCTTGTAAACGAATCTTCACCTCTAAGAACACCTCCTTCCATTTTGTGAAGAAAACCAATTCACTTAATTGAAATTGACGAAAACATTATTAAACCAATGCCTAACAAAATGCCTGAAAGAAATGCAAGAAGAAAAGCTAGTGGAATTTGGGATAATTACTTTGAGAATTTGAATGACATGCAAAGATGTCAATTATTCGTTACATTGATGAAATTAATTAATATGAGACTTATAATGAAGACCATGGGGTTAAGAACATCTAATGTTACTGATCAAAATGCATCAATTGTTGAAAACATACATAAAACATACCAAATTGTAGGTGGAAAAAGATGCAACAAAGATAATAATGTTACACGACATCCACTTACTAATTGTATAGTAAGTGATGAAAATTTTAATAAACGCTTGATTAGAAAAACAAGCGGTGCTTTGAAGCTAAACATAAAAACACTAATGAAAGTAATAGAGAGACGTAAACATCTTGAGTTAGTCAATAACATTGACTATTGGGATTTCTCTAGCAAAATTCCACGGAAAGACAAGAATACATTTGATATTCTAAAAGAATTAATTGTAAAATTTTGGAATGAGAACACAAGGGTGTCACCGAATAGAAGAGATATAGTAAAAAGAAGAATAGGTTCTCGTAATCATGAATCGTGTGCAAAAAATTTCTTAGATATGACTCAAACACAATTTTTCTCTAAGTTTGAGAATGAAAATCCAAAAATTAACATTAGCCAAAGATTCTTTGAAATGAGCAAACCTTTTTAAGTGAAAATCAATCACTCACGTACCACTTGTTGTTGCGGGCATCATGTTGAATTTTCAATGTGCATTATGTTTTTTTGGTCAAATACGTCATGTTTTTCATACTTGACATAATGTTTCGAGTGTGGATTAAATGTCCCACCAAAATCATTAAGGGATTTTATTCGGATAATATTTTGTGAAAAATTAACTAGACAATTTTTTTATAACAAAGCATGTTACAAAAAAATTACCCGTATCGAAATATATGGTCAAATTCGAGAGGAAATTGTTTATGATTATGCAAGGCACACATATAGAGATCGATGGTTGGATGAAAAATTCAAGTTAAGAAAGGATACATTCCCACTTGGTACTATTGTTTTAGTAGTTGACTTTACAAATAATTACACATTATAGCCACAAATGGAGGTTCAATCTCAATATTATAACTCAATGCAAGTTGTTATTTTCATGCATATAATATTCATGCACTCTCCAAAAAGCACTTATCAAGATCAAAAAATATTAAGACAGTATCATTTCTACATCAGTGATGATAAGACACATTCTACTGTAATATGTACAAGGGTGTTTCCAAGTGTTTTATGTGAACTTGAATGAGAGGAACATTAGTTTCAATTAACATTACATTTGGTCGGACAACTGCACATCACAATTCAAGAATGCATGAATATTTTATCGGCTAATCCGGATGCACAAAGAAGCAAATGTACATCATTTTTGGAGTTTTACTGAGGCAAGGAATGGAAAAGGAGAGCATGTGTGAAAAGAGCACTTTCAAGAGAAGAGTTAAAGTTCAAGGATGGTGTTAAATTTAAAGATGCAAAAATATTGTTGATTGGTATGTCAATAATATGGGCCATGAATCTTAAGAGAGATCAATGGCTCGTAGATATTTTTGGTTGATAGAGGAACAATATCGGCAAACTTTGAAGATTATATGATAGTTGCATGATCAAGTGATATGTACTCATTCCGTAGTTCAAATACAAATTCTTAGACTATTTATACTAGGTGCATGGCATGTTTTTGTATATCATGCATTGATTTTGCATGGAATGAATGTGAGTCACAACAATGGGTGGATGAATGGACTTGTAGACCTTTAATTCCACTTGACACACATCGAGTTTCACAAGCATTACAACTTGCGGGGTCTTTAAATCAAATGAAAACATCACCTGAATTTGACCATGTCTTTGATTTAGTGCAACAAGGTACATAGATATATGTACATGCCATGTTTTAGATTTATAAATTATTAAATGGTCAACTCGTAATGTATTTTAAATTTGACTTCAGTTTTGTTTTTTGATGTAGGGCACATTTTTGTAGTTATTGCAACAAAATTTAACGAAGAGGGAATAGACTAATTCTTGTCTCTGTTGTGTAGAGGGAAAACAAATTGACTTCCACAGGTCATTGATGGTGAAGACCTTGAGTATCCCACTAGGTCAATGGTTGTCACTTTGGAAGTTGGCTTCGACGATATCCTATCAAAACATCAAACATTTAGTTTTTTGAAGACTATGAAGTACATCGAAAGATACTTCACTATTCACATTTGGTTCTTGCAACAAATATTAAATTGATCAAATATCAAGGTCGGACATTAAACAAGAATCTATGCAAGGTTCGTGAATCATATCATGAAGAAATTCTTGCTACTGTAAAGAGTAGAGTTGATCCTTGTTGTTCATTGGATTTAATTTGTAAAGGTGTGTTCTTCATGAATTTAATGTGAATATTTACTTTAATGATTTTGTTTAAATTTTGTATGATTTAAAATTCTATTTAATTACTTACTAACATTTTTATGTAGGTTAGTGGTGCCAAAAAACTTCCACCTTCACGTGGTTAGCACTGCACACTAGAGAATTTTTATTCTTGAAGCCAAGTGAAGCTAAGAGAAATTAAATATTAGAAAGGAACAACAAACAAAAACTCTCATTTCACCGCCTATATTGTAAAAATATCGTATTAGAATTCTCATTTCACCACCTAAATAGTATGAACCACCTATATTATTTAGGTGATTGGTAATGGACAACCTTACACTGACTCATACTACACTATTTCATGTGTTTGCAAACAATAGAACAACGAGAGAAGAAAATGGACATAAATAAAACCATGAGAGGATTTTATAGAGGGCCCCGATGTGGAGGTGTCGGATCTCATGAGACATCTTTATGTGCTACGGAGTCCAATAAATCACATGTCAAAGATATAGCATGTTTTGGTCTCAGGGCTCTTAAGAGACTATGCTCGAACGAGGTAGCCCGAAAACACGGGGAGCTTTGGGAACCAAAACAAATAATCCAATAACATTCACCAAGCCATCCGGATGTGTTGGCGTAAACGATTTGGTCCCGGAGCAACCGTTTGCAAAATATAGCATCTCGAGAACCTTACACTCGACTCGAGACTACACTATTTCGTGCATTTTCAAATAATAGGACAACAAGAACACCAAAAGGATATAGAAAAATATGGCATAGGATTGCGTATAGGGCCCCGACATGGAGGTTTTGGATCCGACGAGCCATCTCTAGGTGCCACGGAGTCCGAGAAATCACCAGTCGAAGATATAACATATTTTCATTCATCTTTTCATTCGGTCATGAAAGATGAATCGTGGCTTAGGCATCTAAGGTATGGAAATTTAAATTTTGCAGGTGTTATTTATTTCATAGAAAGAATATGGTTAAAGGTTTGTCATTAATTCAGAAACTAGAGAGGGTATGTGAAGGTTATATTTTGGGGAAGCAACATAGAGACTATTTCCTTGTTAAAAAAATAACAAGAGCAATTGCACCTCTTGAGATTGTACACTCAGATTTATGTGGACCCATGCAAACAACTTCTATTGGAGGTTGTTCATATTTTATGACATTCATTGATGACTACACAAGGAAGACATGGGTATATTTTCTAAGACATAAATCGATGCCTTTGATACATTTCAGCAGTTCAAGGCATTAGTGGAGAAGTAAAGTGGATACTCCATCAAAGTTCTTAGGATAGATAGAGGAGGTGAGTATGTTTCTAATGAATTTATGAGTTTTTGCAAATATCATGGTATACACAAGCAATTTACTACCAGGTATACACCACAACGAATGGTGTGGCAGAGAGAAAGAATAGAACCATTATGGAAATGGAAAGAATTATGTTTAAGGAAAAGCACCTTCCAAATGACTATTAGGCAAAAGCAGTAGCAATTTTGTTTACATTCTAAATAGGTATCCAAAAAAATTGTTAGGAGCATGGTTCCTCAACAAACATGAAATAATAAGAAACACATTGTTTCACATTTCAGATTTTTTGTTGTGTAGCGTATGCACATGTACCTGATGAGCTAAGGAAGAATTTAGACAACAAAGGAGAAAATTGTATTTTTGTTGGGTATTCAAAGAATACAAAAGCGTACAAGTTATACAATCTAGTCACTAGAAAGGTTGTGATCAGTAGGGATGTTCATTTTATTGAAAATGAAGCATGGGATGGAAGTATAGAGAAAACAATGAGTATAACAACAACTATTCCACATGATGATATGGCAGATGAAACTTTAGAGAAACAAGGTATTGTATCTACAAATCTTGGACATGCACCACAAGTCGTAGCACAAGCTACACCTCCATCTATAATTTGAAGGTCTCCAAGATTTCGACATCTTCATCCATGTAAGAGACACCACAGAGAACACCAAAAGCAACTCCATCACCACAAAGCAGTCTTGCATCGAATAGTCGTGCACGGAAAACACGGAGTCTTAGTGACATTTACAATGTTGATACAACTAATTCATTTTCAGTTTTTGCATTGTTTTCTGAAGCTGTAGATCTAGTATATTTTGAAGAGGCTATAAAAAATAAATTTTGGGAAAAATCCATGGATGATGAGATCGATGCTATAGAGAAGAATCAGACATGGGAGCTAGTGGATTTTCCAAAAGGAAAGGACGCGATAGGAGTCATGTGGGTCTCCAAGAAAAATACAATGTTGATGGAAAAATACAAAAACATAAAGCAAGGCTGGTAGCAAGAGGTTTTATGCAGCAATATGGAGTGGATTACAATGAAATGTTTGCACCAATAGCACGTTTGGATACGGTAAGAATGGTTTTAGCAATTGCAGCTCAAAACAAATGGCCTATTTATCAGATGGATGTAAAATCAACATTCTTGAATGGTTTCATTGAAGAGGAATTTTATGTGAATCATCCAGAAGGTTATGATATTGAAGGTCATGAAGGAAAGGTATACATGTTGAAGAAATCATTCTATGGTCTCAAGCAAGCACCTAGACCTTGGTACAGTAGAATTGATTCTTATTTGACACGAATGGTTTTAGTAGGAGCAGCAAAGATCCTATCTTATACACCGATATAAGCGAGAAAGGTAAGATTATAATTATTTTTTTATACGTAGATGATTTGATCATTACTAGAAATCTATCTATAGATTCATTCAAATCAGCCATGAAGAAGGAATTTGAGATGACAAATCTTGGTCTTATGCATTACTTTCTAGGAATTCAAGTCCAATAATCGGAAGGTGAAGTTTTTATCTCACAAGTAATATATGCAAATGATGTTTTGAAAATTTTTAACATGTTGAATTGTAAGGTAGCTCCAACACTAGTTGCAATAGGTTTAAATTTGAGAAAAGAGGATGAAGGATCATGTTTGGATCCAACAATGTTTAAAAAATTGGTTGGAAGTTTCATGTATTTGACACCATAAGGCATGATATTATGTATGGTGTGAGCCTCATATCAAGGTTCATGGAATCTCCTAAAGATTCACATTGGCAAGTTTGGAAAAAGAATTTTGAGGTATGCGTGTGAAACAAAGAATCATGGAATTCTATATTCAAGTTTAGATGAGTTCAAACTCATTGGTTATATGGATAGTGATAGTGCCGGAAGTATAGATGACATAAAAAGCACATCTAGCTATACTTTTCACTTTGGAACAGGAGTAGTTTCATGGGCATCAAAAAAGTAGCCCGTTGTCACATTATCTTGATGAGAGCAAAGTATGAAGCAGCAGACAGGAGTGACATATCAAATTGTTAAGATGCGAAGAATGTTGATGATTCTGATGAGAAACAAGAGGACGCTATGCAGATTTTTGTGACAATAAATCAGCCATAGTGTTGTCCAAAAGTCATGTTTTTCATAAGAGGAGAAAGAATATTGATACGAGGTATAATTTCATTAGGGAGATGGTAAACAATAAGGAAATTTGTCTCCAATTTTAGATCCGAATATCGGTTTGCGAGACATTTTTACAAAGGATTTGTGAAGGAAGTTTTTGAATACTTACGAAGTTGTTTGGGATTTTTGTAACGTAGCGCCGAGAAAAATAAAAGCTACGAGGTTAGAATTAAGGGGGAGTGTTGGAAATATGCATGTGCAACATATAATTCTAGCTATAGTTTTTAGGAAAGTTAATTTTATCTTTAGTTTAGCATGCAATCCGTATCTTTAGTTGGAGTTTTATTTTTAGGAATATATTTAAAGAAAATAAAGAAAAAATAAATGTTTTTAAAGCATGTGTTGTTTGTAGACAGTAGATATTTACGGAAAGCTTTGTTTTTAGAGTCTGTAGATGGTTATTTAATAACCACAATTGTAATTATTTTGTATGGATCGGTACATTGTAAGCACACGATTACATGCACAACTTGACTTGTATGAGCCAAAGCTTTTACATTGATAATGAATGAATAAATTTGTTTATGCACATTAGTGCTAATTGGGGCAAATTACTATGTTTTATTTATGCACGTTATTTTCTTTGTTATGTTTATTTGTTGTTCGTTGTTTAAGACTGCAGAGATTTTCTACAATACTCAATTATTTGAATGTAGTAAAGATATAGATTATAAATTTTGATTTACGAAAAAATGGAAAATAAATTTTATGTTACGAATTTCTTGGAATATTAAATTTTAGAAAAAAGCATTAGAAATAACTAGAAGTTATATATATTTTTATTGTTTCATATCCTAGAAAATATTTAAAAGTCTTGTCTAGCCTATTACTGAATAGTAATTTCTACGCAAGGATTAATAATGAGAAAAATTGATGTAACATAATTGTTTGTATTTAGAAAGAATATATAATATATGTTTTTAAATATATTTATTATATTTAAGTTGCATTAAAAAAATCTAATGTAGTGAAATATATATAATTTATTACTCTTTATTAGAAATTTTATGAACAAGGTAATATAATTATTAATAATTCTAGCATGCCAAAAATTTAAAGTAATATTTCACCATAAATCCCTAGTCGTACTTCCCTTCCTATGCCTATAGTCTTTCTTTACCCTTGCGGCCATGCATTGGCTTTTCAAAAACATTCTTGGTTCTGCTTATAGGTACACGAAAATAGGTTTTTTTGGGGCTCCAAATGCACCCTACATTGTATAAAGAGCATTATACACTCCTGTTGTTACACTTTCACTCTTAGAGGTAACCCATTCAATTTTTGGCCTTAAAATTTCTGCCATTATTTGTAGATTTAATAGATTTTGGCTTCAGACCAAGAGTTGTGTCAATGGATCTATGCTACTTGGTCCCATGACCGTGAAATCCAACTTTGTGCAAAGGGTTTTTTTATTGTTCGGTTCTCCTCTCCTATATATTATCAACAGACTCTTAATGAGGGTCCCTGGTTTTGGGGTAGGGTGGCCTTTTCTTACACCATGGTTTCTGGAGTTTGATCCCTCTACTATGGTTGTCTCAAAAATACCGGTTTGGGTTCAATTCCCAAATCTTCCTCTCCCCTTTGGCACCCTGTGATTTGTGCGGCTATCGGTAACTCTATTGGTCACTTCATCAAGATGGATGATGAGCGGTCCAAGAAAGGGTGGTTTACATATGCTCATATTTGCATTTGAGGTGGACCTTGGCAAAGTTCTTCCAGGCTAATTTGGAGTTACATCATGATGGTTTCAAATGGATGCAGGTTCTTGATTATGAGAATACGGCCTTCTGATGCAGATTATGTCATCAAATTGGGCACCCGTAGGAGGTTTCCTTTCTTAATAAGACTAAAAAAAAGAAAAAAACTTATTTCTTAGCAACCTAAAGGTTGGCAACCATTCACAGTGTATAATACTGAAGAAAATCCTCTCCTCAGAAGTTTTGAGACTATGAGTGGGGAGATTCCCATTGTTCAAGGTTGTGTTAAAAGATCTCATATGACTGATTCTTCTGACTCCGACCCATAGCAGGATCCTCGTCGCCATGATTCTCCGTTAGCATTACCTTCTCATCCTGAGAATTGGACTATTGTCATGAGGTCTAAAGAGAAGAAAGGGTGTTTTGAGCCTCTTATTACTCGACTTATTACTCGGTTTGTGGAGGCTTCGACATCTCTAGTTTATTTTGGCTCATGACTCCTTCATGATGGCTTCGACATCACCTGTTTTGTTTGGATCCACAAATTCCTTCTAGGCCCGGGATTGTTTAGTTCCTTTTCATTTCCTTTTGTTGTGCCCTTTGGTCGTTTTGTGTTGCCTTTTCGAATTTGTGGGACCGTGAGTTTTTCGTCGCAACTCTCTTTATTTCCTTTTAATATAAAGGACAACTCCAATAGTAAAATTTAAAGTAATGACATTAAAATTGATATCTCAATTTTTATAGATACTTTATTTAATCACAGTTGATATTTTTAAACAACTTTTATCATATAATTAGACTCCCACCCCTCTTTTAAATTGAGAGAGCATTATCTTGACCATTATCAGGCCCACAAACTTAGACATTGATTGGACTTGACTTGTCCAACGACGAGGAGACTCCTCGTAAACTTTAAGGAAAGTGCCTGCCAGTCAAAAGTTGGTAAGTAAATCTAAAAGGGTTATCTTCATACCGGTGAGTCTTCATGGCTTACATTTCAAAACGATTTCAATGTCTTTATATTGGTAATGGTTTAGTTTTACATCGCACATGATGTTGGAGAGGAGCAAAAGAAGAAAATGCAGCAGGACAAGGTGATTTTGATGGAGTTCGTCCATTTCAGAACTATCATTGTGGGAGGCCGTGCATTTCAGTACTGTTATGGCGATGAGTTTAGCTTAGAATTAGGTGGACTGTCACTGGTATGAATAACCAGAGTCTTATTAGATTCTTTCAAATGTTGGATCTGATATTCTGACGATGAGTTTGTTTTTCCTAACACACCAAACAGTTGTTTATAGTCCATAAGGATCGTGGTGCCTATCCCTCATGCAAGTTCGCAGACAACGTAAACCTCTGATTAGAATGCATCGTATCATATGGTTGGCAATGGTTGTAGTAACTTTGTCTCTCTTAAAACATCAAGGTTGTCATGGGCAGCAAAACACTCCTCCTCCTCTTCCTCTCCCTCTTTCTCCCTCGCCAAGCGTAATACAATTTACGCCGCCTCCACCTGGTATCGAGGATCCTCATCTGGATCAAAGGTCTCCTCCTCCTCCTCGTTGCCCTCCTTGTAATCCAAACTACTACTATGGTTTTGACGATTCCTCTGATTCTGGACCGCATTTTAGCCAAATAATTATTGTGATCATTGTTGTTGCGGGGGTCATCATTGTGATTATCGGTGTTGTTGCTTACATCCTGAAAACGTTTAGCAGCACTTCGTTGGGATGGCCATACACAGTCAGCTTTGGGAGCCCTGGGCTGGAACCGACAAATGCAATCCGCTTGGAACGGCCATATACAGTCTTCGACCTCGGCAAGAAATGAACAACTCGGAGATTTGTATATGAGAAATAATGTTCACAGCGTTTGTTCTTTATTACTGTTGTAAGTTAAAAGTAGCTATAATCTTCACTAATTTTTTGTTTTTATGTATTTTACTTTCCAAACAATTGATTTTCTCAATATTTTGGTTTGTTCTTCATACTACTGTAAGTTAAAAGTTGCTGTAATCTTCAAATTTTTAAATGTACTTTTCAAACAATTTATTTTCTGAATATTATAGTTTGTTGTTTAATATTGTAAGTTAAAAGTACTTAGCTGTAATTTTCAAGTTTTTTAATTTTATTTTTACTTTTCAAACAATTTATTTTCTCAATATTTTGGTTTGTTTTTCTTTACAATTTGTCACATTTATTGCTTTTCTTTTGTGCAATGCCCTTCTAAAATAATAACTTTTGGAATTGAAAAGTCTGAATAATTAAGTAGATCCCAAAAACAAGAAAAATTGTTTTTTTTTTTTTTTTTTTAAACTTTTCAAACAATTTATTTTCTCAATATTTAAGGTTGATAGGTTAAATTTTGATACATGAATTAAATTAAATTAAATAAACCTATGAATATTAAAATAACATCAAAAGCACATAGGCTTCAAGCATGAGGTGTGAATGTTAATTAGCTTATTCACATATTAAAATTGTTAAACACCAATTTATAATTTATGAAAAAAATTAAATATTAATTGTGAAATTAGAGTATTATTTGATAATGTATTTATTTTAAAATGTATGTAACTAGTAAATATAATGTAACAAAATTAATAAATTGTAATTGAGAATCTATAATAAACGTTTGCTATTTTGTTGAATATGATTTGTCATTAAATATTTATATAATTTTTATTTTTAATTGAAAGGTTTATACTAGTTATGTTAACAAAGGTTCCTACAATGACAACCAAGAATTATTATGGTGTGAGTTGTTCACTTTTATTCCTTATATTATATTTGATATCCATTTTAGCATCACATGGCAACTCATCCTTGCATTTGATGTCTATTTGAGTGTCTCTTATATGTATTTAATGTCAATAAATAGTATAGATATCTTACATGCAACTATCTAAAATACACCATGAGATATCAATCTTTAGACATCTATATAACCTATTTGAAAAATCCAATATAGGAGTTTCAAAATTTATATCTCTTGATATATTTAAAATAGGCGTATTTAAGATATATTTACTAATATATATTATAAGTATACCAAAGAATTAAAAATAAATATGTTATAATTAATATATCTATATGAAATGGATTCAAGGTCTTAGTCTATTCTTTGAGTTACAAGTAGTTTGTAATCATTAACCCTCTTTTCGAACCCATTGTGTCCATTGGACACTTTTAATAAGTGGTCATGTGGACATCTTGATGTAGGAATCAAACTTCTCCATCTGGAGAAATTGGAACATAGTCAAGTGCTCTAAATGTGGATCACCACGACATACATTAAGAATCAAGTCCCACCGCCATGTGCCTCTTTAAGAAATTGTTCCTACACCACTCTAGTTCATGTCTCGGTATAATAAAAGTGTTTACCATCTAGTTTTTGAGCCTCCAAGAATGCCTTGATTGCATGGGACCAACAACATAGGTCACTTATGTCTCGAATTTGATTCCTAATTAAATTATGGTGTATAGTGGGGAAGATCCATGCATTGCTCAAAGTTATAGAAGAATTTTCATATGGTTAAGAGTCAACAATGGTAGTTTTCTCACTTCAAACCACTACTTTAAACCATTGGGCTCCCGATTCCATATAGATAGATAAATAGATAGGTATATAGATAGATAGATACTAATAGATATTAAGTGAAAGGTTTGTATTTTATATTTTCACTTGCCACATTGAATAGTGAATTCATTACATTCTCTACCAATTTCCCACTAATTTGTGGAAAATGACATCAATTTAGTTGCACCACTATGTCATGAGAGGGTTTTGAGCTAGACAATATCCTAAAGCACGTTCAATCATACTAAGTTAATTAAAATTTGTAAAATAAATTTCAGTATAATGGTAGACATTCGGGGTGAAAGACTTTAATTTATAAATATATTTAGTTAGGTAGTGTGGGAAGGTTAAATAGGTGGGCTCGAGGAGAGGTAAGGTTGATTTTAGTATAAAACTAAAACATTTGAACCCTAGTTTATTTAGATAAGGTAAAAAGAGTGATTTTGAAGGGATCAAGAACCCCGTATATCTGAAAGATAGGCATTGAAGTGCAACATGAAACCAAATGAAGCATTGTCCAAGACCGAGAAAAGAAACAAACTGAAACACCATCTAAACACCAAAGCCGGAAAGGAGCATAAGAGGATAAAAAAATTCCCAAAGGCTGATCAAACACACTTGACCATCCTCAAGAAACATTCAAAACCTCTAACGCATCTTCCTTACAAACCGGAAAGGTAGCTTACCCATGAGACTCCTTACCATGGGATCTTAAGTTCATCTTAAGAGGAACATTACAAGTTTTCCACTTCCTTTTTGTTAGTGACCATCCAACCCACACCTCTATTAGGATATAAATCTTCATCGGGATGGATCAAAAATGATATCCAAGATCTATTTTCCCCCTCATTTGTATCCTTCTTTAAGATACCAATTTTATTTGAACCAAAATTCATCCCAAAAAACAACTACTTCTACTTAGGTCATAAATAATCGACCCTCAACCCCCAAAACAGAAGGGGGCTGGGGGTCTCATCCAAATGTTGAAACTCACCTTCTTCTTCGACTCACGAAACCTCTAAGGAAGAATCGGGTTTAGTCCCCACAACCAAAGATACTAGGTGAGAATCCTTCCACCAAGAAACTTTCCTATTAACCTTGTGTTTCAAGATCTTATAGTCTGGAAGCTAAATGACCAAGGGAAAATAATTTCATACATCTTAAGGGTAAACCTTCATAGTACAAAGATTAGGTCTAAATACTATCCAAAACCTACGGTTCCATGGAATTTGATAGGTCAAATAAAGTATCAAAATCAACAAGGATCCGAGCATAGGTAGTGTGGGTGTACAATTGAGTTTTAGTAACAATATCCGAGACAACTCCCAAAAGCATTACCAATCAAAATTGGGCTCTTCTACCCCCATAATTGCAACAGAAGGTGAAGAAACCAAACCCGGATGGGATTTCCATGAAACGTTTCATTGTAGGTGTTTCACCGATTCTTAGATCGTTTCTTTGAAGTTTTGACAAAACAAATAGGGTAACAGGCGTAGGAGGAATACTATTCAAATGTTGGTCGATGGGTTGTTATGCGCGTATGAATTCCAAATCCACAGCTGATCATGAGAGCTTCCTTTTGGCTAGGAGGAACTACCTATAATTCAAAGCAAGACCACCATAAGGAATTAAACAATATGGGCAGTGAACTGCCTAGCGTATGCTAGATCCGGGAAGTGTGATACTTCCTAGATGGTTGTCAATCCACTGTTTTAAACAATTTAATGCTATAAACAAAGTTAATCCTATTGTAGTTCGAAATGATTTAGGTATCTCACTCAAAACACAATAAGAAATAGATCTAATCTAACAGGCTAGGCTAGAATAGGATCCAAAGGTCAAGTAATGGCTTCCGGTCTCTGCAAGTCGACGAGGTCTTAGCGAGATCACGGGTGAATGAGGGTGAGGTGAAATTAGGTGGCTAGGTCTCTGTTTTTGGCGGTATGGGTAAATACAGAGACCGTTGTCGGTTAAGGGTGACTGATGGCGATTAGGTGTAACCAGTGTTGGTTCTTATGGAAATCTAGGAATGCCACAAAACAATCTTTGGGTCTCCTTTGTGATTAAACAAAGGATTTTGTTAGTCGAGATGAGGTATTAGGTGATTTGGGTAGGATTTGGCGAGGTTTTAATGGGTATATGTAGGTGGAAGTGTTAGAGAAGGTCAATAGGTGGCGAGGTAAACAATAGATGATAAAATAATAATGAAGTGAAATAAACTGGATAAGTATGATGTTATACTTACTGGGATTCTGGTTTTGGATGTCTTTGAGTGAGGGATGGAGGTGCTGATGAGAGGTTTGAAGGTTGCAAGTGATCACCAACTGAAAGAAAGCTTCTGCGTGGGCTGCATGTACATTCCTCTTTGCTTGGTTAGATCAAATCATGGCTGGGATAGTTGTGCAAGAGAAAGTGCTTGATCTCCTTCCTTGCATGCGTGTTCTAGTTGGAATTCACTCTCTGAATATGTGTTATCTCTCTAAGATGTGTTAATGCTCGCCAACCTCCTTTTTCAACTTCCAAACTTGAGAATAAGGTTGTTTTGGGGTTAAAAGGGTAACTGACGGTGGTTCCGGCAACCGACGTCGGTTAGGGGTAACCGGCATCGATCATGGCGGGATTTCCTAGGTTTACTAAACTAGGGAGATCCTCTAGATTTCCTCTGATCTTGTGTCGTTAACGTGCATATTAGACTGGGAGCTTCTTGTAAGCATGTGGGAATGTGGTTAGAGGGAATGTAGGCATTGATTTTTAGGATTTGGGTAAGTCTTAGTTAGTTATGACAACTTACTAAGAATAGGTATTAGGTTGAGTTGGCTTGGTGAGGTGTCTAAGTGAACTGTATGTGTGGATATTATTTAAAATAAGATATTTAAATAATAAATATAGTGAGGATAATGCATTAATTTAATTTAATTAATATTAGTGGGGTGAAAGGGGCCATGGCTAGGTGAATGTGATGAAGGGTGCTTATTCGTCGAGGAACCAAAGGGGAGTGTGACCTAATTTTAGTGTCTATAATTTACTCCTTTTTGTTGTGTAGCTTGTATTGGTAAGTGACACTAAAAAAATAAGATGTGGTTGCCCCATGTGTGGGTGAAGGTGATCCTCCTAAAACCAAGAACTGATGAGCTAGAAGGGATAATCGGTGAGTGGTTTGATAAAAGGTAAATGGGAGGAAAAGGCAAGTGGGCATGGGGAAAAAAGGTTGAAAGGTCTACTCAGAAATTCCAGGTAATGGGTCTGGGTCAAAGGTAGCAACAGTCAAACACATGCACACGTATAAACTATAGCATGCTACCAAGTTGAAGAGCAGGCAAACTCTACATCATCTAAGGTCGATAGGTTTATCCAAACAAGGTTGAAGTGATTCTGGTATCCAAGGTATAGGATATGTGTAGACACCTATAATTATGCCCAAGAAATTTAAATACTTAAATTGCACTAATTATCCCCTTTCTCGCAAATCGACGACATATCGTCAAAAGCACTCATTTTCCCTCATATCATCATTAATTAATTACAATAAGCTAATTAATTAAGTTTCCTATCCAACAAATACCCTAATTAATGACCTTCCGTTAATAAATCACCCCTTCTACCTAGACTAATTAATTATTATTAATTAATTAGCTTTCCCTTCCATTTAACCAATAAATCAATATTTAATTGATTTAATCCCCTTCTAATAGCCTAAATTGTACTAATATTCCTCTAATTATCTTCTATAAGCTTACATCTACCTATTAATTAATCACCTTTGATTAATTAAAATACCCCCAACTCTCATGACTTGCTAAACATGTATTAAACCCTTCTAAAGTAAGGTTACCTTTAATAAAGAAACTTTATCCATTCCTAATCATGTTTTACCTTTATCCCACATTCATGAGAATGTGTTGAATCCTTTATCCTTTGGGCTATATAAAGAGCCCTCCACCTACCTTTTTACTTACACGTAAACTCCTTAGAGAGCAAATGCAAAGCATATAGCAAAGATACTAAGAGCTTGCACCTTTCCCTTTTGAGAGTTCATCATCTTGAAGAGTTAAGCCTCTTTCTTAAAGTGCTTGGGTCATATGGGAGGTGTCAAAAGGGTCTTGTAGCCCAACTTTGATTAGCCCCCATTCCTAGGTTCTTGGAACATTAAGGACAACTATTTTGATAGCCATGGAGCTTACTTAGGTCCAATCATTTATTTGTTGTTAGAGAATAGAGGAGTTCGGAGATATTTAGCATTGTTAGTTTAAAAGTTTGTATTAATGAATGCTAGCATCTAACCCTTGTTTAATTATTATCATGATGGTGTTTATGCTTTGTTTTAGCTAAATTGTAGAACTATTTTAGGTGGTAGTTCTTGATTTATTTGATTTAGCATTAAGCAAAGTATACATGCACACATTTGGCACGCTCGGTGGGACTTACTCCATTGTCCTTTGCACTTAATTTCAAGTTTTTGTAGTTAAGTTTTATTTTTGGTTACTAACCCTCTTTTATACATGTTGATTTAACTTGTTTTTTAACTTGTTTTGTTGAGTTTGCTTGTGTTGGGTCTTCCTTATAGGTATAAAGGAGGTGAAGTGCTATCAAAATTGGAATTGATGGGAAAATTTCAAGATTTCTCCATGTTTTCATTTTTAGAGCTTACTTTTTCAACATTTTACATGCTAGTTTTGTCAATTTCTTGAAAATTTTCAATTCTTGAGCATGTAGATTAGTGTTTGATAGTTCTGAGTCTTCTATTTACATATTAATATGGTGGGTTTCTATAAAAATTTAATCTTGGTGAGAAAATTTAAATATTTCATCTTGTTTTCATTTTTAGAGCTTATTTTTCATCATTATACATGCTAGTTTTGTCAATTTCTTGAAAATCTTAAATTCTTGAGCATGTATGTTAATGTTTGATAGCGTTGAGTATCCTATTCATATATTAATGTGATGGGTTGTTGTCAAAATTGAATCTTGGTTGGAAAAATTTACCCATTTTGCAGATTAAGGGACATTTTTGAGTGCATGTCAAGTGCATACCCATGAGCATAAGAGCATATGCGTAACCCATCTTCCGAAGGCCATAACTTTTGCTCCCGAACTCGAAATGACTCCATTTTTTTGCGTTGGAAAGGTATTGAAGTTAAATATGCAATGAAAACATAAATTTGAGATTTATACTTACAAAAATTGTAGGTTTTTCTGTTATTTTAAAACTGGTCATTTTCTAACATGTCTAATGTTTTGATGAATGTTGTATTTCCATGCTTACTCGATTTAGACCAAAGCATGTGTATGATCTTCTCTTGCACCTTTTGGTGATCTTGAGAATCAAAAACAACTTTGATCTCTATCTTGTTAACATTGGGATTAAACTTGGAAACTTGATTATTCATTTTGCTTAAGGGAATGAACCTTTTACAAAGCATTTTTCAATGGTCCTTTGATTTGAAGTTTTCCATTTCTATATAGCTGGAATAAAGTTTGTCTATTCTATTCTCTTGTACCTTAGGGTGATCTTGAGAATAAAAAGTAACTTTAGTCTTCATTTTATAACATTTGGTAAATTGGAAACTTCATCTTTCACTTTTGGTTTAAGGGAATGAACCTTTTACACAGTATTTTTCAATGGTCCTTTAATTTGAAGTTTTCCATTTCTATATATTTGGGATAAAGTTTGTGTATGCTCTTCTCTTACACCTTAGGGTGATCTTGAGAATCAAAAGAAACTTTAATCTTCATTTCATAACATTTGGTAAATTGGAAACTTCATCTTTCACTTTTGGTTTAAGGGAATGAACATTTATCAAGAATTTTGTATGGTTCATTGATTGAAAAGATTTTCTTTACTTTTTAGTTGGATTATTTGTTGTGTATTCTCTTCTCTTGCATCCTTGGATGATCTTGAGAATCAAAAGAAACTTTTAATCCTCTTTTAAATAATGTGATTTTCTTGGAGAACTACTAACGCTTGAGTGCAGGACCTAAAAATGCTTGTCAAAGAAAGGAAGAAAAAAAATCAAAAACTACTAATACAGTTGTTATACAGGTTGCCAAAAGGTGTTCAAGCAAACCACACCTAATTAAACAAGATAAAAATAACAACATATTCAAAACACTGTATTGCAGGTTTCGAAAAGGGTACGTCCCTCTCCGCTCAACTGGAACATAACCCCTTTGGCATAACGCCTTAAGCTACAACAATGGGGGTGGTTCTAGGAACCCCAAAGTAGTCCATGCAAGAGGGAACCTTGTGGATGAAACGGGAAGTGCTCCGCACTACCTACTTGACTAGTGATTCCTTTGTGAGATAGCGTTACAAGTTGTCCATTGTGGCGACCCCAGTGATAGTACACATAGACGCACTAGTTGCCTACTGTTCTTGAAGGGGGTAAAGTAAAGCCAAGATACTCCCAAACTAGTCAGTGTGACTTTTTGGGTAAATCATGCTCACTCGTGGTAACTTTGTAACACCTAGGGCGAGAGAACCACCTAGGAGAATATACTTTGGCCAGGAGCCCACTTTGACCATTTTAAAATAGTGTTGAGTTGTGAACCTTCTTTTTGAGAAACGTGTGACGTATTACTTTTGCCTAGTTTTTACTTGCCTTAGGGCGAGGCGAAACTCTGCTAAAGTGAGGCTAACATTTTCATTTTTTTAATTTACTTCCTTCACATTATTTTGACACTTTGTTGAGCAAAAGAAGGGTGACTACCTTTGTGTTACCAATCGACTGTTTCTCTCACTTTTATGTCCGTTTACGCCCATCCATGTTTGCGGTTGGGTTAGTTAAACATCTAAAGTGTGCGGAGGTGTTTTCACGTCATTGGTAGCCATTTTGATCTTGATACCCATGTCAAGGTCGTCATTGTAGTTAGGCGTGGTTCATCACCGCAAAATTCCTTAGAAGAGTTAGCTTGTTTGTATCGTATCACTATAATTTCAATATTTACGTCTTGTTTCTTGTAAACTTGACATAAATACCTATATTGTATGGTTATGTTGCACACATTTTTAACTATTCCTAGCTATACTTTGAGCTTTTTAGTTCGGTTCTATTATTACCTTGATTTCAAAGAGTGCTAGGTGTTACTATTTGTGCGTGTTATATCAATAACACCTCGATATCAATACTTCACTTTCTCGCAAAGTGGGTTAACATATCTTGGTGATATTGTTGTGTCATTCGCAAATTGTAATTGGCACTTTTTGAGATATAGGTCTTAATCAAGTTTGAGCTCGCTCATCATATATCTTGATTGGGAGATCACATTGAATTCTTGTTTTTACTTACGTTTTGTTCATTTCCTTGAACTTGGCATAAGTGAAAACATCTTGTTGATCATCTTTGCATCACATTTTCATATGGTGTATTTCCTTGTTGATTGGCTTTGGGTTTCACACTCGCATGATTGTTCCTTGTGATTATTCATTCAAAAAACTTATTTTCTAGGACAATCCCTTTTTATCTCATCAATATTACATCATCACGATGTCTATTTTCCTTAGACCTTCAAAAATCATGCACGCATCCCCATACTTACACAATGTCTAGTTGGTTGTCCTTATGCTACCCAAATTAACATGTCACTTCCTTCCCTTTGAAGGAGTTCCATCACACTATCTAGATCTAGACATTTGTGCTTAAAATAGCGCCAAAAATGACTAACTATCGTGTGGTTCCCCATACTTACAAAAATACAGAACCTAGGTTCAGCAATTCAAATCATAGGATTCCCATCACAACTAAACCTTGTTTGGTTCTTCGTGCTAGAGAGCCCATACGGGTAACTCATTCCCCACCTTCATCTCATAGTCGGTGGTATGATTTGGACACGTCTGATCCAAATTATTATTCGAGTTCCCCCCACTCTTCTTCTAATTCTAATCCAAACATTTCCTCTTCTTCTGAGGATTCCAATCCAAATATTTCCTCTGAATCTTCTGAGGATTCAGATCCAAACTACTATTTGGATTCATCTAATTCGACTCCTAAGTCATCTAATGCGACTCCTAAGTCATGGTCCTCCCTTTCTTTGTAGGATCCTCTTCATCAATCATCTAATGTGACTCTTATGTCACGGTCCTCCCTTTCTTCGCAGGACCCCTTTTATCAATCACCCCAACGATGTCTTCTTCCTTTGAAGATACATGCGACTCCAAATCCCTCCAATCAGAAGTATAATACAATTCTTGAATCGCGGTCCTCTCTTCCTTTGCAGGACCCTTGTAATCATTCATCTAATGTGATGCTTGAATCACAGTCCTCCCCTTCTTGGCAGGACCTTCTTCATCAATCACCCCCATGAAATCTTCCTTTTGTGAAGATTCGTGTGACTCAAAGTCCTTCGAGACAAACATCTGAATCGACCCATGCATCGCAATCTACAGACTTTGGACTTAATCCTACTATTTTACATATGACATACCATTGTATAGGTAGGTCCACACCACCTTCTTCTACTCCTGAGACATCTAGCTACACTTATTCTTCGTCCCCCACACCATCTTCTTCTATCAATAATCATCAAACGTCTTCTCGGCCTTCCACACCAAGTGAACCTACTTCTTCCAATCAACCCCGATGGTCGATCAACAACTCATACCAATTGATCTCTTTCAGAATGAAGAAACAATCAGGGCATTTATCGGGGCATATGAAGATATTCCTTTAGTAGATTACAAAAAGGATTCTCTTTAGACTTTGATGCATCTCGTATATTGTGAGGAAAAGGTTGATTCCTTTAATCAAGAAATGGAGGAAGAGCCTCAAATCATGCAACTTAAGCCTCCTCTTATTCTTCCATCTTCACATTCTTCATTATGTGATGAAACTCCTTGGTCTTGCATAGATCCATGGCCTATCTTCTCATCACCCTATAACTCTTTGTCTATCATAATTCCTCAATCACAATCTCTTGTGGGGTCAATGCCAAGTAGCCCTTCATCTTCATCTAGGTGTGGGTCACCTTCTAGTAGCCCTCCCTCTTCTATTTGTGGGACATTTTTGAGTAGCCCACTATCTTCAATTATTGGGGCACATCTAACTAGCTCCTTATCTTCTATATATGAATCACCCCCGAGCACCATCATCTTCTATTCTTGGGCCGATCCCGGTAGTCCATCATCTTACATCTATGGGTCACGTCCTATTATCCCCTCTTCTTCTATTCTTGGGCCACATCCTAGAGCCCTTCATCTTCTATTCTTGGGCCACATCCTAGTAGCCCTTCATCTTCTACTTATGGGTCACGTCCTAGTAGCCCTTCTTCTTCTATTCTTGGGCCACATCCTAGTAGCCTTTCACCTTCTATCCGTGGATCACCTCCAGTAGCCCATCCTCTTCAATTCTTGGACCGTATCCTTTTCATCTATCACATATTTCTTCTATCAATGGTTGTGGCAAGCCCACTACCATTCCTATTGTTCCTATCATCAATCATAAATTTTTGCATTCTTCTCCTTCTCGAGGTCAGAAAATTCAAGCGTCAACCTATAAGAAACCCAAATAGGTTCATTATCAAGCTCAGGTCAAAACTTCCAAGAGCTCAAAATCCCCCAACAACTGGAACAATCTCAAAGTTGTAAATCAAGCGCGATTCAAGAACGCACATCAACATAACCATCAAGTATGGCATAAAGTGCATAAACCTCTAGATAGGGAACTCAAGCTTCCGCATACAAAATCCATGTTTCAGGATAAATCACATTCCTTTGTTGAGTGTGAACTCACCACGATTATCGAGATTGGGGAAAACATGACTCTTGATAAACAAACACGCTTAGTCTCCCTTATCAAGGAAGTCGCAAACATCGTTGTTGGATCCTATCACACAGAGTGACTTTGTTAGTAACAACGGTTCAATATATATATATATATATATATATATATATATATATATCAAAAATCTAAAAAATTAAAAAAAAACAACAAAAATCAAAGGTACAAAGATCAAACATTGCAATCAGGTGTTGCGTACACATGGATATTTCTTTCTTCCCTTCCTTGCTATTCTTCTGCAAGTCTTCCTACCATTTTCATCCCTTCGATGATATTTTGGTTAGCTTATTTGCATGCATTTTGTGACATTTATCTCTATGGTATCTGTTTGCCCCTGGTCTTTTATCACCTTGGTAAATTAAAGAACGACTGACCTCATAGAGATCCTATCACATTCAAACATCTAATAAACTTGTTGTGAAGAAATTTTGGACATATTTGTTGACACTAGCCAATGTCGTCATCACAATCACTTCCACCTCCTTCCATCAAGCCATCAGTGGTTCTTAACCCCTTTTCAAACAAGAGAGATGAAATAAGTTTTCGAAAGCAAAAGAATCAAACAAAACTCAAAAGCTAAAAGCTACAAATCAAAAGAAAAGTAATATATAACTCTCTCTTGGGGTATTTCCAATAATCTCTATCGGGGCTATGGACACCTAACTGGCAATAGAGCAATGTTCTGATTAGAATTAAATACATCTCCATCGGGACTATGGATGCTTGGCTGGCAGCGGAGCAATGTACGACTATCCTTTCACCCTCCATTCACAAAATCACTTATCAAAATAAATCATTCCTACACATTGGCTAGGGTCTCTTCACTTGTTGTCTATTAAATCTTCACTTCAAGAGGTAATAAAATCCATGTGCACACACTGGATCTCTATGAGTAAATAGGATTAGTATGTTACCAAGTGTCTTTTTTGGACCTTGTTCAGACTCTTACTCTAGTCCATATCTCGTCTCACGATTTATGCCTTTGGCTAATCACTTCTTCATCACGAGGCTTCTAAGCTACATTCATATCATTCACATCATTCTTCTACTTCGTTTAGAACATCCATGTGTATAAGATTACTTATTTTCCATGTTTGTGGAAACCTTTGTCCCCTTCCAAAAAAAAAATCTTCTCCTTCCTTTTTATCATGTGCTTGTAGGCCAACTTACACTGGGGGCATCCTTGCTTCTTCCCAGCACTTCATTGGTTTACGTTCACCATCATGTTGAACCTATCCATAATGGCCTTGGATCCCACTTCTACCTGTGAAGAGTTTACCTTTGAATACTCCCACCTAATCGTTGGGGAATTCTTTTGCATCTTCACCTTTTTGGTACGCATGTGGCCTTATGCCCTTGTACATCCCATCTATCACTGGGGGCATCCACTCTTTCTCATCTTCCTGTAAATAGTTTCATAAAACTTTTAAAATCAACCAAAACATTCAAATATGTTAAAAAAAAATCATCAAAAACATTCAAATATGTTTCAAAAACTTCTAAAAATTGAAAATCATCCTACAAAACGTCACTCTTTGGTTCTCACTTGTTCATGTGTGCGACTTATGGATCATCTTGATCTACCTCCATCAACAAAAGCTAGGTTTCTTACTTCATCCGTACTCTGGGGCACAACGAGTTGTCCTGGATCTTGTTTCGTAGTGCACATTGCTTTTCCATCGGACCCAAGTGTCCTCCATTATTCCCCTCGCATGTATCCTTTCTTGGGGCACCATCATCAACCCTTTTCATTAATTTGCACAGGTCGTAACTAAATCTCGATAATAAAAACATTATATTATGTTTCTCTGTTAGTTTAGCTTGTTTACTTTCTCGTATTGCATTACATTTTGTATGTTGCATGGAGTTAGGCATCTTTCACTTTCTCGTATTGCATTACATTTTGTATGTTGCATGGAGTTGGTGTTTTTAGCAATGGAAAATCGTTCGTAGTATGGCTTTTCATGTCTTTCTACCTTTGTCGTATGCTTATATTTTTCATAAGGACCGATGACGTAGCTCTTATGGCCATATGATGACACCGAAATTGTTCCAAACAAATAAGTGGCTAGAGGTTAAGCTCTTCTCTCCCCTCATCCATATTTCTTCTACACCACTTCCCTTTCACCCCTAATTCTCCCTCTCATCGGGTCATCCTTCCTCGTCCCCATTATTCTACCTACTTCTCATCTTTTTGATCATCAATCAACTTCCTTCATCACCCCATCGACACTCGAGGGGGAATCTCTCCCTCCTACTAATTTTTCTTCTATCCCTTCAAAATCTCTTCTATCTACTATCTTTGAAGTGGCATCACTTACGCCACCCCAAAGAGGGGCAAATGTAGACATCTATAATTACACCCAAGAAATTTAAATACTTAAATTGCGCTAATTATCCCCTTTCTCGTAAATCAATGACATATCGTCAAAAGCACTCATTTTCCTCATATCTTCATTAATTAATTACATTAAGCTAATTAATTAAGTTTCCTATCCAACAAATACCCTAATTAACGACCTTCCATTAATAAATAACCTCTTCTACCTAGACTAATTAATTATTATTAATTAATTAGCTTTCCTTCCATTTAACCAATAAATCAATATTTAATTAATGTAATCCCCTTTAAATAGCCTAAATCGTACTAATATTCCTTTAATTATCTTCTATAAGCTTACATCTACCTATTAATTAATCACCTTTGATTAATTAAAATACCCCCAACTCCCATGACTTACTTGCTAAACATGTATTAAACCCTTCTAAAGTAAGGTTACCTTTAGTAAAGCAACCTTATCCATTCTTAATCATGTTTTACCTTTATCCCACATTCATGAGAATGTGTTGAATCCTTTATCCTTTGGGCTATATAAAGAGCCCTCCACCTACCTTTTTACTTACACCTAAACTCCTTAGAGAGCAAATGCAAAGCATATAGCAAAGAGACTAAGAGCTTGCACCTTTCCCTTTTGAGAGTTCATCATCTTGAAGAGTTAAGCCTCTTTCTTAAAGTGCTTGGGTCATATGGGAGGTGTCAAAAGGGTCTTGTAGCCCAACTTTGATTAGCCCCATTCCTAGGTTCTTGGAACATTAAGGACAACTATTTTGATAGCCATGGAGCTTACTTAGGTCCATTCATTTATTTGTTGTTAGAGAATAGAGGAGTTTAGATATTTAGCATTGTTATTTTAAAAGTTTGTATTAATGAATGGTAGCATCTAACCCTTGTTTAATTCTTATCATGATGGTGTTTATGCTTTGTTTTAGCTAAATTGTAGAACTATTTTAGGTGGTAGTTCTTGATTCATTTGATTTAGCATTAAGCAAAGTATACATGCACACAATATGGTCGTGAAACACAATGGAGATTAGGGCGAGGAACGTTTAGGTATGTTCCGATACACCAAAGGTAGGGTCGGGATAAATGGTCACGCAATAATAGGCTAAGGTCATCGTGTCAATCAACACAGTAATAATGCCGCAAGGTATAGTGAACACATGAGGTCAATGGTCACTAGCGAGGGTCCACGTCCAAATATCTAGGTCACAACATAGGTAAGGCCAAGGTAGGGGTTAAGGTGGGGTGGGGTAAATGATGATGTTTTGAAAGGTCAGCTACTGAGATGTGCCATCGAGATGGCAGCAAGGATGATTCGAGGTAAGCGCCCTACTCTACATTGTTGATTTGATAGATTAGAGGAGTAGATTATTGTTATTTGTAGGTTTTTGTGGTTTTTTGGTTTTTTGGTGGGTAAAAATTAAATTTGGGTATGGGGGGAATAACGGGCAAAAAGAGGAAGGGGGAGGGTAGTAAATGGTATAGGTGGGGTGGGTAGAGGTCCAAGGGGAGTTTAGGTCATTATAGGTGGGGTAAAAGGGGCAGGGGGAGGTTTTAGAAGTCGTGGGTTTTTTTCCGCGACAATGACCGGCGTTGGTCAAGTGTGGCCGGCGTCGGTTGGGTGGAACCGGTATTAGTCACCAAACATGTGACCGATTCCAATTAAGGGGTAATCATGGTTGGTAAGGGTAAACCAAAGATATCGGTCACCAAAACAGGTACCCGTGCGGTTAAAGGGTGATCGAGTCGATTAGGATGAACCGGTACCGGTCGGGCTTTTAGGCATAAGGGTCCAAAAGTGATGTGGGCTAGGTAGTTGAGATGGGTAGGGTGAAAATAGGGTGTAGGAAAAAGATAATTGGTGAATAGGAATTGATACATGTAAATTAACGTTGAGTCTTGTATTGGATGCGAGGAGAGCGCATTACATATGTGGGACATGGTTCTGCCGCTACTAGTGATAGTGCACGGTGTAACGACCCCGTTGGAGTTGTAGCATGTGGAGGCAAAGGCTTGAGTGGGGTTCACCACTACGACATGTTGTTGTTCAAGCCTAGCTTGATGGTCACACTCATCGATAAATGGAACTCCACGACCCACACGTTCCACCTACCGATAGGTGAGATGACTATCACCCTGGAGGACGTGTTCTAGATTCTTTGGTTACCCATATTGGATGCCCAGGTGTATTCTATCTCCTCCAAGGCCTCAGAGGAGTTGATTGGGACTGTTTTTGGTGAGGGAGCGGCTAATCTAATATTATATAGTGCCGCTTTGATCTATGGAGAAATGTACCTAGCTCATCCGGAGGAGATGAGGCTAGTGGTTTTGTTGATGGAGGAAATGTGTTGCTATGCACTGCCAGATGTAGAGGGTGGACGCTTTCCCCGATCACTAATGGGGGTACTCCACGACATGATGGTGCATGAGACCCGCTTTTCCTGGGCACCAACATTATTGGTGCAGCTATATAGAGAGCTATGGGCATATGGGTGGCTGCGCAGGTTTAGCCTGTGTTGTACATTTATACTGCACTGCTGGGCATATGAGCACATAGTGTGTGTATGACCTATAGGGATGCCCCGAGAATATGTATTCCCACCTAGATTTGTGTAGGTGGGGTATAGGATATGGGTGCCGGTGATAGGAGAGTGGAGATCGATAGGCCAACACATGATGTGGCCCATTTTCGGTAGCACTTTGGAGGGATTGTCTTGAGTGGAAATTAGATGGAGGCCATATGTGGGATTCCCCCATATAGGCATATGCATGAGGAGCTAGCTGAGCTCCAGCTAGAGAGGTGGATATAGGGTCGCTGTGCTGGGGAGGATGAGATGATCCTGGTAGATAGAGTCTGATGTAGTTTGGGCTCTTACAGACATTCCTCTACCCTTCCCATAGTATCAGAGAGATGACGTGGAGAGGCCCTTACCTCTACCACATAGCCTACAGTGCCCACAAGGGAGGAGGAGCAGCCATTGGATCGGTGGATAGATGACGCTAGATGTACAGACATGTACAGTAGTGGTGGGTGGCTCAGTTACGAGCCATACCACCCCGATCAGCAGCAGCTGACCTAGCTACCATTACAGTGCAGAGAGATGCCCTACAGGGGCAGGTAGCTACACTGATTACCTAGTTGGGTATACTGCAGACACAGTTGGAGGGTTTAGAGGTAGAGGTAATAGAGCTACACGTACATGGCGGCCATCCACAGCCCCGATGGCGGATGGAGGAGATGGAGATGGTCAGGAGGGGGATGGTTAGGTGGCAGCCTTACAGGCTCAGGTGGTAGGTTTACAAGGCTAGTTGGCCACAACCTAGGCATAGATTGGGGCCTTACAGCCCAGATATAGGCATAGGGGCAGGGGGCACCACCACAAGCACCAGGAGAAGGTCCTAATTCACAGGTAGGCAGAGGGCGGGTGCTGCAGGGTAAGATATAGGGGCCGAGACCTATGGGACCACCATAGACCGTGCTTGTATCCAGGTTACGGGATGCCCTAGGTGAGGTGAGATACTATCAGGACCAACTTATGGCGGTTAGGATAGATTTCATATCCTATGCCGAGTACAGGGCACAACAGGTGTCTAGTGAGAGGACGAGATCCCACACTCATAGTGTGGAGAGCACAAGAGGTTAGCAAGCTCTGAGGCCCGATCAGGGAGAGGCCACCAATGCACACGGAGACCAGCTCTAGGTGAGGTTCCAGCAGGGACACAGGAGGCCGAGGGTACAAGTGACACAGAGATGGAGGACATCCGATGAGATGCTTGATATGCGGTCACCTAGTTTTTGATGTATGATAGCTATTTTTTTAGATATATATACCAGCCTACGTGCTGAAAGATAGTTGTATTTTTTATCACATACTAGCCTACGTGCTAAAGATAGTGAGGATGTACGAGTGATTTGTATATTTTGAGTATATACCGGCCTACATGCCAAAGAGATTTTGTATTATTTCATTATTTTTTTGTATATATGAGACCGGCCTATGTGCCAATGACATTTTGTATTGTATATCGGCCTACGTGCTGACATTTTGAGATGATGGACATGAGGAGATAGCCATGTATAGTTGAGATACATATTTATTTATTTATATGATGAGATACATGGTATTTTTTTATTTTTGATGTGTTTATGAAATTTTGATTTATGGCTTGTGTTAGATGAGATATGGATTTATTGTTTGATATGGATGGAAATTAGGTGAGTTAGGCATGGTGGAGTTAGGTTATAGGCATGGATCGAGTCAGGTCGATTTAGGCATGGTTGAGTCAGGTTATAGGCATGGATCGAGTCAGGTCGATTTAGGCATGGTTGAGTCAGGTCAGTTTAGGCATGGTTGAGTCAAGTTATAGGCATGGATTGAGTCAGGTTTGTTATTTAGGCATGGTTGAGTCAAATAGGCATGGGCATGGATTGAGTCATGGTTTGTTTGTTAGGCATGGTTGTGTTGAAAGTAGGTGAAGTTGTGATTCATTATTTTTTGTAATGAATGATACTATGGGTCATATGTGAGATGTGGTATAATCTATGCATAGTGATGATAGAGAAATGGTAGGCATAATAAATGTATGTTATGATAATGTTTAAAATATGAAACAACTTGTTATGTATGTGGTTTAATTTCCAATGTTGGGTATAAAAGGGAAACAAAGTTAGGTGTGATGTAATGTGAGGCACATGGAAGATGAATTATTTAGGGTAGAGAGTGGCCGAGCTAACCTCCAAGGGCCCCATGCCCTCGGAGTGCTACCTACATAGTCCCGGTGAAAAGGGACCTCAGGTCGATGTAGTTCTCCCATGAGATAGGGAAGAATATGAGGAGGTATGAAAATGAGTTGGTAGGTTTTTGGGCATGTTGTGGGTTTAGGTTTGTTAGGTGTGGGTGGATTATAGGTAAAATGATGTAGGTGAAGGTGATTGTGGTGAAAGAAGAAGATTACCCCAAAAGTAAGCGTCGAGGACCAAGTCTTGTATAAGGTAATCAAAACATAAACAAAGATGGTTAAAAGATAAGAGGGGAAATAAAGCCACCTAATTGGGTGGGATCATACTAGAGTAGATCATACCTTGGAGGAGGTGATGAACGTAAGACCCTAAAGACATTGCATGATTGACTGTTCTACGGTGAAAAGTAGTCATATGATCACCAAATGTCTAAGTTCCAAGAAGTCCCTTGAGGCAGTTAGGAAATGAGAGTGGGAATGGTGAGAAGGGTGAAAGGTGGTTAATTTTTATGTGGCATGAGGTAGCATGCTCTTCGGGCAAGAGATCCAAGGTCACAATGGGCAAGTCCATGACTAAAAAAGTTTTCTGTGTTGACTTGTATTTGAGATAGACTGATCGATGTGGGAAGTCTATATGGGATGAGGAATTTAACTCCTTGAGGTCTTCGTGAAGCTGATCGATGTGGGAAGCTTCAAATTCTCTCATTTTTTTTTTTTGTTTACATAGCTGTCCTTTGAGGGAGCAGTCTATTTATAGTTGTTTCAGAGGAAGATGTCCTTTTGAGGGAGTCATCTTTTATATTATAAGTTTGACTCAAGGAGTTAGGTCCCATGTGAGGGCTTTGAAGTCATGGAAAAGACCAAGGTGAAGAATAAGATTCTTGTTCAAAAAGCAAGGTGAAATGACCATGGGATCTCATCTAAAGGTAGATGAAAAGTATCCATGAGAATCATGCTATGTGCAACGCCTGTCGTGGTACACATATTCAAGAGAAGATAACAAGTGATGGGTACTCACATGATTCTTGTTTAATCATTGGTGAGGTGTATGAAGTGGATAGCACTCAAGGGACGAGCATGGAAAGAGACAAAAGGTGAGGTAGGACTAAAAGTCAACAATAGAATGGTCGAAGATGCAAGGTGTTAAGGGGCTCAGGTTTGGGTTTACCCTCAAGAGAAGATAAATGATAAGCACCTGATCCATAGGTATGAGTTATGATGTATGGTCCAAGCCAATTAGGAGAAAATTTTCCCCATTTAATTTTTCTACTTTGGTTACGTGTTGATTTTCTTTAGATCACCAACTTGGAAGGTTCATTCATGGACATTTTTCATAGGCACATTTGATACATTTTTGGTAAACTTGAAGGTGATCCAGTGTTAAGATGACATTCATCTAATAACTCTAGTTGTGCTAAATGGTCCTGACAAAATTCATCATCATTGAGCATGTCATGGAGAGATATGCAAAGTGAGGGAATCTGACTTCGAGAGGTAGAACTGCCTCTGTACCATAAACCATAGAAAATGGTGTGGCCGCATAGTGGAAGTGTGAATACTAGTGTGGTATGCCCATAGGGAAAAAGGAATGTGCGTATGCCAATCCTTCCCAGTATCGTCAACCACTTTCATGAGAATTTTGTTGAGGGTTTTGTTAGTAGATTCAGCTTGGCCATTGGTTTGTGGGTAGTAAGGTGATGAGAAACTAAGTTGAATGCCGAAGGCGTCACAAATTTTTGTAATGTTTTGTTTTTGAATTGTTTTCCATTATCAGTGATGAGGTGATGAGGAACACCAAAGCGAAAAATGATGTGGTGGTTAATAAACTCACATATTTTCTTATCTTTCATGGAGATGAGTGGTATGGCTTCCACCCATTTTGTGTAGTATTCGGTAGTAGTGATGATCCATTGATGGCACTGGGAAGAATGAGGATTGATCTCTCCAACAAGATCCAAACCCCATTGAGAGAAGGGCCAAAGGTCACGAGTGACCTGTAAGGCATGATTGGGTGTATGATGAAGATTGGAATGTTGTTGGCATTTTACACAACATTTGATCGTAGTCACAACAATCATGGTTAAGGGTCGGCCAGTAATAGCCTAGGTGAAGAATATGCTTAGCAATAACAAGGCCACTTTGAAGTGTCCTCCACATATGCCATCATGAACCTCCTTAATGGTATAAGGAATTTCAGAACTCATGAGGCATCGTAAGAGAATACCATCAAATCCACACTTATAGAGGAGTCCCCAGGGATGACGTAATGAGAGACCTTTTTAAGGAAGGTGCATTGTCCATTACGGGTGAGATCAGGAGGTAAGATGGAGAGAGAAAGGTAGTCGGAGTATTGTTTATACCAAAGGTCACTCAGGTCGGGGTAGCGGTTCCGATCGAGTAAACATCGTGAGGTAAATAAGAAGGTGATTGGAGTCATTGTACGGTGACAAAGATTTTAGAATCGGTGGGTGAAGCGGGTATTTGGGAAGCTAAGCAGGCCATGGTATCTATAAATTTGTTGGTTGAACGTGGGATGGTTTGAAGGGTGTAATGGTCAAAGGTGGTCAAAAGTATGTCTACATGATGTTTATACTTTTGAAGTATCTCATTATGACATTGGTATATACCATTGACTTGGTTTACGACCAATTGAGAATCACCAAAGATGTTGATTGATTTGACATCGAGGGCATAGCGTGATAGGAGACCTAAGTACGAGCGCTTCATATTTGAAATGTTGTTGGTGCATTCAAAATATAATTTAAAATAAAAAGGCATGGGTTCACCATCAAGAGGAATGAGGATAATACCAGCCCCACCCCCATACTAACACTTGGAACCATCGAAGAAGAGTGTCATTTGGTAAGGAGGTTCATCCAGGAAAGGGTAGCAATTGACTCATCTGGAAAGTCAAAATTAGAGGGTTGATCCCCAAAAATAGGTGTGTCAGCCAATTGGTCGGTGATAGCTTGGCCCTTGATGGACTTTTGATGAATGAATTTGAGGTCAAGATCAGCTAAAAGCATAAGCCATCGTGCGGCACGCTGATTTTGATAAGGTTTGGCATACATGAAGTGTAAGGGGTCGGTGTTGGTCACAACATAGGTTTTGTGGTTGAGTAGGTAATGATGGAGTTTGGTGGCAACGAAAACTAAGGCTAAGAAAAAAATTTTTGGGATGGTTGTATCGGGTTTCATAGTCCAAAAGAGTACGACTTATGTAATAAACCACCTGCTCCCTATGTTGTTCATCGCGATGAGAGCATGGCTCCCAAGGAATGATCGGTAGCTGATATGTATAGGTAAAAAGGTTGATCGTATTTAGGTGGAATGAGCATGGGTGGTTGGAGAAGGTATTGTTTTAAGGCCTCAAAAGCTTTTGTGTGATCATCATCCCATTTAAAGGAGACATCCTTCTTGAGCAGATGATGAAATGGTTGACATCGATCAGATAATTGTGAAATGAAACGGTGAATGGACTACAATTTACCTTGCAGGCTATGGAGTTGTCAAGGTTAGTAGGTGGAGGCATTTTGAGAATGGCCTTGACTTTAGTAGGGTCAACTTCTATACCACGGAGGGAAACAATAAATCCCAGGAGATTTCTTGAAAGAACCATGAAGATGCACTTCTTAGGCTGAAGGTAGATGCAATATTTAATGAGGCGGTCAAAGATGGTTTTGAGGATGGTTAGGTGCTCGGAGTGGTGTTTAGATTTAGCCAAGAGATCATCCACATAATCTTCCAATATGCGATGCATGATGTCATGGAAGATGTAAGTCATAGCCCACTGATATGTGGCACCAGCATTTTTAAGGCCAAAAGGCATGACTCGATAGCAGAAGGTCCCCCAAGGGGTGATGAATGAGGTTTTGTGTTGATCCTCTGGGGCAAGTAGGATTTGGTTATAACCCGAGAAGCCATCCATGAGTGATAGCATCTCATGACCAGCGGTAAGGTCAACCAGTTGATCAATACTAGGTAAGGGAAAGTCATCTTTCGGGTAGGCTAGGTTGAGGTCACAGAAGTCCGTGCAAATGCGAGTCCCCTGTCACTTTAGTGATAGGGACAATGTTAGAAATCCATGAGGATAATCAATGGGTAAGATGAAGGAAATAAAAAGAAGGTGCTAAAGTTCTTCTTTGACGAGAAGAGCAATGCGAGGGTGCATTTTCCTCATTTTTGTTTGATGGGTTTGGCATCGGGAATGGTTACGATATTGTGGACCACTATGGTGGGGTCAATACTGGGCATGTCTGCATAAGACCAAGTGAAAGCGTGGTTATGATCTCTGAGAAAAGAAGTGATGGCTTCTTGTTCAATAGCATCTAAAGATTGTCCGATCTTTAGGATGTGCGGGTCATCTTGAGTATGAATGTTGATCTCGATAGTCGATTCATTCAACATGGTTTGTGTCTCAAGAGGGTAACACCGATGAATATATGAGTCTTCTACACCAAGGTAGGTGAGTATGGATTCATCATCCTAACATTGAACAACATTAATTGAAGGTGTGTCATCATCGATCATCTCAGGATACAAGAAGGGAAGAGTGGAAGGGGCCTCGCCCTCACGTTGATAAGTCAAGGCCCCAAAGAAATGGTGTTTATGAAAAAAAAAAATTAGGAGGGATAGATTCAGGATCCATCGACCCGTCGGTGAAGGTGGTGATGAAGGTGGAGTGGGTGAAGAAGGTGTAGAAGAGCTAGTGTCCTTAATGAGTTCAATGCGGGCCTATTTGGTAGGTGGTTCGGGAAAGCCGATACCACTACGGTCGTTATGTTTGTGGGTGGTACATGGAATAATGGTATGGTGGCCTTGCTCATAAAATCCAAAACCAAAACCCTTCCATGCACATCGGTGCAGGAAGGTGTGGGAAAAATGGTGATTGGTAAGTGATTGGAAGTCAGCGAAAAATGGGTGGGTTTGTGATGGTGGTTCGGGTGTGTAAGTGGTAGTATCAAGTCCCCCATAGGTGAGACTAGTACGAAGGTGAGGGAGGACCATAAAGGAGACATTCTCTATATGGTGATCATAACGAGGGTGTTGGTGAAGGCTTCCATACTCTTGTGGAGTAAGGAATGTGTTGACACTATATAGGTGGTACTCCCCCAGAGTGAGGTGTTGAAAAACACCTTCCAAGGGATCGAGTGGTTGGTATGTAGGTAGCTGGTATGGATAATGTGTCGGAGGTTGATGCGAGAGGTGGAGTTAATGGATTGGGAAGCTGATGGGTCAGCCATGGAGGTTATGGCAGCGGTAGGAATGGAGGAGGTATGTGCGGTAGAAGTAGCGGTTGTACTGGTAGGTGGAGGTGTAGGTGAAAAGTAGTGGTTGCGGAGATAGATGGCTTAATAGGTATGAGCACATCATTGGGTTGGTAAAGCATGTTGCATGTTTTGAAAGGTGAGGGTCAACTGGAATGGTATAAGTGTGTCCTTCATGTTCAAAATTTACACAATGATGCAAAGTGGAAGGAACATAACCCATGACACGGATCTAGGGTCTATCAAGTAACAGGTTATATTGGAATTCCCCCTCTAAGACATAAAACAATTCTAGAATAGTGTAGGGGGCCCACGCGAATGTGGAGGATGATGGTGCCTAGTGTAGAGGTGATAGCATCATTGAATGAATGCAACATGACCGGATGTTTATGCATGCAATTGTCAGGTATGCACATTTGAGTGAATGCATGGGATGAAATGATGTTAATGCTAGCGCCCCCATCAATCATCACACAATGCATACCGTATGTCATCGATGTGGACAGAGATGAAGAGGGGGGTCTAGGTCATCATTTTGGTGTGGTGCATCTCTTCCTATGAGAAGCTAAGGGAGGCTACTTGGTGAATAGGGTGGGGTGAAGATGAAGGTGGTAATTTGGTGAGAGAGGCTACATGATGGGGTGTGATAATGGAGGCTACGGGTGTAGGGTCATTGGGTAAAACCTCAATAGATTGAAGAACCTCCATGAGAGCTTGACGATGGGATTCTAAGGTTTGAATGAGGTCATATAGGGACATTTTGAGGGGAGATTGGTGTAATTGTTTGAGCATGGTGCGATGTGTGACACCATTAGAAATGGGGTACGTGGGGCCGAGATAGTGATTTTAGGTATGGGTGTAGATGGTATGTTGGGTATAGGATTGGTTGGTGGGTCAGTTGCCTTTTCTTTGCCCTTATCCTTCTGAGCACATGTGTAGTGATGTGTATCATGTTGATCTGAGGGGAGTTGGCAAATGGAGAAGGTGTAGGGTGAGTGGTATAACGACATGACGGGAAAAAACCTACTGGAGGAGAAAAACCTGTGAGGTGAGTTGGGCACAACGACATTTGGGTGGTGGCATGGAAAGTTCTCTGATGCGAACCATGTTAATTTCAAATTTTGGGGGTGGCTCTAGGAGTTGTGAGGGTGGAGGTTGTGGTTGTTGAGTGGGCAGTGTGGGAATGGGTGTTGGTGTAGCAAGATCCTCATCGAGAAGGTCATCATCGTCAAAGTTGGCCTCTGAGGACACAACTGGATAAGGATGGTTTTCAAGGCCTTATAGTTCTCCACATCGTGCCCTGGCACATGATGGTATGCACAAATTTTAGTATCATCAAACCCTGTTGGCTTGGGTTTGAGGGGGTCATAAGGTTTGAGTGGTGGTAATGTGATGACAAAAGTCTCAAGGAGGTTGGTTAAAATTTTGGCATAGGACCCTGCTAGTGGATCACAATGGGAAGTGAACATGGGTTTGGGTGTAGGTGTGGTTGATTGTCGAGGAATGGTCTTTGGAAGAGGATGAGCAGATCGAGCTATGGGTTTGGGTGTTGGTGTGGTTTTAGGTGTCGGTCATGCTTGTTTAGGTAGGGGTATAGTAGATGGATGGGTAGGAGGGTGTGTGGTCATTTTGACTACCTTATTATGGGGTAGTGGAGTTTTGCTTTTGGGTTGCACCTTCTTGGGTAAAGGTGATGTGGGTGTATGAGGTCTAGAAGGAAAAGTAGATGGAGGAAGAGGGTGAGTTACCCATGGGGATAACAGGGTGTTGTGAAGGTAGATGACGTGGGTCATGCTTGGGGTGTGAGAGATACGATTGAAGTGTAGTGGGTAGTGAAGCAATAGCTGAGGGTATTGGAGGTATGGGTGGTAAAGATGTTGCAGGTGTGGGTGTAAGTCATGTTGGGCATCTGGGTAAGTTAGAGGTTTGTGAGGAAGGAATGGGTTGTTGTGTTTTTGGTTTATTGGTGGGTGGAGGTTTCTTGACCATGTGGGGAAGCTAAGATCCTAAGACATGGATGGGATAGGTGCAGGTGTGATTGGTGCATAGCAATTGGGTATGAGGTCGATGGGTTTGGTTCTTCTGTTTGGGTGTAGGAGTAGGTATGGTGTTGACTTTGGAGGATGTAGCTAAATCCAGTTTGATAGGTGGATGAGTAAGGCTGGTGGTCGGGGTGACCCCTAAAGTGGTAATAGGTTTAGTCAAGGCAAATGTTGTAGGTATGGGTTTGGGTTTAGGTGTAGGTTGAGTTATGGGTAAGGGTGTGGTTTGAGCTATAATAGGTGTCGTGGAAGGGGTTGTGATAGAGGTGGTTGTGTTTGGTTCGATTGGTCGAAATATTTTTGGGTAGATAGTGGAGGTATCAGCAAGGACCTCTACATCTGTGTTGAGACAGGAAGCAAAAGATGCCCCCATAGTAAGGCTCTATCCACATAATCTAAGTGATCGACCAAATGTGAGAATGACATGTCTGTAGGTGGAGTTGATGAGGACCTAATGGAAATTCCCATAAAATGTGTCTTAGAGATGGGAAATTGGCTAGCTTCAGCTTTCGTGGGTAAGAGAGCCAAAAGTAGGTCTGTAGGATTTTGGGTAGCGGATGGAGAATGCTCACCAAGAGGTAAAGGTATCTCAACTGGGTCTATGATAGGTGGAGGAGATGATGGGAGCTCCTCTATAGGTGGAGGAGATGATGGGTGCTCCTCTGTGGGTGGAGGAGGTAATGGGTGCTCCTCTGTGGGTGGAGGAGGTACTGTAGGTAAAGGCTCTCTAAGTGGTGAAAGCCAGGGGTGAGATGGTCTCGATGTTAGCGAAAGACTCCTCCATAGGTGATGAAGGAGATGAAAGGTGTTCCTCTATGGGTGAAAGAACAGGGGAGGTTGGTTCTGACGCGGCAGGAGGATTTTAGGCTAGGATCTCCTCTATGGAAGGAATATGGGGTAATTGGGAGGTGACAGGTACATCATTAAAGATAGCGTGAACCTCACGTGAGTATGGGTATCATGAGTTGAGGTCTCACCGGTTTGATCAGATGAAGGGGCATGGTTGGGAAATGGTTTCTTGAAGATGTGTAGGTTTTGGTTGGTAGGTGCATTAGGATTATCCATGGTTAACTCACCTTTCTCGAGCATTTCTTGGACAATATTCTTGAAAGTGATGTAGTTTCCATCACTATGACCCTTTACTCGATGATAATTATAGAAATCATGTTCTTTATACCATGCGGGCATGGGGCAAGTAGGGTCAAAACCAGTGTGTGGTTTTATAGGTGGAAGGGTGATGGCTCTGACTTTGATAAGCTTTTCTAAGACAAAAGAGTAAGGTTCCCCAATTGGGGTATATTTCCAGCTCTCTCTCGTCTGAATTGAAAAGTTTGGACGGGTGAGAGATTAGATGAGGGGGTAGCCTAATTTGATGGATGTGTTGGGCGGCCTTGAGTACCACTACGTTAGTGGTGCCCTTAGCTTTTGAATAATTGGTTTGTGGTTTGGAAGAAGAAGAGGTATCATTTGACTTGAATGCTGAATTCTTATTGCACGTAATTGGATTTTCTTCTCTTCGATGGCCCGAATCTCTAACTTTCGTGCCATAGTGAATGCTTCATCGAATGTTTAAGGTTTGGACCTACAAGGTTGGTGAGATATGCCTAGCACAAGCCCATGTGTGAAGAGCTCGATGAGTTTTGTTTGTGGTAGTTGGAAGGTGAGTTGGTTGATCAAGCTACGCTAGCTAAGCAAAAAATCTACGATAGATTCATCCTCATACTGACGTGTGGAGTATAGATCGGTCATGGTAACCTTCTTGATGATATTGATAGAGAAATGATCCAAGAAGGCTTGGGCTACCTGATTGAATGAGAATATAGAGTGTCTAGGTAACCCACTATACCAATCTAATGCAGGTCCAGTGAGGGACATGGGAAAGGTTCTCAAGAGCAAGGCATCATCATGAGCGATCAGATAACACCCATGTTTGAACGACCACAAATGTTGTTGCGGGTCTTCTTTGCTATTGAAACGATTGAATTTAGGCATTTCCCAATGCACGGGGTATGAGCGGATAGGAATGGATGGGTGGATGGGCTCATTGCAAATCTCATCATAGGTGAGAGTGTTATGGGAGCTTGAAACCGATGCCTCCAATGTCTGCATCTTGTCCAACATCAATTTAATTAGGTCGTTGGTGGGTTGTGATGATTGGGTGCCTCCTATAGTGTGAGAGGGTTGGTTTTGGGCATATAATAGGGGTGGCACTCCAGTGTATGGGGCTGCCATGTAGGTTGATTGAGAAGAAGGTAGTGAAATAGGGGGTACGTACTTGAGTGTGAATAATGGATGAAATGGGAGGTTGTTGGTAGTATGTATAGGGAGGTGGAAGGGTTGTGGTAACCCTAGTGGCAATAGGGGCTAACGATTGTGGAATGGAAAGGACCACGTTCTGAAATGGGGTAGGGGTCACTGACACGGGAGGTGGTAATGTAGCTATGGGTATGTGTGAGACATTAGGGGTGGATGAGGTTGTGTTTGGGGTAGTTGTTGAGGGTATGGTGGATGTAACGGGTGTCACGGAGATGGAAGATGCGGCAGTCATAGTGGGTATAGGACCTAGCTACAAAACAACTGGGGGTAAGGTAGATGCGGGCAGCACAGAGCCAGATGGGGCTGATGCAGGAGTGGGAGAGAGTCGGGGGATAGATATGGGCATGTCGTATATCAACTAACCCGAGGCATCTCGAGTGGATGAGTGGGAAAGGTAAAACTGCAAAGCGGCAGGGTTTTGGTCAAGGAGTCGTGCGAACTCCTCATCTCCGTAGTAGCGATAGTGATAGGTTGGATGGGATCCATGGCTGGTGATAAAATGGAAGGTGGTGAAGGACTAGGTGGGAGTGGTTGATAATGGCGCATGAAATACGAGTGCATTTTCTTGTCTTTGGGTCAACACCATGTGAACTAGTACTGATCAGGTAGGGTTGCTTCTCTGTAAATGACACAAAAAACAACAGGAACAGTGAATCTAATGGTAAAAATTGGATTAGGTACCAAATGGTGGTTGGAAAGTGAAATAGGCTAACCGATGTCGGTTAAGGAAAACCGACGCGCCGGTCGGGGTAACCGCTTCCGCGATCCTTTGTAGAAAATGGTCGATGAGTGAAAAACCATAGGAAAAGGTCAAATCTGATAGGTATGCCAAATCTGATGGTGTTTACAACGTCAATGGGAATGATGGTAGTGATAGGGACTGTGAAAAGTGGAAGAAAGTGAAATAAAATGTCCTTTTGGGTAGGTTAACCAAAGGACCTAGAACGATGTCGGTTGGGTATAACCGATGATTTTCGAGAGGTAATCAACGATGCGATTCTTGTGAAATTGAAACAATGATGAAAGAAAAGTGGTTGTGAATTAAAATCTGATGTAGAATCAGACCCAAAATTCTGAGAATGATGATGATATGGCCCAGGCACACTCAGGTGAAGCCAAAATACACCAATTGATGAGGAGCATGCAAGGATGAACAAAAAAAATGAAGAACATGATCTCTCACCTCAAAACGCAAGCCAAGCAGAAACACTAAGAAAAATGTGATCCTAGGAGTGCCCTTTTCTATTATGTTTGTTTAGCTTATGCTATTTAAGGACTGACACATGAATTGTGAAATAGAGTTTTTTGGTGAGGATGGCTTCCTACAAAGAAGGAGATCTAAAAGGTGAGGTTTCAGGTATGTTATGGTGGGGGCGGGCTTCACTCTAAAGTATGACTCGACAAAGCAGCGAGCTGGGTGCCCACTGTGCCGTGATCATGTGATCACCTACAACTTCTTCTAGGTAAGATGTTGTTTAAGAATGTGTGTATTTTCAATTTTTGTGAGGTTTGGTAAGACTCGAGAGAGAGAGAGAGAAAGAAAGTGCTTTCTACGGTTCATTTGTCAACCATCAGTTGGTCATGACTTCCAGCGTATAGGTTGCCCTCAATTAATGTGAGCTAATGTGATAAATCAGAATGCAATGCACTTATTTTTAAGCCCAAATCAAAGTGTGAAGTTGGATGACACAATAAGATGAAGAGGAAGAGGGATGCTCTTTCACTACAATGTAGAAAACATGAAGAAATGGTTCTTTTTAATTACACCAAAAGAAAAGTTTCCTTTAGAGCAAATAGAAAGAAAGGTGGGTTACCAAGGAAGAAAATTAATGTGTATGCTTTTTAGAAGGGAAACAAACACACAATTTTTCCTAGGAATGAATGAAATGCAAGGAACCCGGATGGGTCCCACTGGGCATGCCAAAATGTTTCACCTGATTCTTAGATCATTTCTTTGAAGTGTTGATGAAACAGATAGGGTAACGGTGTAGGAGGAATACTTGTTCAAATGTTGGTTGATGGGTTGTTGCACATGTATGACTTCCGAATCCACATACTGATTGTGAGAACTTCCTTTTGGCTAGGAGGAACTACCTGTAATGCAAAGCAAGACCACCAAAAGGAATTAAACAATATATGCAGTGAACTACCTAGCATATGCTAGATCCGGGAAGTGTGATACTTCCTAGATGGTTGTCAGTCCATTATTTTAAACAATTTAATGTATAAACAAAGTTAATCCTATTGTAATTCGAAATGATTTAGGTATCTCACTTAAAACACAATAAGAAATAGATCTAATCTAACAGGCTAGGCTAGAATAGGATCCAAAGGTCAAGTAACTGGTTCTAGGTCTCTGCAGGTTTGACAGAGGTCTCAGGTAGATCACAAGTGAATGAGGGTGAGGTGAAATTAGGTGGGTAGGTCTCTGTTCTGGGTTGTATGGGTAAATACAGAGACCACTGTTGGTTAAGGGTGATCGACGGCGGTTAGGTGTAACCGGTGCCGGTTACTGTGGAAATCTTGGGAATGCCACAAAACAAGCTTTAGGTCTCCTTTGTGATTGCACAAAGGATTTTGTTAGTCGGGATGAGGTATTGGGTGACTTGGGTAGGATTTGGTGAGGTTTTAATGGGTATATGGAGGTGGAAGTGTTGGAGAAGGTCAATAGGTGGCTAGGTAAACAATAGATGATAAAATAATGATGAAATGAAATAAACTAGAGAAGTATGACGTTATACTTACTTGGATTCTAGTCCTGGATGCTGTGAGTGAGGGATGGAGGTGTTGATGAGAGGTTTGAAGGCTGCAAGTGATCACCAACTAAAAGAAAGCTTCTGCATGGGCTGCATGTACATTCCTCTTTGCTTGGTTAGATCAGATCATGGTTGGGATGGTTGTGCAAGAGAAAGTGCTTGATCTCCTTCCTTGCATGTGTGTTCTCTTTGGAATTCACTCTAAAGATGTGTTATCTCTCTGAGATGTGTTAATGCTCACCAACCTCTTTTTTTTCAACTTCCAACCTTGAGAATAAGGTTGTTTTGGGGTTAAAATGGTAACCGACGCGGTGGTTCCGCTTAACCGACGACGGTTAGGGGTAACCGGCATCGGTCAAGGTGGATTTCCTAGGTTTACTAAACTAGGGAGATCCTCTTGATTTCCTCGATCTCATGTCATTAACCCACGGATTAGACTAGGGAGCTTCTTGTAAGCATGTGGGAATGTGGTTAGAGGGAATGTAGGCATTGATTTTTAGGGTTTGGGTAAGTCTTAGTTAGTTATGGCAACTTACTAAGAATAGGTCTTAGGTTGAGTTGGCTTGGTGAGGTGTCTAAGTGAACTGTATGTGTGGATATTATTTAAAATAAGATATTTAAATAATAAATATAGTGAGGATAATGCATTAATTTAATTAAATTAATATTAGTGGGGTGAAAGGGGCCATGGCTAAGTGTCTACAGGAGGTTAAAATAAAGGAAACCACAATTTCATGAGAAAAATATGATTTTGAAGTTCCCATAACTTGGAAAATATTAAATCTCTATCTTGATCAAATTAAACACCACGGTAAAAAACATCTATCACATGGATAAATATCCACTCTACCTTTCATGATAGGTCGCGATTTGAGAAGATCCAAGAGTGAAGCAACGAAGTCGTAGCCTCGAGACCATTAAAATGGTAGATCAAGCCTTTTCGATAAATTTATCGTCAAATTTAATTACTTGTGCTCCAAAGGTGACCAAGGGAGAGTTATTAGATGCCTTTAGGGGTTTGGCACCATGACAGGGAATACCATCAATCACAACAAAGATAGAACGTATCAACAGTGAGCAGCCAAAGGTAGAGTTAAAGTAGGTAACATGTTCACACTCCCTACCCAAGCACATGATCTATCATAGGCATAATCCCAACCAAATCAATAGATATCTCAAAGGAGAGCCGATTTGCTGAAATTTTGGAAATAATTACCAAGGGAAATAGACCGCCACCACCACCCCACATCCCACCAACATGAGAGATGACATCCAAGCCCTCAACACCATAAAGAGAACCACCACCAGATATACTTGCAGCAAATTCATGAGAGGCATCATCAAAATCAGCCAAGTAGGGAGAGTATAACCAAATCCATGGCGCGGGCATCCATCAAGGCCTTCGTGGTCTAGCAACACAAATCCGCTCCCCTTGAGGATTCCAACAAGTGTATCACTCTTCACAAAACCAAGATTCCTTTTCACCACTGATGAGCTTTAAACATTTCACCCCCATTGTCCAAAGTAAGTATTTCCTTGTCAAGTCTCGGATGAGGTGTCCGTAACTATTGGTAACACTATGGTGATGAATCGGCGAGATGGTTATTTACGTGGATGACATACTTGAGGTGCTCATTAGGCAGATTGAAAACATGTCACATGGAGGTGTTATGTTGGGATCATTACAATCCATGATGGATTGGAGTGTGTAGACAAAGGTCCTTCCTAAGAAACATAAATATGTGAGTTTGGATCGTATCACATGGAGTCTCCTTTTAACACCTTCGATGTTGGTTCTTAATGTTACGTTATCTCTTATTTTTGGATCAAACATCCTTGACCCGAATTTCAATTTATCAATCATTAAATTGACTTTGCTTCTTTTTTGGTTTCTACCATGGTCTCCTATCGGTCTCTTTTGATCTTGCTCCTCTTGATGTAGAAGGTTTTTTTATCCCTTGAAAATAAATTTCTTTTTACCTTTGTGTAACAAAAATAATTAATAATAAATAAGTCTTTTATGGCTTGAGAATCTATTTCTAAAGAAAAGGTGTATCAAGAAATTAATCAAACAAGAAGAAACATTATATATTTTTGTTTGATATATTAGGATAAATATAAAAATGGGTAAATAAAATTGTAATGGAAAAATGGGTAAGTAAGGTACATGGGAAAATAGGTTGTACATTGTCATTTTAATAATATAATGGGATGTGGGTATTATCAATTTAATAATCACCGATAGAAACTAACATTAATTTGATTCTTTAATACCATTTGAATGAACGTGTTATAACATATTTTTACTAAGTGAACCCGGTTTGCATTATATCAATCTTGGAAAAATAAAATTATGAAAAAGGCCCAAAGATTACCATGTGGCCAAGATGTTAGTTTTATTTGTATTAAATTTAGTATAGAGAAGACATATAAGTGATGGTCAAATGAATCCCTAATTTAAGTATTAGTTTTCATGTGATGGCCAAATGGACATCAAATTTAATGTAAAGAAAAAAGTGAACAATTGAAAAAGATCACGCTTCTTGGCTACCATTTTGAGAACGAATCTTTCCATTCTCATATTTTTATATACCATATTGATTAGTGAATTCATTACATTTCCTACCAATTTCCTACTAATTTGTTGAAAATAAAATCAATTTAGTTGCATCATCATGCCAATCTTGGAAAGAATATTCAGGAAGAATAATGGCTCAAACATTACCACATGGCAACAATATGATGATTTTTTTATTGAATTCTCTAAGAAGAATAATACATATAAGTTATGGTCAAATGGGAGACAAATTTAAGGATGAGTTACAATGTGATTGTCAAATGGACATCAAATTTAATGTAAATAATACATGTAGTCATGTTATGTCATTATTATTCTTGGATGCCATTGTAGGAATTCATTATAACATCCTTAGGTTTTCACAAACCACATTTATTACTAACTTCATTACATTCTCTTCCAATTTCCCATGAATTTGTCAAAAATTCCCATTAATTTATGGAAATTGGAGTGAACTTAGTTGTATCTATTAATCTTGAAAATTTCTATTTCGATCGGGCCCAAATGTTACCATATGGCCAAGATATAATTATTTTTCAATTGACTTCTCTAAGAAAAAGAATACATAGAAGCGATAATGAAATAGATGTCAAATTTTAAAAATGACTTACTTTGTAATGGTCAAATTTATGTTAAATTAAATGTCGGTAGTGAAATTGACCAACTCACATCATTACAATTCCTTGCTTGCATTGTAATAATTCCTCTCATTGCTCTCATATTTTCACATACCAATTTTATTAGTTACTTCATTACATTCTCTACTGATTTCCCACTAATTTATGGAAAATGGCATTAGTTTAGTTGTTTCATTATGTCAATATTATAAAAATATTTTCTAAAAAAAGAGAAAGAGGCCCAAACATTACCATATTGCCAATATATTACTATTTATGGCTGATGTCTTTAAGAAATATTTACAAAGTGATACTCAAATGAATGAAAAATATAAAGATGAGTTAGCATGTGATACTCAAATGAATTTCAAGTTTAATGTAAGGAATAAAAGTAAAAAACTCACCAATTAACCTAAATGGTTAATTCTTTAGCGGGTAGTAACTAATTGAATATTATCCTAATCAACTAGTTTCCAAATTTTATCACAACAAAATTAGGATAATACATTAAACAATATAGATAATGGTAAATAAATGAAATGAAGCACCAGCAATCAAAAGGAGAAGAGGACATAGATGATATTTTCATTCATGTGATGATTTACGCTAACCTGAAGAGTAGAAATGGATGGAAATGATTTGACCGAGCTTTCTCTCTAAACAATTTCCTTAATGATTTCATGGACTAAAGTGTATGGTACGAACAAAGTGTACCCTTGGTATGGCTCTTTTTGTACAACATTTTATTTTTGCAATTTCATCTTATGCAACTTTTGGTTCTTGTTCACTACTTCCTACTTTACTCCTATCTAGAATATGGACCTCCGATAATGTGTTATGAACATTGTGTAACTAATCTAATATTCAAAACCCTAAATGGTGAGTGAGTCCTCCAAAATAAATTTTAGGTGGGTTATGGGTACCCATGTGAACTTTAGACATTGCTACTACTCCAAAGAGGGGTGAAACCACATGTCATTCTTTCCTAAAATTTGATATCTAGAATTTAAGCAACCAAATTGATAATTATGGCCTTGCAACAATGAGATTGTACTTGATAATTATACTATCTTGACTTTAATTTGATATGTGAATGTGTTTCTTGCAGACCTAAGTGGATGACTAGCCTAGAATGAGTATGTATTGTATATGAAGCTCAAGGGATTATTGGAGTAGATTTTCTTATTGCTCTTAGTATTTTCTCGTTAGGATGTTAGGCACCAAGTAGATAACATTCCCTCTTTAATGAGAGATGAATTTTTTTGTATATGTGTGTTCTAGATCTAGAAAAAATAAATAAGGCCAACTATAAGTGTACCAAAATAATGGAAATTGAGAAAATCAATATTTGAAGGTAATCGACCAAAATGACCAAGTTGGTGTATAATATATGGGTGGTATGCCCCTTTGATTTTTATATGGTCCTAGATGCATGTGTGAAAGGTATGGAAGTTGGAATTATTATATACGAGGGTACAAAGTAGTATTTAGGGTTAATATGACCATTATGTGAACAATTAGGTTGTATGTGCAATCAAGAATAAGTGAGATATAGCTAGGGATATCATAGTTGGTTAAATTGTGCAAATGTGGGATTGTCTAAGAGTGTTTTATAAATTGTGTTGTTGCAAGACATGATTTACTAAACTGAGTTTCTATATTTACCCCCAATTAATTATTGAATTGAAAATCATGCTTAAAGGAAAAGACACCTATGTGTATAGATAAACGTTTCCTTCACTCGAGTGTTGTGTGTTTATACTAGAACATTATTTTTGTTCTTCTTGTTTTTTGGCTGGTATGAGTACCTAAAAAGAAAAATTTATACAATGTCCATAGTATAGGAAATTAAAATTTAACTTGATAATTTTTAACTTAGTGTGAAAATAGAAATATGTAAGTAGAAAATTAGAAAAAAGCAAATTGTACAATTAATTTCTTTGCGAAAGAGGGGAGATAGTACTCCTACTACCATTTTCATGAATATCTATTGAAAATTTTCTTGAATCTCATTGGAAAGACTTGGGGGTGAACGTTTCTAAAGTGGAATGTGTCAAAAAGAATATAAAGAAGTGCAAATGAACCCCACATGGTGAAGAGAATTGTATGGGGAAGATTCTAGTTACTCCACATCCCTCCAAAAACATATGAGTAATGGGATGTCAAGGCTATGAGCATAAAATATTTCATGAAACTTCCCAAGACCCATGAATAAGTCACCAATGAAGATGAACAAGAACCTAATTATTTTACAAATGATAACACAATACAGGTCGGGGCAATGCTAGCTTGCACCTACCTTTGGTGCCACCATAATCTAAATTGTACCCTACATTCTATAATTGATAATGAATAAAGAACTATATATGTCCCTAATAAACCGTACCAACTCTTAAAATTATTGAATCTTCCCCCGGAATTAAATCGTATTTAATGGGATATAACATCCAAACATTATGGTATTTCTTGTATGTTTTTGTCGTTGTATATTTTCTAACCCAGGTCAATTTTTTTTCCATTTTTATGAACCTTTAAAATGGCTAATTTTGTAATTATTTTTTCCTAATTTTGAGTTGTTGTGAGGGTGAAATATCACATGATTTTTCCCCCGGTTTGGGGAGAGTGAGATGGGACAATGTGAGTAAGGGCCCAAAGAGGACATGTAAACGCCCCTTTTTCCCTACAATGGGAAAAAGGGGTGTTTAATGGTGTAAACCATGGTGCATACATATCAATATAATATAAAAACTAGCAAAGTGTTAGTAACCAACCATAGTAAAAAGACGCAATAAAGCTAAGAAAAAGTAGACACTTGGACACATAAATAGAAGACGGAATACAATATTTCACATACATGGTAAAAAAATAGGATGTCTCAAGACACTCAAGGCACTCAATGAAAAAAGCAATAAAAAAGTATGTAGGAAATAACCCACAAACAATTTAAAAAGAAGCAAGCATGGAATGAAGTAAACAAGCCATAGGATTAAGATGAGACTAGTTTGAAAGTAACCTACAAAATATATAGTACACATGAATCACCCATTAGTAGTTTAGAGTAATAAATAGTATGCCACGATGTATGTAATGAGTGAATGGGGTAAAATAAATTAAAGTAGTATGCATTGGAATAGTAAAAGAAAATGTAAAAATGGATGGCCCTAGTAGCTATATAGAAGAACTGCTAAAGAGTAGTGTCAAACATCTGCGTAGTGTAACAATCTTTGTCTAGTCTACATTAAACTCAATGTAGCATGTCAATGAACATGTGTAAAGAAAAAGGATATAGCACACTATGTATCAAGATAACATTATAATTAATATACAACACAAATAATATAAGTGTGTAAGAGAAACAACCAAGTAAGAGCAATGCAAATATTTTTGGATGTTTGTATATTATTTAAATGTTTTTTCATTTTTAACATATATTAATGTTTGTTAGAGTTTTAGGCCCCCTAAAGGCATATATGATACGATATTCTATGAAGAAAATGAAGGGTGGTCCGAGAATTTGGAAAGGGGAATATTTATATTATTAGTGATTTTTATAAGTAAATATTATGAAACCAAAGAGGAGGAAGTAATATCGCTCCCTAGTGTACATGTGCATGGTGAGGTTCAAGTATGTAGCCACTCCCTCAATAGTTAATTTAAAACTATAAACATAGAGTTTCATCGGGAATTCATGGGGAAGATGGATGCCCACAAGGTGTGAAATCATATGGTTTATCTAGTGAGTACATTTAAAGTGATTAAGAAAATATAGAAATGAGAAAATCTTAATTAAGTTACAACGCATATATAGAAAAATAAAGCACAAATTCTGATGCAAAAAAGTAAACTAATGAATTTAAAACCATAGTTTATAAGAGATATGGTAAGTGATTAACTAAAATATGAAATTTAGGATCTATATCTAAGTTAATCTAAGCAGTACAAAAATACAATAAATGATATAAAAAAAATATTGATGCTAAATATTTAATTTTTATATTTAAATGAAATGAAATAGAAGGGATAAGATACTAACCTGTAAATAACTTACCTCACTGTGTGTCAGAACCGAACAGGATGATGTGCGAGATGAAGGAAAGTTTGACGAAACAACCTAGAAAATTACAAAGAAAAGTTGATTTTCCTAGACTAGGGTTCTTGGTGGAGGACCATATATGAATCAAAGTCCACAATAAACCATGATCTAACATATAAAATCATACTATAATAAAGTCCATAATCATGTCTATAATATAATCAGCAATATCATGATCGGTATCCAAAGGTGTCAAAGGGAATTGGGCACTACAGACAGCATGCATGCAAAACAGAGCATGAGATAGATAAATAGATATATACTAATAGATATTAAATGAAAGGTTCATATTTTATATTTTCACATGCCACATTGAATAGTGAATTCATTACATTCTCTACCAATTTCCCACTAATTTTTGGAAAATGACATCAATTTAGTTACACCATTATGTGATGAGGGGGTTTTGAGCTAGACAATATCCTAGCACGTTCAATCATACTTAGGCAATTAAAAATTATAAAAGAAATTTCGATATAATAGTTGACATTCGGGGGTGAAAGATTTTAATTTATAAATGTTTTTAATTAGGTATTGTGGGAAGGTTAAATAGGCGGCCCAAGGAGAGGTAAGGTTGATTTTAGTATAAAACTAAAACATTTGAACCCTAATTTTTTTAGATAAGGTAAAAAGAATGATTTTGAAGGGATCAAGAACCGTGTACAATCTGAAAGATAGGTGTTGACGCGCAACATGAAACCAAGTGAAGCATGGTCCAAGACTAGAAAAGAAACAAATTGAAACACCACCCAAACACCAAAGCCAGGAAGGAGCAGAAGAGGATAAAAACATTCCCAAAAGGATGATCAAACACACTTGACCATCCTCAAGAAACAATCCAAATCTCTAACGCGCCTTCCCTACAAACCACAAAGGGAGCTTACCCTTGTGACTCCTTACCATGGGATCTTAAGTTCATCCTAAGAGAAGCATTACAAGTTTTTCACGTCTTTTTGTTAACAACCGTTCAACCCACACCTCTATTAGGATCTGAATCTTCATCATGATGGATCAAGTAAAATAATATCAAAGATCTCTTTTTCCCCTCATTTGTATCCTTCTTTAATATTACAATTTTATTTGAACCAAAATCCATCCTCGAAGGGGGCGATCGCTTCTACTCGTGTCATAAAGAATATGACCCTTCAACCCTGAAAACATAAGGGGGCTTGGGGTCTCATCCAAATGTTGAAACTCACCTTCTTTTGACTCCAAAGCCTCGAGGAAGAATTAGGTTCACTCTCCACAACTAGCATACTAGGCTAAGAATCCTTCCACCAAGAAAATTTCCCATTAACCTTGTGTTTTAAGATCTTACAATCTGAAGCTAAATGACCTAGGGAAAATAATTTCATACATCTAAAGGGTAACCCTTCATAGTCCAAAGATTGGGTGATCTAAATCCTATCCAAAACTTGCAGCTCCATGGAAGTTGATAGGTCAAATAAAGTATCCAAATCAATAAGAATCCAAGCATAGGTAGTGTGGGTGTACAATTGAGTTTTAGTATCAATATCCAGACATCTCCCAAAAGCATTTACAATCGAAATCAAGCTCTCCTACCCTCAAAATTGCAACAAAAGGCAAGGAAACAAACCCAAATGGGCTTGACATTAAACGTTTGATTGTAGGATTAAAAGAAGGAAACCACAATTTCATGAGAAAAAGATGATTATGAAGTTCCCATAACTTGGAAAATATTAAATCTCTATCTTCAATCAAATTAAACATCACAAAAAAAAACATCTAGCATAGGCATAAATATCCACTCTACCTTTCTTGATAGGTCACCGGTTTGAGAAGATCGAAGAGTGAAGCAACGAAAGTTGAGGGCTCGAGACTATTAAAACAGTAGCTCAAGCCTTTTTGATAAATTTGTTTTCAACTTTAATTACCCGTGCTCCAAACGTGACCGAGGAGAGTTATTAGCCGCCTATAGGGGTTTGGCACCATGACAAGGAAGACCGTTAATCACAAAGAAAGCATAAGAACGTATCAACGGGTGAGTAGCCAAAGGAAGAGTTAAAGTCGGTAACATGTTCGCACTCACTTACCCAAGCACCTAATCTATCATAGGCATAATCCCAACCAAATTAGTAGATCTCTCAAAGGAGATTTGATTTGCTGAAATGTTGGAAACAATCCCCAAGGGAGATAGACCACCACCACCACCACACATCCCACTAGCGGGAGAGATGACATCCAATCCCCCAACACCATAAAGAGGACCACCACCAGATATACTCACAACAAATTCATGAGAGGCATCATCGAATCGACCAAGTAGGGAGAGTATAACCAAATCCATGGAGTAGGGATCCATCAAGGCCTTTGTGGTCTAGCAGACACAAATCCGCTCCCCGAGGATTCCAACAAAGGCATCGCCCTTCACAAAACCAAGATTCCTTTCACCACTAATGAGCTTATAACATTTCACCCTCATTGTCCAAAGTAAGAAAATTCTCTTTAGATTACAAGCTAGGGTTCGGGGAAACATTTTCTCGCCACAAATGACGTAGCCATCACTCCCATGTATGGATTTGAAACCTATAAAGCCACCAGACAAGGAAGAGGCCATCCAATCTCGGTTGCTCTATGGCCCCCGCATCCGCCACCACTCACTCGACCTTCGCTCAAGCCGAAGCCTTGTTGCCACAACCATTAAGGTTAGGTACAATTTCAAAACAACTATGGTCCTAAATTTAATTTTAATATCTTTTTAATAAGGAAATCTCAATTAGAAGATTGTTAACCAAGACATTATAAAATGGTAGGAAACTAGAATTAAGTATACTTTTTAAGACATGATATTATCTCACCATATTAATTATTTGAAGGACTTCCTGTATGGTTCAGTCAATCGGTTCTGCCGTTGGAGTTCTATGAACCTGAAGTTTTTTAAGGATAACAAGATCTATGGGTGTTTTGAACGCTATTGATCCTGCAACAAAAGCAAGATCTACACTGGTCTTTGCTAGACTTTGTATAGACATCCCCATGGGATCCAACGTACCTAAAATGTTGTATTTGGAATCATCGTTTGATAAATGGGAAAAAAATATAAACATTGAGAGATTGCCGATTATTTGTGACAAATGCAGAAGGGTGGATTACGTGAAGAAGAATTACTGCCTGCATGGAGCTCTGCCGAATTAGATGGAGAATGAGGAATGAAACGGAATCTAGTTTCCTGTCTTACAGTTCAATGATGAATCAGCAAAAACAGATTCGGACGAATCTGGTGAAGAAACAGAGGATGGAGAAATAGTGACATACACGGTGGAGGCCTATCAACCTGTGTTGTCATCGGTGTAAGATGGATGCTTCAGAGATGTTGTTTTTCTGGCAGGTGCTAGTGACAGTCGAGAGGTGACGTTGTTGGCAACGGTGGAGGACCGTTTCAACGGTGGTAGGTTGGGCGGTCTCATTGGGCGGATGAGCTCCTTCAAAACTCAAATTTTGAATCATGTTTTTACCCAGTAGGTGAAACAGTTTCAAACTCAAAAGTATTTCCTTTTCGCGTCTCAGATGAGGTGTCCCGAACCGTTGGTAACAGTATGGTGATGAATCGGCAGATGGTTATTGACGTGGATGACAAACTTGAGGTGCTCCTTAGCCAGATTGAAAACACCTCACATGGAGGTGTTATGTTGGGATCATTACAATCCATGATGGATAGGGGTGTGTGGACTAAGGTCCTTCCTAAGAAACATAAATATGTGAGTTCGGATCGTATCACATGGAAGGCCCCGCACATGAGGGGTAAACAGTGGAAAATGCGCGCATTTGGGCGTCCTCCAACCAAAAATGCGCGCCCTCCAAGCAGCCCTGCCTGCTGCCCAGGCCCTTGACGTGCCCTTCTGACAGTTCTGTTATTTCTGTCACATCATTTTAAATGCAGCGATTATAAAACGCCACGTATTTATTTTAAAATTTTAAATTTAGTTGAAAGGTACGAATTTATGAAATACTCGAAATATTTGTTTGACCGCCCTGAGTGCCATCACTGCCATGTGCGCGAGACGGGGTAAAATGCACAGCCGTACATCCGTAGCAACACATCCCCACCCAACCACAACGCGCTCATGTGCGCGGGGTAGGAGTTTCCTCTTAATAGCCCTCGGCGTTGGTTCTTAATGTTACGTTATCTCTTATTTTTGGGTCAAGCATCCTTGACCGAATTTTGATTTATCTTTCATTAAATTGACTTTGCTTCTTTTTTGGGTTTCTACCATGGGTCTTTTATCTCTCTCTTTTGACCTTGCTCCTCTTGATGTACAAGGTTTTTGATCCCTTCAAAATAAAATCTTTTTACCTTTATCTAACAAAAATAATTAACTATAAATAAGTATTGTATGGTTTTAGAATCTATTTCTAAATAAACGACGTATCAAGAAATTAATCAAATAGTAAGAAACATTATATATTTTTTTGTTTGATATATTAGGATAAATATAAAAAATGGGTAAATAAAATTGTAATGGAAAAATGGGTAAGTAAGGTATGTGGAAAAAATAGGTCGTACATTGTCATTTTAATAATATAATGGGATGTGGGTATTATCAATTTAATAATCACTGGTAGAAACTAACATTAAGTGGATTCTTTAATACCATTCGAATGAACGTGTTATAGCATATTTTTACTAAATGAACCCGTTGTGCATTATATCAATCTTGGAAAAATAAAATTATGAAAAAAAGGCCCAAAGATTACCATATGGCCAAGATATTAGTGTTATTTTTATTAACTTTCTTATAGAGAAGACATATAAATGTTGGTCGAATGAATCCCTAATTTAAGTATTAGTTTTCATGTGATGGCCAAATGGACGTCAAATTTAATGTAAAGAAAAAAGTGAACAATTGAAAACATCACAATTCTTGGCTACCATTTTGAGAACGAATCATTCCATTCTCTTATTTTTATATACCATATTGATTAGTGAATTCATTACATTTCCTACCAATTTCCCACTAATTTGTTGAAAATGGAATCAATTTAGTTGCACCATCACGCCAATCTTGGAAAGAATATTCAGAAAAATAATGGTTCAAACATTACCACATGGCAACGATATGATGATTTTTTTATTGAATTCTCTAAGAAGAATAATACATATAAGTTATGGTCAAATAGGCATCAAATTTAAGGATGAGTTCTGATGTGATGGTCAAATGGACATCAAATTTAATGTAAATAATACATGTAGTCATGTTATGTCGTTATTTTTCTTGGATGCCATTGTAGGAATTCCTTATAACATCCTTAGATTTTCACAAACCACATTTATTACTAACTTCATTACATTCTCTTCCGATTTCCCACAAATTTGTCAAAATTTTCCCATTAATTTGTTGAAATTGACGAGAACTTAGTTGTACCATTCAATAAATCTTGAAAAATCTATTTTAGATAAAGGTCGTAATATTACCATATGGCCAAGATATAATTATTTTTCAGTTGACTTCTCTAAGAAAAAGAATACATATAAGCGATAATGAAATAGATGTCAAATTTAAAAATGACTTACATTGTAATGGTCAAATTGATGTCAAATTAAATGTTAGTAGTAAAATTGACCAACTCACATCATTATAATTCCTTGTTGCCATTGTAATAATTCCTCTCAATGCTCTCATATTTTCACATACCAATTTTATTAGCTACTTCATTACATTCTCTATTTATTTCCCACTAATTTATGGAAAATGGCATTAGTTTAGTTGCTTCATTATGTCAATATTATAAAATTATTTTCTAAAAAAGAGAAAGAGGCCCAAACATTACCATATTGCCAATATATTACTATTTTAGGACTGACTTCTTTACAAAAAATTTACAAAGTGACAATCAAATGAATGAAAAATATAAAGATGAGTTACCATGCGATAGTCAAATGAATTTCAAGTTTAATGTAAGGAATAAAAGTGAACAACTCACCAATTTAACCTAAATGGTTAATTCTTTAGCGAGTAGTAATTAATTGAATATTATCCCAATCAACTAGTTTCCAAATTTAATTACGAAAAATTAGGATAATACATTAAAAAATATAGATAATGGTATGTAAATGAAATGAAGTACTAGCAATTAGAAGGAGAAGAGAACATAGATGATAGTTTGATTCATGTGATGATTTACGCTAACATGAAGAGTAGAAATGGTTGGAAATGATTTGACTGAGCATTATCTCTAAAACAATTTCCTAAATAGTTTCGTGGACCAAAGTGTATGGTACATGAATAAAGTGTACCCTTGGTATGGCTCTTTATGTACAACATTTTCTTTTTGCACTTTCATGTTATGTAGCTTTCATTCTTATTCACTACTTCCTACTTTGCTCCTATTTGGGATATGGACCTTCGATAATGTGTTATGAACATTTTGTAACTAATATAATATTCAAAACCTTAAATGGTGAGTGTGTCCTCCAAAACAAATATTAGGTGGGTTATGGGTACCCATGTGAACTTTCGACATTACTACTACTCCAAAGAGGATGAAACCACTTGTCATTCTTGCCTCAAATTTTATATCTAGAATTTATACAACAAAATTAATAACTATGGCTTTGCAAGAACAATGAGATTGTATTTGATACTTATACTATCTTGACATTACTTTGATCCGAGAATTATTTTTTGCAGACCTCGGTGGATGACTACTCTAGAATGAGTATGTATTGTATATGAAGCTCAAGGATTATTGGAGTAGATTTGCTTATTGCTCTTAGTATTTTCTCTTTAGGATGCTAGGTACCAAGTAGATAACATTCCCTCTTTAATGAGAGATGATTTTTTTGTATATTTGTGTTATAGATATAGAAAATTTAAATAAGGCCAACTATAAGTGTACGAAAAGAATTTAAATTGATAAAATCAATATTTGAAGGTAATGTACCAAAATGACCAAATTGGTGCATAATATATGGGCAAGATGCCCCTTCGAGTTTTATATGGTCCTAGATATATGTGCGAATGGTATGGAAGTTGGAATTATTATATACGTGGGTGCAAAGTAATATTTAGGGTTAATATGACCATTATGCGAACAAATAGGTTGTATGTGAAATCAAGAATAAGTGAGATATATAACTAGGGATATCATAGTTGGTTAAATTGTGCAAGTGTGGGATTGTCTAAGAGTGTTTTATAAATTGTGTTGTTGTAAGACATGAATTACTAAAATGAGTTTCTACCTTTACCCCCAATTAATTATTGAATTGAAAATCATTCTTAAAGGAGAATTCACCTTTGTGTGTATAGACACACTTTTCCTCCACTCACGTGCTTTATGTTTAAACTAGAACATTATTTTTGTTCTTCTTGTTTTTTTTTCTGGTATGAGTACCTAAAAAGAAAAAAATATTCAATGTTTGTGGTATAGGAAATCAAAAATTAACTTGAGAATTTTGAACTTAGTGTTAAAATAGAAGTATGTAAGTAGGAAATTAAAAAAGGAAATAGTACAATTAATTGCTTTGCAAAAGAGTGGGAGAGAGTACTCCCACTACAATTGCCATGAAGATCTATTGAAATTTTTCTTGGAGCTCATTGGAAAGACTTGGGGGTGAACATTTCTAAAGTGGAATGTGTTAAAAATAATAGAAAGAAGTGTAAATGAACCCCACATGGTGAAGATATTTGTATGAGGAAGATTCTAGTTGCTCTACATCCCTCCAAAAACATATGAGTAATGGGATGTCAAGGCTATGCGGAAAATATATTTCATGACACTTCCCAAGACCCACGAATAACTTTCCAATGAAGATGAGCAAGAACTTAATTAATTTGCAAATGATAACATAAATGCAGTCGTAGTGGCAATGCTAGCTTGACCTGCCTTTGGTGCCACCATAATCTAAATTGTACCATACATTTTGTAATTGATATTGAATAAAGGAATGTATATGTCCCTAAAAAAGCGTACTAACGCTTAAAATTATTGAATCTTCCCCGAAATTAAAGGACATTGAGCGGATAAAACATCCAAACATTATGGTCTTTTTGTATGTTTTGATGTTGTATATTTTCGGCCCATGTCAATTTCTGATCCATTTTTATGAACCTTTGAAATATATAGTTTTTAACCTATTTTTCCTAATTCGAGTTGTTGTGAGGGTGAAATAGCACATGATTTTTCCCCTTGCTTGGAGAGTAAGATGAGACAATGAGAGTAAGGCCCAAAAAGAGGACATGTAATAGATATGTACATGCATTTTAGGATCCCTACAATGGGAAAAAGGGGAGTTTGAACGGTGTAAACCATGGTGCATACATATCAATATAATATAAAAAATACCAAAGTGTTAGTAACCAATAACAAGTAAAAATACATAATAGAGCTATGAAAAAGTAGAGAAGGACACATAAATAGAATACCGATAAAAATATTTCACATACATGGTACACAAATTAGGATGTCACAAGACACTCAAGGAACTCAATGAAAACAAGTAATAAAAAAATAATGTAGGCAATAACCCACAAAAATTAAAAACAAAGAAAGTATGGAATTAAGTAAACAATCCATAGGTCAAGATGAGACTAGTTTGGAAGTAACCTACAAAATAGATAGTACACATGAATCAACCATTAGTAGGTTAGAGTAATAAATAGTATGCCATGATGTATGTAATGAATGAATGGGGTAAAATAAAGTAAAGTAGTATGCATTGGAATAGTAAAACCTAAATATAGGAAAATGTAAAAATGGATGGCACTTTAGTAGCTACGGAAGAACTGCTAAAGAGTAGTGTCAAACATCTTACATACTTGAAGAATCTTTGTGTAGTCTACATTAAATGCAATGTAGCACGTCAAGGAACATGTGTAAAGAAAGAAAAGGATATAGCACACTATGTATCAAGATAACATGATAATTAATATGCAACCCAAATAATATAAGTGTGCAAGAGAAACAACCAAGTAAGAGCAATGCAGATATTTTTGGATGTTTGTATACTATTTAAACATTGTTGCATTTTTAACATATATTAATTTTTGTTAGACTTTTAGGGACCTTAAAGGCATAGATGATACGATATTCTCCAAATAAAACTAAGTGTGATCCAAGAATTCCGAGGAATGTGTAAATTATTAGTGATTTCTATAATTAGATATTATGGAACCGAGAGAGAGGAACCAATATCGCTCCCTAGTGTGCATGTGCATGGTGAGGTTCAAGTATGTAGTCACTCCCTCAATAGTTAAGTTAAACCTATAAATAAAGGGTTTCATTGGGAATTGATGGGGGTGATGGATGCCCCTAAGGTGTGAGAATCATATGGTCTATCCAATGAGTACATTTAAAGTGATTAAGAAAATATATAAATGTAAAAATCTTAATTATGTTACAAAGCTTATATAGTAAAATAAAGTATAGATCTTGATGCAAAACATAAGCTAATGAATTTAAAACCATAGTTTGCAAAAGATATGATAAGTGATAAACTAAAATATGAAATTTAGTATCTATATCTAAGTTAATCTAAGTAGCTAAAAAATACTATAAATGATATAAAATAAAATAATGATGCTAAATATTTAATTTTGATATTTAAATGAAATTAAATATAAGGGATAAGGTACTAACACAGTAAATGACTTACCTCCCTATGTTTCGGGAATGAACAGGATGATGTGCAAACGAAGGAAGAATTTGATGGAACAATCCGAAAAATTGCAGCATATGTTGATTTTCCTGCATCAGGGCATCTGTTGGAGGACCGGGACACCTATGGGTGCCCTGGTTTGTAATATGGGTGCTCTAGTATGTCAAATAACTCGGGATTTGAATTTGACAATATCACTATATCTTCGCAATATATTGCTCCTTATCACGTGAGTGTCACAATATCCTCATTGATGACGTCTTAAATCAACAATGAATACTTACCCGTAAAACCCCATACCAAGTATCAATCCCCTAAAAAGAAAGATGCATATGAAGGGGTCAAACTGACCTTAATTCTGCTACAATGGTGCACTTACAACTAAGTGTTGTGCTACATTCAAGACCTAATGTATTTATGTGTGCTTATGTGTACAATTGTGTGCAATTGTGTGCCTAGGGTGCCTTAGTGCCAATGACGCAAAGATAGGGGAAAATTTTAGATGTAAAATACAAACCGGATGGAATAAAATGAATACAACCCTTCCTATGCGGTATGTGTGATGCAATGATTCCAAAATGCATTCCCTTTCCTTAGTAGATAGCTAACCCTTGATATTAGATAGGCTGCCCATAAAATAATGTGTATGTTGTGTTTATATAGGGATATATTCCTCCAATTTTTACACTAATGAACCAACATGCCGACTAGTACCTAGGGGAATGAGAGGGAAAATGAAAAGTACCAACCTTGAATAAATAAATTAAATCTAAGTGATGTTAGGACCAAGGCCAAAAATAAGGACCGGGGTGTCCATAGGCACCCGAGTACTACACTAGGTGCCCTAGTCAAAGACTAGTGAAGACAAATGACCAAATAATGACACTTAAGACTCCCGAGAGACGAACACAACATGTAAACAACTAATAACTATGTAAGATAAATTAAAATGATGACCGAATAACTAGTGATAGGACTAGGAGATGGGTCATTAGTGAATACTTTTATTACGCTAGATCCATAGATAAAACAATGTAGTTGGTAGCATAAATGTAATAATAAGTGCGTGATTTTGTTACTACATTTTCCCCCACTTTATGTTGGTGAGAGGAAATCTTAGTAATATAAAGTAGATGGAGATGCATATGTGAGAGAATTCTAAGAATCCCATGTTGTAGTAGAACGTGCAAATGTGTGGTAAAAGCGTGCCAAAAGAACCATATAGTGTGTTGAATCATGGATTAGTGTGTTGATCCATGCAACGTATTGAGAAAACATAATGTCATGATGAAGTGAACTAAATGCGAGTGAATATTGTAATGTTAGATGATTGATGATTTTTGAATGTGTGTGATGATGATGAGATGGGGTAGGGAGTGATTAGTTCCTAAACCAAACACGTGCATATGAATAATCGACCGGATGATTTGAGTGTCTTGTTGCTAGAGGAAGAGTGTAGGGGAAAAGTGTGTTATTCTCCAATATATAATTTTATCCTCAAGATCTCTTTGTTGCGATGGAATCGATCAAAATTTTGTGGTTTTTGGATCCAAATAATTTCAATCAAACAGTTGACCCATATAGGAGTGGTATAGGAAAGGAAATCTTTCCCCCACTCCATGAGTGTCACCGTAATGTGATGGCTTCCAAGTTAGGTCATCTGGAAGAAAATGTGAAATGTATGATGGCTTCTAAGCTAGGTCATCTAGAAGAAAGCGCAGAGATATATGATGGCTTCCAAGTTAGGTCATCTGGAAGCAAGCACAAAATGTAGAATAACTTCCCAAGTTAGGTCATCTGGGAAAGTAACACATGTAACTCCCAAGTTAGGTCATCTAGGAGGCCAATTCTATTGTATTTGTATTAATGACATGGTTTTGATTATTAGAATTTTGAACATGTTAATTGATTAATTGGTTGATTAGTTACTCGTTGGGATATTTTACACTAGTTTCCCCCAAGTTAGGTCATTAGGGGAAATCGGTGAAATAGATAAAATATCATATAGAAGTATTTTAACCGCATGTTTCCCCTTAGGTCATTAAGGGGAGTGATGAGATGTTGTATAGGAAAATTTTATGTAGGGGGAATTAATGGTGAAATGTCACGCGGTGAATTAGTAAATGTTTGAAAATGACGTATGCGTAGTTTTTATTAATCGTATGGTAATGTAAGGGGAATCGTATGATGACCCTAACGATGTACCCAAACTTTTAGAAAAAGGGGAAGTGATGAGAAGAACAAATACTAAGATGAAAGTAGGCATGAAATAGAAAGAAAGTGATAGAATTCACCAAAAATGTGTATGAATTGATGTAAGACAATTTCAAGGAGAGATAACATGTATGTAATGTGTATGTGAAGACGATGGTAGGAAAATTTATGAAAAGAATTCCAAAAAAGGGGTGTAAATCGGAGAGAAAAGACTCAAGATATGACGAAAAATCACATTGTGTGTATTAGTTGCGAGAATAAACATGAAATAATGACCATAGTAAAGTGATTGGTGAAAAGTAACTTTAAATAGTAAGACGAAAAAATGATTTTTTACTTCATTATATTTTACGTGATTTTGAAATTGAGATCGAGTAAGGATGCCATAGGTGAGAGAAACATGACCTAGCCAATTTGATATGGTGGGGACCGTCTTAGTGTCATGTATGGCCATGGAAATGGTAAGTGCATTGTTTTTCACAAAATGTATGGTGTAAGTTATTTTTGTTGAATTTTTGCAATTTTGAGACTTGTAAGTTTCTCATCGTTTTAGACCCGACAAGAGCGATGAGGGAACTAGTGATCCTCAGGACAGGAGCACCCAGAATGGGCTCTACTTTCCTACTTCTGGGTGCCCCAATCCTAAAGTTGGGCACCCTGGTCTAGAATGTGTGTATTTTGGTCTGAAATGGTATAAATGTGATTTGTAATGTATATTGATGTGATGAGTGAGCATATTATAAGGAGTTTTAACATTTGGTTTGTTATCTGTATATGTTTTGTAGAGATACATTCACTCGAGGGAGTTTCGCGGTGGGTGTCACATGAGTACTTTGTTAGGGTTGGGCTTGTCAGATGATGATTAGGATGTTATGAATTGTGTCAGCTTGTAACACATAGCATGGATGGGGATGTGCCCAAAAATATGCCTATGTTGACTACATTATGTGAGAGATGGTGCGCGGATATGTGTACATTTTGGTTGCCTATAGGGGAGATGACTGTTACTTTGGAGGATGTGTATCACATATTGTGGTTATTGGTTATTGGGGAGAGAGTACATGTGATGCCATTGGAGGATATGGAGAGGCAGATGTGAGATTTTAGAAAATATTTTGTGGGGAATTGAGTACCTACCAAGGCCCATATCATTCTAGATGTTATCTTATGGTCTAGGGTTCTTCATTTCTGGGAGTTCATAGTAGTTGTGATTACTTCATCTATAGCAGTGAAGGGAGGAGGTGTAGAGCATCTTGTATAATATGCATGCTATATGCTAGAGAATAGAGGAGGAGGGTACTAGATACGTGTGGGCCTAGTGTGTGTTGGCCCACCTATACAAAGATCTATACCAATTTACTCATGATGAGAATGGTGGTGGAAAGGAGCCACTACACTATTGGATGTATGGGCTTATGAGAATATAGTTGTGTCGATACCAGTTGGAGGTCCACAAGGAGAGTGGGCTAGGCCGAGTATATATGTGAGGAGGTGGATTAATATTTGTGGGCGTATGATTGAAAAATATACCTAAAGGAAACTGATAGATAGAATGGGGCCCAAGGCTATTATATGGAGGCCATATTATGATTATGGAGAATGGCCAGAGGATGTTGTAGAGTTGTGGTGTTTTTGGAGGACCATTTGATTAGAGGATCGATTTCCATTTGTGGCGATATTTTTCAGGTGGAGAGATAATCACAATAGTTTGACATGTCTCAAGATGTGCCCCCAAATCCATATATGTGGTTAAGAGCTATCGAGCACTAGGATGGCTAAAGCTAGATCGGGGCCACAATAGATAGAGCAGCTAGTACCACTAGGTGCAGGTGAGGTAGACATTACGATAGAGCCATATATCAAACGATGTAGGTTTTATGGAGGAGTACCGCACATGGTGCGAAGAACATTAGTGGGTATTATTGTTCCCATTATTTGTAGGTCCAATAGGGTTATCACATGGAGGAGGAGGAGAGGGGGAAGCCCATGCCCCTAAAAATGTAGCAATAATTGTAGTCGAGTGTAAGTATTTATAGATAGCTATGTTTTGTATTTTTTTGTTGTCATATATGATACCGATGGTTGTATAATGTGTTTTGTTATTTGTTTTAAAGGTGATACTTATTAGTCCATGATAGTAGACATGTCTATTTGCACATTGACGCGGAATGTGCCGACTGATGTACTTGGTGGAGGGATACTTGAACACGTGGATGATATCATAGATGAGCATGCCTATTTATTTGAGCCAGTGGCCATAATAGTGGTGACATTCATGGTATTTCTAGGTGAGAGTAACAAGGCACACGAGGAGATTCGATGTGGCCTATGAGGCAGTAGGTGGTGGTCCCTTGACGCAAGATGTGTTTGCACGATACGTGGATGTGTAGCATCAGTGTTCCAAGAAGGCTACAAATATTACCTTATTACGGAGGTTAGTCGAGAGGTATCAAGGCTGCAAATAGAGGCATCACATTGGTGGAGAGGTATCTAGGTCTATGGCTCTCATAGTACCCAAGAGTGATATGGACGATGAGATTTGATTTGTATTAGTATATGATGTGAGGAGTTTCCCCCAGTGATGAAACATTTTTGCAATGATGATTGTATCTCGCTATATGTAGTGACACGTGTTATTGTTATATGATAAGTTGATTTTTGTTATATACAGATATCACAATATAAGGGATGATGTATGATTTGATGTTTATTGTCGTAGTGTATGTGTTGTGTATATTGGTCGTGGTTGATTAAGGAAGACTCACATTATAATGTTGGTAATGATAGAAAAAATGTGTATGGTGAATGATGATAATAGATAATAAATGTAATGTGATTGATGAAATATGTATGTGTAGCACATAGTTAATGTAATTATGACAAGATAATAGATGTAAAAATGGAGGATGTATAATCAAAAATTAAGTAATGTGTTGTGATAAATGAGAATAAGATTTCATCATATAATGTTAGTAAGATGAAAGTATGGGGGAGAAAATGAGTGATGCCCCCCAACATGTGGATTAGTAGGATCATTTAGATCAGACCCCTCAACAGTCTAGGATGGCCTGCATAAGCAAGAGTGCGTCATTGATAAATTATTGAATGCACTAGCTAGATGAAACAACAGAGTGCATGATGAAAAGGTTCTTAGAGAAAAAACTTCAAGATTCATGTAAGAATTGTAAGAACACAAGTGCATCATCGGGGAGTAAGGTGATAAGCATCACCTACCAGAGACCAAGGAGGCATGTAATGGTGGAAGCATGTGGGATGGAAGAAGCTTGTGAATGTGTGCCAAAATGAATGTCGTATGAATCTGTGGTGGGATGCGCAAATGTGGAGGGATGTGGAATCTAATGTGTAGAAGAAATGTGATGTGGTGGATAACATGAATGTGATGGATGTAACAGATGTGATGGTGGAATGATGGATATGACATATGCGATGGTGAAACGATGGATGTGATGGATGTGATGGTGGAGCGATGGATGGATGTGGTGGAAAGCATGCATGAGTGACATATGGCGTTGATGGATGAACCGCATCTTGAGCCCCTAATAGAGAAGAGGACTCAAGTGGAGTAGAAAATCTATGACAAGGTATAGGAGAGATAGATCGCTCATGTGAGTGAGAGCCAAAGGATATGATTCCCTTTTCCTCTAATTGTTGTAATCTATCATGAAGGGAAAGAAAATCATTGTCCCTATGGCCATTTATGCGATGATAATTACAATATGGTTGATCACGTTGATGTTGTATCCTATGATGTGGATGATGTTAGTTGGATGGTAAGAAGATTAGATACATTTCAATAAATTTAAATAACACATCATGGGGTCTAATCTGATGATAAAAATGCAAAGGCTCACATGACCAAGGTGGAGTGGAAGGAGAAGATGCCTGTGGAAGAGGAGGAGGAGAAGTTTTTGTGGTGGTGGAGTAGGTTGAGCATGTTTTCTTTACTTATGAGGAAAAGGTGAAGGTTGTGTAGGACATTCAACCAACTTAGATGGAGGAGGACTAGATGATATAATAGAAGTAGATGTATGTGGAGGATCAATGACATTTGCTGAAAGGATATCTTGCTCTAGGTCTAGGACTTTGAAACATAGAAGAATGAATGAATTGCATGTATCATACTGTAATATTTGTTAAAGTGTAGGAATCAAACCGTGACAAAAAAATGAATTGCTTTTCATGGTCTATAGGAAGGAATGCTAGCTTATGTATATAGGTAGTAAATCATAATATATAATCCTTAATTGATTCTAATGAGCCCTAATGTAAAGTAGGTATGTGGTCATAAGTAACCCTAGGGCCATTGTTGATGATGAAATGACAGAGGAAAGCATCCTCCATGTCATAGTAAGTAATAATAGACCCAAAAGGGAGATGAGTGTACCATTGTAATGCCTCATTGATGAGACTATGTCTAAAAGCCTTAAGTAATAACCTATCATTAGAATAAGAGGTCATAGCCATGCGGTAGTGTAAGAGATGAGCATGAGGGTCACCAGTACCATCAAATAAAGTGAATGTAGGCATGATAAAGTCCTTAGGAAATGTTGAATTATGAATCCTCTTTGGAATAGGGTTACCATGTAATGAGTTGTTATCAATAGAAGCATAATAAGCCCTACTTTCTAGAGTAAGAGACTGAATCTTATATTGTAATTGTCCTGTGGTATGCATGAGAGAAACGATATCCTATGAAGGAATAGTGGAAGATGGTACTAATGTATTAAGAGGTTGTAACCTTCCATTATGATTGATCATAGGAATATCAAGAGATGATAGAGGAGACTTTGATGCTAAAGGCACACTAGGAATAGGTGTCGAAGGAGCTATAATAGATGATGTAGATGGGATATCCATAGCAATGGTAGGACTAGCATCAAAAAAATCCCTAATAGGTGAGGTGACCGATGGAGATATATCTACATGAGAAGATGAAGTAATGGGTGTAGATGATGTAATAAGAGGAGATGAAATGGTAGGAGAAGAAGAAGTGATAGATGGAGGTGACTCATGCATAGTGTTAGATGCAATCTCAAGAGAAGGTAATGATGGAATAGGAGATTCACACTCGGTAGTATGAAAAGAAGGAGAACCATGGCTATCAATTTCCTCATCATTATCAGATAAAGACTCAAAGAGGAGAATGTCACTATGGGTGTTATCAATAGGATCATCAACATAATACAAAAGTGAATGAGAACTAGTATGTGATGAATGATGAGAAACAATATCAGATGTAGGAGAATCATGAGATGAAACTATAGTAGTATGTTGATTAGGAGAAGAATTGGTATGCACATGTGAATGATGATCAATACCAAGAAAATAATCAATAAGAGAATTGTCTAAAATTTCCTTAGAGATATGAAAAGGAGGATCACTAGTAGCCGTATAGTATGGTGCACAATGAGTGAAGGCTATAGGATCCTCAACCATTCTAATGCCAATGGGAGAGTCTTGAAAGTGAGTAGGCACATATTATTGACCATCTAAGAGTTATTGTTGAGTATGAGTTGGCGTAGGAATAGGATTACCATAGAGATTTGTGAGCTCAATTGTAACGGCCTCATCATTATAGGGTTGACAATAAAATGAGTCATTATGGGTGAATAAGATGAACTATTCTTATCCATTAGGGTTTGAAATGGATCCAAGGGCAAAAATAGTTATCTAAAATATGAAATTTAGGATCTATATCTAAATTAATATTAATAAGTATAGAAATGCGATAAATGATATAAAATGAAATATTGATGATAAATATTTTATTTTGATATTTAAATGAAATGATATAAATAAAATAGAAGGTATAAGGTACTAACATATAAATTACTTACCTTGTTGTGTGTCGTGACTGAACAAGATTGATGTGCAAATGAAGGATAGTGTGACAAACAACCCAAAAAATTACAATAGATAGTGATTTACTCGGATGGGATGACGGAGGAAGACTGGGGTGCTACGGGCACCCCAATATGTAGTATGGGAGATTTTTTCTTTGCCGAATAGCTCGGATATGAATTTAACATTGTCGCTAAATCTTCACAATATCTTGATTATTTCCACGTGAGTGTCACAATATCCTCTTTAATGACATCGTAAAGCTGCAATCAATATTTACCCGCAAAACCCCATACAAAGCATAAAACCCCTACAAAATAAAGATGTGTACAAAGGGGCCGGACATACCTTAGCTTCCACAATGGTGGACTTATAACTAAGCGCTATGCTACATTTGATAACCAATGTAGTTATGTGTTCTTGTGTGTGTGCAATTGCATGCATATGGTGCCCTAGCACCAATGACGTAGACATAGGGGAATTAGATAGAGGTAAAATGCAAATGGTGGATGGAATAGAATGAATACAAACCTTTCTATACAGTGTGTGTGTGATGCAATGATGCCCAAATGCAGTCCCTTGCCTTAGTAGATAGCTAGCCCTTGATAGTAGATATTCCGCCCATAAAATAGTGAGTATGTTATGTTTATATAGGGATCTCTTTCTCAAATTTTGACACTAATGACCTAACATGCTGACTAGTACCTAGGGAATGAGAGGGAAAATGATAAATATTGACCTCAAACAAATAAATTAAATCTAAGTGATGTCAGGACTGGGCACCTAAATTAAAGATAGGGGTGCCCATGGGCACCCCAAAGACTACCCTAGGCACCCTAGTAAAATACGAGAGATGAAAAATGACCAAATATCGACACATTAGACTCCCGAGAGACGACCAAAATTGTTTAAAAGACCAATGACCGAAAAACTAACAAGAGAACTAGGGGATGGATCATTAGTGAATATTTTTATTACCTAAGATCCATATATAAAAAAATACTTAGCAGTATAAATGTAATAGTAAGTGTGTGATTTTATAACTACAATAAGATACTTAGCTAATTCACAATAATTTTGAGGTTTTGTCGTGCTAGAAAACTGATGAAATAGAAAAGCATGGTATCGCAACCGAACCCAAAATACTTGTTTGAATGCCTTTGGAATGTCAGGAGTAGGGAGCCTAGATAGGGCCAGGGTCACTTGAGGTGGTACAAAACTTCTCTAGCGCTTGCGATTTATCAAAACCTCGAAACTCGATTTCATTGGGTCACGAGGTGTTTGTTGAATGTCGCCTCTAGTCACATGTGCTTCGTTGGAAGATTTTTGAATTCTCTTGAAACTTGCAAAGAGAAAGAGCACCTATAAAACCCCAAAACACATCAAATCCTGAAAAGAAAAAGATGTAAATGGGGAGTCGTAATGACCCCGGTAGTCAACCGACTAAGTGAGCTTACGATCTAGGTACTGCACTACATTTTAGACTCCATGTAGTTCTCTTTGTGTGTTTATGTGTAGAATTGTGCCCTAGGTGGATCTTTTGCAATTTTAACTTGATAACGCGTAATAACTAGATGTAGAAAATGTAGATAGATTTGTGCATGGAGAAATGAACTTTCCCTCCTATGAAGTATATGGTAAAGAATGTAGTCCCTTATCCCTTGAATGGATTCTAGATGAATGTTTTTATGCTCTTGAGATGCCTTTGGATGCAACCTTAGGTGACAAAGATTAGATGTTTAGTGTTTGGTCCTTTATTATGATTACATGACTTTGTATTTATATGATACCCTCGGTTGAATTTTGTATTTAACCATTAAAAATCTGAATATTAAGAAATAAGATGCCCGAATGGCTAGAAAGGACCAAAAAGGTACGAGAAATATACGAATGAGGTCGGGGGCACCCAAAAGGGATGGGGGTATATGGGTGCTGGTATCGTGGCTAGGTACGGGTGTCTAGACTCATAAATGTTGAAGTATCAAAATACAAACTAGGAAATAAGGTGTGTAAGAACAAAAAGAAAACCAAAAAGCTAGAAAAGAGGCCAAAACAAGTGATTAATTACTAATTTTCTCGCTTAGGAATCATATGAATAGTGGTATGTGATCAAGACTATAAATATACCAAAAGTGTGTGATTTAGTGTCTACATTTTCCCCACTTTATGTTATTGAGTGAATTCTCAAAAAGGGTAAGTGCACCAAGTTGATGGACAAATATAGGGTCATCCGTGGACGTCATATTGCAAAAATAGTGAAATCTCAACTTGTAGGGATTATTAGCTATACATGCACTCTAAATTAGAAAAATTATATAAATATGAATCGTAGCATTCGGAATCTAGTTTCTAAAATACTAATTTTTGTAAAAAACGGACAAGTTTAGCTATATTAAACACTTAAAATTATATGACTTAGTTTTTTTTTTTTTTAAACTTATAAGATTGTAGTCCGTTTGCCCGCATTTTGGATGACCAAATCTTGTTATTTTTTTTTCCTTTGGTGAAACGTTAGATGTAGTTGTCTATCTTGGGATGGATTTTATTTTGTATTTTTTTTAGCAATATTTTTTTTTTATGATTTTTTCCGTGAAAGTGGTCTGAAAATATTTAGAAAATGGAGCGCTTTCCGTTTGCCCGCCATAACTATATCAAAAAATATCGAAATCAATTTTTTTTTTTTTTTAAGGTGTATAGAATTTTTCCACGCTTGGGATGGTATAATTTTTATCATATTTTGATAAGCGAAACAAAAGTTACAGTCTTAAACGTAGACATGAACATTCACGGGAAAAAATGTCTTAAGGACCTATTGTTAGTAATAAATTATAAAATGATATTTATCTTATTCTATTCACTTTAAAAACAATATTTTTACAAAGCTAAGAGTCTACCCTACGTGATGGCACCATTTTTGTGAAATGTTTTCAGTTTTTTAGCATGGTTCAAGTCTTTGGAAGAGCAGATTTGAGGTTTTTTGACCTTTTGCACTTCATAATGACCTTCCATAGCTTTGGTTGGGGAAAAACAAAGATTTTCCGAGGCTAAGGTTCGGCAAATAGCTCCGCGATCGTGGTTTTTGTAAAAATACCGCGAACGTGATTTATAAAGCGCGCTCGCGGTTTATAAAGCGCGCGCGCTTTATAAATCATATTTACACACATCCCAATGTCCGAATTACCATGTGATTTTTACTCTCTGACCTTACCGTATGAATTACTGTGAAATTCTGTCTTTTTCCAGGCACGTTTTTTTATCACCGAAAGCAAAAACATCATGGGAGACAAAAAACGAAGTCAAAAAAGGAAGTCATTAAGTAAAAAAACACCAGACGAATTAGAGGCCAACAAAATTGAAAATGCTGAGCGAATGCGGAAACTTCGTGAATCTAGAAGAGGTTCATCTTCAATCCCAACTACTGTAAGCAATGAAGAACTAGGTAATGTTTCTACTGTCAATGTTGAAGTTGAATTAAATACTCGTGATGAAGAAGTTTTTACTATCAATGTTGAAGAAGAATTAAATACTCATGATGTAGCAAATGTTGAAATTGAAGGAGACAATGAAAATGTGAATAAGGAAATTCATGTTGAAACTATAGACAAGCAAAATTTGACAAAAACACCTCCTAGGATTTTACATAAGAAACCTAATTTTTTGATTGAAATTGATGAAAACATTTTGAAACCAATGTCTGACAAACTTTCTGAACGACAAATCAGAAGAAAAGCCACTAAAATTTGGGATAATCATTTTGAAATTTTAAATGATTCCCAAAGATGTCAGTTGGTTAGTTTGATGAAATTGATTAAAATGAGACCTACATTAAACACCTTAGGATTGACAACATCTAACATACGTGGTCAAACCTCTACAATTGTTGAAAACCTTCATGATGCATATCACACTGTTGGTGTCAAGAGACGCACTAGGGATAGTAATATTGTGCGTCGTGTACTTGCTACTAGTGTTGTAAGTGAATCAATAAAAAACAACGCTTGATTACGCAAACAAGTCGAATGTTGCAATTTAATCGAAAACTCTAATGAAAGCAATTAAAGACGTAATATCCTTCAATCACTCAATAATGTCGATTTTTGGGCATTTTCTGCTAGAGCACCGCGTAAGGACAAAAATAATTCTGATGCTATAAGAGAAGTTGTTATTAAATTTTGGCATGATAACACTAGAGTTTCACCTAATACAAGAGATGTTATAAAACGGAGAGTTGGTTCTACTAATCGTGAACCACATCCAAAGCATTTCTTAGATATGACTCAAACTCAATTTTTTCATAAGTTTGAACAAGAGAATCGAAATTAAAATTAGTCAACGTTTTTTGAAATGTTGAAACCATTCTATGTGAAAATCAACCATGCTCGCACCACTTGTCATTGTAGGCAACATGTTGAATTTGCATGCATTATGCTAAATTTTTACGTATTCGTTCTATTTTTCATTCTGAAACTATGTTATCTGAATGTGGTGTTCAAGTTCCACCAATATCTTCTAGGGATTTCATTCCTACTATATTTTGTGAAAAAGAAGTTGGACAATTTTTTTATAGTCGATTGTTTAGATGGAAGTCAGTACATGCGCGGATTACCTAAATTGGAAAGTCAGCATCCATGAACAAATCAAGGTACAATAGGACATAATTTAGTTGAATTTGATAAATATAAATCAGTTGCATACTAGTTGAAAGATGGAAAAGAGTCGAAACGGTGTGAGCTAGTTACAGAACAAATGCCCATTTTTCAATTTATGACAAAATTTAAGGATGAAATTGTTTATGAGTATGCGAGGCATACACATAGAGCTCGATGGTTGGATGAACAATTCAAGCTATGCAAAGACACATTTCCTATTGGTACTATTGTTTCAGTGGTCGATTTTGCAGAGAATTACACATTGCAACCACAAATGGAGGTTCAATCGCAATATTACAACTCAGTACAAGTTGCCATTTTTGTGCATATAGCATTTCTACATTCTCCTGACAGTACAGAGAATGATCGAAAATTTTTAAGAGAGTACCACTTTTATATCAGTGATGATCGTACTCATTCTACTGAATTTGTGCAAGGGTGTTTCCAGTTATTTTATGGAAACTTGTGTGATAGGGACATCCACTTCAAACAACATTATATATGGTCAGATAATTGCACGCCTCACTTTAAGAATGCACGAATGTTTTATCGATGAGCAGAATGCATGTCAAGATGGGTGTGCAACATATTTGGAGTTTCACCGAGGCCGACATGGAAAAGGAGAGCATGACGGTGCAGGGGCATGTGTGAAAAGAGCTCTTGCAAGAGAAGAGTTGAAGTACAAAGATGGTGCTGAATTAAAAGATGCAAAAAGCATAGTGGAATGGTGTACTAACAACATGGCCCGAGGTTCTCAAGAAAATTCCACAGTTTGCAGATTTTTTTGGTTGATAGAGGAAAAACATATTGCTAACTACGAGGATTGTATGACACTCACTGGGTCCAATGATATGCACTCATTTTGTAGCTCAGACGCTACTTCGTGGGCCGTATGGACAAGAAAGTTGACATGTTTTTGTGCATCTTGTATCGAATTTGTCACTGCTGAGTGTGATTCACAAGAATGGGTGGAAGGATGGATTTGTAGGCCTCTAACTCCGCTTCCTAGTTATCAACCTCCACAAGCATTACAACTTGTTTCTGCAGATGAAGTTACAACATCCAAGGACTTTGACGAAATTTCGATTTTGGTGCGACAAGGTATTTATGGTTATTTATTTAATTTTTGTATTGAGTTATGTCCATTGAAATTTTAATATGTAATTTAAATTTGAGTTTTTCAACCTTGGTTATTTTTTTGTAGGACATGTGTTTGCATAGTGAATTGCGCGATGAAGACAATGAAGAAGGAACAGACTATTTCTTATGTCGTCAGCATCGAGGAAAGAAAGAAGTTGACTTCTCCTATTATAGATGGCAAAGAGATCGAGTATCCTACATGGTTAGTGGTAGTTACTGAAACTTGGGTTTGACGGTATCCATTAAAAAAATGCTCTGTTTGGGTGTTTGAAGACTTTGAGACACACAGAAAATACTCTTATATTCACATCTAGTTCTAGCGACAAATATTCAAATGTATAGATATCGAGGAAGACCTAATAACAAGATTCTTTGAAGGTTCGAGAGTCGATCATGAAGCAATCTTGTCTCGCTATTCGAGTAGATCCGATCCCGATGGTTCATTGGAATGAATTTACAATGCTCATGTCTGGTATATATTTAATTTCAAGTTTCAATTTATATAGCGTATATATATATATAATTTTTTTAGTTTAAAGATCTAGATTTAAGTTTGAATATATTTTATTTTAAATTTGTGTATTTTGTATGTCATGTATATAGATCTAGTATATGGTTTTGATTTGAAACTTAAATTTCTTTGACTAACAATTTTATGTTTAGGTTAGTGGTGCCAGAAAAGCTTCCACCTTCACGTGGTTGGTATCGTTAGTAGAGAATTTTAAATTCTCGAAGCTAAGAGAAGCTTGAACATTGTTTGAAAAATTTGTAAATTTTGAAAAGTCAAGTTTGTAAATTTTGAAAATATTGTAAATTTTGAAAATGTTGTAAATTTTGAAAAAGTTGTAAATTTTGAAAAAGTTGTAAATTTTGAAAACGACTCCTCTAGGTGCCACGGAGTCCGAGTAGTCACTCGTCGAATTTGAACGATATTTTGGTCTCAGGGCTCTTAAGGGACTAAGCCCAAACGAAGTAGCCCTGAAGCAACGACCCTTTCGCGCACCAAAACACCACCTCCTCTAGCGTTCACCTGCCACCCGACATGTGCCGCCACGAGTGGTTCGGTGCACGGCCCACCGCTTGCAAAATACAAATTGACAACCTTACACTGGCTCCAACTCGCACTATTTCGCGCTTTGCAAAAACATTAGGACAAAGCGAGAGCACCAAAATGAGAAGGAAAAAAATGAGAGAGGCTATTGTAGAGGGTCCGTATGCCGAGGTGTCGGATCAGACGAGGCCTCTCTAGGTGCCATGGAGTCCGAGTAGTCACCCGTCGAATTTGAACGATATTTTGGTCTCAGGGCTCTTAAGGGACTACGCCCGAACGAAGTAGCCCGGAAGCAATGACCCTTTCGCGCACCGAAACACCACCTCCTCTAGCGTTCACCTGCCCACCCGGACGTGCCGCGCAAGACGGTGCCACGGCCCACCGTTTGCAAAATACAACGTTTGACAACCTTACACTAGCTCCAACTGCACTATTTCGCGCGTTTGCAAACATTAGGACAGCGAGAGCACCGAAATGAGAAGGAAAAAAATGAGAGAGGCTATTGTAGAGGGTCCGTATGCCGAGGTTCCGGATCAGACGAGGCCTCTCTAGGTGCCACGGAGTCCGAGTAGTCACCCGTCGAATTTGAACGATATTTTGGTCTCAGGGCTCTTAAGGGACTAAGCCCGAACGAAGTAGCCCGGAAGCAACGACCCTTTCGCGCACCGAAACACCACCTCCTCTAGCATTCACCTGCCCACCCGGACATGCCGGTGCAGGCGGTTTGGTGCCACGGCCCACCGTTTGCAAAATACAAATACTTGACAACCTTACACTGCTCCAACTGCACTATTTTTCGCGCGTTTGCAAACATTAGGACACCGAGAGCACCGAAATGAGAAGGAAAAAAATGAGAGAGGCTATTGTAGGGTCCGTATGCCGAGGTGCCGATCGACGAGGCCTCTCTAGGTGCCACGAGTCCGAGTAGTCACCCGTCGAATTTGAACGATATTTTGGTCTCAGGGCTCTTAAGGGACTACGCCCGAACGAAGTAGCCCGGAAGCAATGACCCTTTCGCGCACCGAAACACCGCCTCCTCTAGCGTTCACCTGGCCACCCGGACGTGCCGGCGTAGGTGGTTCGGTGCCACGGCCCACCGTTTGCAAAATACAACGTTTGACAACCTTACACTGGCTCCAACTGCACTATTTTGCGCGTTTGCAAACATTAGGACAGCGAGAGCACCGAAATGAGAAGGAAAAAATGAGAGAGGCTATTGTAGAGGGTCCATATATGCCGAGGTGTCGGATCAGACGAGGCCTCTCTAGGTGCCACGGAGTCCGAGTAGTCACTCGTCGAATTTGAACGATATTTTGGTCTCAGGGCTCTTAAGGGACTAAGCCCGAACGAAGTAGCCCGGAAGCAACGACCCTTTCGCGCACCAAAACACCACCTCCTCTAGCATTCACCTACCCACCCGGATGTGCCGGCATAGGCGGTTCGGTGCCACGGCCCACCATTTGCAAAATACAGCGTTTGACAACCTTACACTGGCTCCAACCGCACTATTTTGCATTTTGCAAACATTAGGACAGCGAGAGCACCGAAATGAGAAAGAAAAAAATGAGAGAGGCTATCGTAGAGGGTCCGTATGCCGAGGTGCCGGATCAGACGAGGCCTCTCTAGGTGCCACGGAGTCCGAGTAGTCACCTGTCGAATTTGAACGATATTTTGGTCTCAGGGCTCTTAAGGGACTACGCCCGAACGAAGTAGCCCGGAAGCAACGACCCTTTCGCGCACCAAAACACCACCTCCTCTAGCATTCACCTGGCCACCCGGACGTGCCGGCATAGGCGGTTCGGTGCCACGACCCACCGTTTGCAAAATACAGCGTTTCCTTATTTATTTAAATTAAATTACAATGACTTGGTTGTTATGTTATCTGTTGTTGTCATCTTGTCCTTGGTAGGATGATATACATCCAGGGCTATGAGTGTGATCTAGGATGTGGTTAGTTGTATTCAGATGTGTGTCTAGAGTATGACAAAAATTAGGTATGAGTATTTTTATCTAGTGGATATACGGTGCGAGATAGATCAAGAAGGCGCCTATGGTTGTTAAAACAATGCATAAATGAAGTGTATATCAAAATAAGTACAAAATTCTATATTTCCAAGTTCCCAAACCAAATTTTGGGTACTAAACATTTATATCTTAATGAATTCAACACTACATGACACTTTTACTATTGCACATGTGCACCAATTAAATTACAACCCTTTTGATCAGAATATTTTAGTGAATTTTATATATTAAAGATATCCTAAAAATTGACACAAATACACATTATATCCAGCATGGTGTTCTATATGGCATGGCATGGTGTTATATCCTAAGTAAATTGTTTCTCTCATATTTGTTTATCAGATCAAATTTATAGCCTTACATCAACACCACTTTTTTGTTAACATAGTAATATAATTGGTTTGAATTGAGCATCCAATATTATAAATAAGGTGTGGAAGTTATGGAATCAATATAATAATTCATATTTTTAGAAGTGACATGTAAACAAAATAAAAAACTAGAGAAAAATAATGAGAAAAATAAAAAGTAATCAACCTACAAAAAATATCCAACATGTAAAACTACAAATGATCAAGAGAGGGAGAGAAGCAATATTTCTCACATTTAAAAATATCCAACATGTAAAACTACACATTTATCGACTATGCTTAAAGCATCTTTCTCACTCCCAAATTCTTAGTCCGCCATTTCATTACTTTTTCTTCATGTAAATCGGTACCTCAAGAATCAATGCACGTTATACATAAAGACATCTCTAGTTACTAATACTTAAGTCAGCTTGATATAGAGCTAACAATATTGTTTTAGTTTGAAAAATAAAAATTCAAAATGCCCATGGCACGAAATATACCACAAATAATAATCAGAAAGATACTAGAAAATATATAACTAGAAGTAATACACTAAATCCACCGAACAGAGATCAAAACCCACTTTCTCAGAGTTAGCAATAATACCAAAATAACCAAATTTATAGCCTTATTTAACCAACACACATGATATATATATATATATATATATATATATATATATATATAAGAATCAAATAAAGTGTGCTCCAGACGCGCACGTCTCTGAAAATATATATGTACATGTATAAGTTCATAATGTATGTATACATCTCGAACTAAGCACGTGTCATAATGTACATATGGGACCACATGCGGTCGCAAAAGGCTAGATATATATACAATGGACTGTGAATAGATGTACTCATGACCACATATATGTGGCATCCAAGTGGACTATAAATCTACTCATGAAACATCTTCCCTCTCTTCGCCCTGCTAGAAGTAGCACGTCCACGACTCCGGGATGTAGTGGAGGGAGATGCCACTACGGATTTCATCCGTGTGGTCCTAGGTGTCTCCAAGCATGCCTGCAACCTAACCTGCACATTCATAAACAACAAGTTTTTAACACCCAAAATTTTAAAATACCTTCAAAATTTAGAAACTTGTACAATTTAGTTAAAATGCATGTGCAATCTTACCGCAATGTCATGATCCCTATCGATTTGTTGTTGACGCGTCGCAGGGACAACAATAGACTCACGAGGGGTAAGCTACATACAAATAATTAATTTTCAAATTAAATATTTCACACATATATATACCTACAAAATTTGATATTGTAGATTTAAGTTTAATAAGAAATAATGAACCTCCAAAATTTAACAAATTTAAAAAATTGTGTACCTCGGTTAGTGGATTTGCAGATGCTATGGCAGTATCTACAGCAGCCTCCACAGTCTGCATATGTGGAGGAGTCTCTGTAGCAGTCATAAGCTATACAAAAAACATGTACAAATCAATTTATTAAAATCTACTTAAGAGCTATACAAAAAACATGTACAAATCAATATTTAGTTACTCAAGAAAGAATAAAAATACATTATTAAATTTTATCTTCTATTTAGGCTAAATACATAGGATCTATAAATGTTAGCACGGAGGCCATCTATCTTCATAAGATTTTGACAAACTTTTGTATTTAATCTAGGTAACCCATAGTCATCTTCTATGACAATTAGAGCATCATTCAAATTTGAAGAACTTTTAAATCTAACATCACCGCACTCAAACATATAGATCGACGAACAGAGTAGACTAGAGTCAGATATCCTCGTGGGCAAGTGTGTTGTAAATATATAGATTATAATGCACTATTTATATGTATTTGTGTCCAAAGGTAGCTGAGTTTGAGTTTTGGTGCACGAGCCTAGAGGATCTTACTTGTGTGTTATCCCTTTGGAAATAAAGAACATAACCTCCTTCCACCTCGCTTAGCTTAGAGATCTTTATTTCGGGTTTTTATGTCCACGGAATTGTCCACCAACTTCGTGCACTTACCCCGCTCAAGCGGGAGTCTGACTACCCAGGGTGGTCTAGCATCAAACACACACATATTTTTCTCCTTTGGTTTGTTAATTCTTTGATGAAGGGTTTTGTAAGTTATTAGGGTTTCTACTTTACTGTTGATCATTACAGGTCATCTCGATGTTGTGTGAAAAAGAGCAACACAATGATCACACAATTTCTAAACAAGCAAAGCACTAGAAAGTTGAGAGCTCAACTACCTTATGATCTAAGACTGTAAATTCCTTGTATTAGACTGTACAACTACTACATAGACCATACATATCATGTATGGTCTTGAACCTACATGTTTTCCAGTTCTATAATCTTCTTTGTAGAATCTAAAGTCTTATCTTCTCCTGCTCCGCTACCTGTCACATCTAGCTCATCCCAGAATCTTCCTAAACAAGCTAAGTTTCTCTCCCCTCTTGTATATTGATAAAGTTATTGTTTATCACTTAGTCCATTTCAAGTTGGAATGAATTATTTTTGTCATGCTTAATTGATGTCAAGTTAATTAGATAATAATTGTCTACCTGTTTATAATCCTTGTACCTTTTTCAGTAGAAATTTTAAATAAGGGTATAAATATGACCAATACATTATAGCTCCTCAAACCCATTATGAGGTGTGGCATAATATATAATAGAATACAAGCCCTTGATTCATCCTCACACATGGAAACATGCACAAATTTAGCTCATGTTTGATCTATGGGAAGAAACATGGATAACTTCAAACTGGTAGTTTGTTGTTGTTATGGGTACTCTTAAGGAATCAAATGGTCCAATGTTTCTTCTTAATTTTATTAGAGTGAGAATAGAGGATCCTTGAATTTTCCAAGGTCACCCTACTAGGTTTTAGTGAATGAATATTTATATATGACCAATCGTTAGATTTCTTACTCAACAAACCTAAAAGTACTACCTAGGTTGACTAAGCCAAGTAACCCTTTTGAAAAAGTTAATATTAGAAGTGTATGGGATAGGTTCGTAGGGGGTGGATAGGTTGGAGTTTAACTTATCCTAAACCTACAAACATGTCCATGATGTCTAATAAATTAGGTCTGAGACACATGGAGGATTATGCATATGTTCAATAACATGTGCAGTGATTTGTGAGGGGTCAGATGGAGAATACTTGTTATCTAGTAGAAGCGAAGTGGATATAGAGTGAGACATTTCCTTAAGTTGTTCAAGTTATGTGTGAATGAGATATATATCATTATAGTTGTAACACACGTCATGTTTCCAAGTGTTGGGAATACATTTAGGTACTACAAATTACCCCCATTTCAATATAGTATTGATAAATGTTGGATTAATAGATAAGAAACAAGTAAATACAAACCTCACTTCTTGATCATACAATGATGTTGTAAATTTTAAATCTCAAGACACCAATCCATATAAAACTTATAATCATATGGAAAGGACGCATAGATTTTTTTAGATAAAGGGTACAAGAGGATTTAATAACCTTTTTTACATTTCTTCATCACTCTTATCATTCATTTTGATTACGAGTTGATCGCTTCCACCTCACAAGTATCTTTTCCTTCGTGACTCATGGTGTTACATATCTAGAGGTAGTTATTGAGAATCAAGATATAGTCTAGGTAAATAAGTAGATATGGGAAGATATCATTTTATATCGATTGAGAAGTTCATCATGTACAAATAATATACCTATGACAGTGCAGTACGTGTCATTATTTTGGATGTTGGGAACATGTAGACCATGTGTATCCAGTTTAGTACTACAAACGAGACATAAGGGAATTTATCAACTGGCCCGAGAGGATCAAGAAGATCAAGAGGATTGGGTCAGTAACCACCTAGAAAAAATACTTATGAGATTTCTATTTCTGGATCTAGAGGATAGGGTCCACATCCATAATAATCACTTAATAATCCTCTTCACCTAAAGTAAGCACCTCAAGTCTATTATGACATGTATCTCCAATTACAAAAATTTTAGAGGTATTGAAAATGCCAGAGCATGTGTACAAGTGTGAGATACTATGGTATTCTAAGCAAATTACAACTTTATATATGGTAGCTGTTGTATGTATTTTATATGTACGTTGAGTATAAGAAAGTGAAACTCATGTACACAGAGGTCCAAGAATTAGAAACAAAGTGTTTAAAGAGATTTGTAACTAACCTGCGTAAAACTCATGCGAGGCATGCCAGTAGCTTCAGTTCCCTGAGCAGATGATGACCCGCCAGGCTCCTGTGTATAAAAGAGAAAAATATTAATACATGTACAACATACACGTGAAACAAATTATAATAATAATCTAGTGCAATTAAATGATTTATTAAAAATGTAAGTTTGTACAACTTGAAACTTACGTTTGAAACACGCCCAACCGCAGTAGCTAGCATGTCAACACCGGATGTTTCCTTCACCGGCTCTTGCTATTTAAAATAAAATAAAAAATTAGTTTTTTACATGTATGTACATGACGTACAATCATATATATATTAATATCTCAAACATGTGAATTAAACTATCAGTACATATATATATTATTTAAATTTATTTAAAATTTACCTCGTGAAAGACCAATATCGTGGCTCCAGCTTCCAAAACATTCCCAAAGATCTCATCTATAGAAAAAAAATCCTGTGAACCAGCAAATGATGTCTCACCCGCAAAGCAGCATACGGCACCACATGATCCATAGTGGTGTGGTGCACTAGAACTGGCGCCTCCACCAACATCACCGGATGCAATCTGGGTGCTATGCTGGGTGAGAGTGTCAGTGAGCTCCCTCAATGCATGCAATGTATCAATCTCCACAACCTCCTTCACTGTAGGAGGGATAACTGAAGGCAGTGGGGGTTTTGGGGCATGGGGGATCCTAGGCTGACCTACGCGTGCACCAGGTCTGCTCTGTGCAGAGCCACCTCCTCGACCAAAAAAGTCTGAAAAGTCAAAATAATTCGGGACCTCATTGAGCACAAACTCACAATATAATTTCTTCAAAAAATAAAGAGGAACCTCATTGTTGTTGCATGGTGGATAATCAAAAACCATCCACCATCGGTCCCAAAAATTGTTTTTGATTCTATCATCATGGCACCAATGGATTGGGAACCGTTTGCAAGTAACTGCAGGGGGCATATGGTTCTAGGTGGGTAAATAATGCATGCACAAATGAGGTCTTTTCCAATTTTTTTGTCTTTGACGGCCGCATGAGATAGTTTATCCGCATACCACCGCCTACAGTCACTTCTAAAGGTGTTCCATCTATGTATTTGGTTGGTTGCAGACTCGACTTCGCCAATCAATGTTTGCAATGTATCAAGCAAAGTCATGCGGGATGGATTTGTAGCATGATTTTGTCTTATAGTTTGAATTAGGTTCTCAATGACAATTTTATTTTCTTGGATTCTTCCAATGATATTATCTCATTCCTGTTGGCTCAGTGGGGACAGAAGGAGCCACAGGGGGCGGATCTATGTTTGGAGGAGGGTTTTGAGGAATGTTCGGAGGGTTTTGAGGAATGTTCGGTGGGTTTTGAGGAATGTTTTGACGGTTTGCACGAGCCCGAGCTTGCCGACCAACTGATAAAATAATAAAATTGTATACATAAACAAACAATTCACAAAACCCATGAAAATGCCAAAAAAACCTAAAATGCAAAAAAACAACCTAAAATGCAAAAATGATTACAATCGGGACTTACCTCCTCGTCTTGGGGGCATGGTTGAATCTATCGCTATCCGTAAGTCCGATGAGCAATTTTGAGATAGTATTGAAAGTGCGAGTGAAAAACGTTTAGGAAAAGTCATGCGGTTCGAAATGAAAATTAGGAAAATAACGAGTCGCGGATCATAAATTTTGTCTCGAGTTCCGCGATCACGGTTTATAATCATGATCATGGAACTAGGTTCAGTAATTACCGAACCTAGAATTCAATAACCGCGATCGCGGTTTTAGGACCACGATCGCGGTACCTTTATTTCAGGTTTTTATGTCCACGGAATTTTCCACCAACTTCGTGCACTTACCCAAAACATAAATTACATAAGAGATGCATACCTAATAACCATGTAGATCGATGGCCAAAAGCATGTTGAAGAGACGAGAAATAGTTTGAACTGATAAAAAGTGAATCGTGGAAGCTAAAGAAGAGGAAATGGACATGACCTTAGGGTCGGGAGAGTATGTATAGATACGTCACATTATACCTATTGTTTATGTATTTTGATGCTTGATGATGTGTTACTTGCTACTTCCCATAAGGAAAGATCTACAACAGAGAAGATTAAAAGAGTAGTCAAAGTCGTGTATATGAAAAAATTGACCAGAGCATGTAAAAGTTGTCTAAAAGTATGTACAAATGTGAAAAGGAACATGTGCACTTGATCCATGATGAGTGAAAAAGAGAAAGGATCTTAAATATGTTGTAAATGAACAAGTTTTTGCATGATCTCATGCCAAGAATGATTTTTTTGGTGATCTCATGTCGGTTGTGCTAAGTGCGAATTTTTTAGGTGATATCACGCTAAGTGCCGAAGAAGTGTACGGATAAAGGTCTAGTTTTATTCTACAACCTTGACTAATTCACGAAGTGTAAACACTAATGCAGATGGTGTGTAAAAATCCAATCCATTTCAATCCAATTCGATCCAATGTAAAAATAAAAGAAGAAGAGAAAACATGCATGTTGAGTCTTTGAAGGAATGTTCCTATTCTATGAAAGTCGTTGTGTAAACTATTATGAACTCGTGACAAATTAAGAAAAACTCAAGAACTACCACGTGGTCATATATGCCTAGGAAGGGTCAAGGGAGCCTAGGTGATACTATTTCTATATGGGTGCTAGTGTTTGTGATTTGCAGAGGACCCAAGTAAGGTTCTAGGCCATTTTTGAGACTGAAAATTGTGTTTTAATAGTATTGAAATTTGTTAGCTTTGACTATAAACTATTATATGTAGTGATTGATTCACCCGGTGGATGCCCCCTCATTTAGGGTGTATGTGACGTCGCGAGGAGTATGCATCCCAAAGGAGAACCGTAGGTTGTGCTAAAGCGATGCCCCAGTAAGGGGAAGGGAATGTGCTTGGTATAAACAATGACACAAGAAAACAAAGTGGATGCGAACAAGTATTATTGCAAACATGATAAACAAACATATAAAAGGCAATATGTAAAGCCAACAGTAAAAATAAAATGCAGATGATGAAAATTAGGTTGTAAACATGGGACATCACTCACGATGTTGCAATAAAATTGAGGCCAAAGAGGAAAAAATAATATAGTGTGCACAAAGACGAGGGAAAATCCCACAAATAATGGAAAATAGTGACAAGCAATGACAAGTAAAATATCAAATAACTGTGGTAGCAAAGAGGTCCTACAAAACAAATGCTACAACTCGAGCACACCTATTAGCATGTTAGAGAGATAAAAAGTATGTAAAAACGTGTATGATATGATAGGGTAGTGTGCTAGTATGAAGAGGAAGTAGTATAAAATGAAACAATAACACCTGTGATGTGTACGAAAGTGGATGCCCTCGAGCTTGTTGCATGGGACTAGTAAAAGGTACAAAGTGTCAAGCATCTATACTTTGTGTGATGATCCATATAAATTCTATGATCAAAAATAGAAGGAAAGTGAACACACATGTGTATATAGAAAATATAATGGCGTCTGATAATGTATCCAACTAACATATTAAGAAAAGTGTAACATGTGAGTATAAGTAAGAAAGAACAATGTGCAACCATGATATGCATGATGTGTGGATGTGTAAAATTGAATGTGATAATAATTGCATGCCCATTGAGCGAATGTGAATGAGTATGCATGATATGAGTTTCATTTATGAATTTTCCTCAATAGTCAAGAATTAACCATTAAACAAGTGTGTGTCATCAAGAAAAGGGTTTGAAGTGTGTGCTTTAGAAAGATAGTATCATTAAATTGTAGAGCATAGATATTGAACGAGTCATTGAGTGTGGTGAGGTTCATTTCAGATTTAGACCCTTTGTAGTTGTGTATGAACCTTTGAACTAGAGTGTGTCATAAGGTAGTGTTCCTTGTGAGAATGTGATGCAAGAAATATGTTTCATGAATATGCCGAGTGGAAAATGTGTAGTGTGATGATGTGAGATTCATGAATGTAGTTAGTCCTCAACATTCAAGTGTGAACCATAGCACAAGAGTGCATCATTGGTTAATGACATGAGCTTTATGCTTAGTATTTTTAAGATGCATGATGTTAAGTGAGTTTTTAAGATTCTTACCAAGGAGAGTAGCAAGGTGATAAATGCAACCCCCAAGCTTGTTAGTGATAGTATAAGGCCCTAGCCATTTAGGTTTTAACATTCCTTTGAAAGGAGCTTAGGTCTTCGTGTTTTATGATTTTATTTTAACACAAGGTCACCCTTATTGAAATTGTGAGGATGATTCTTGAAATTGTATGATTTGGAGTTGCGATATTGATAAACTATAAGATATTCAAGGGCTTAGACCGGCGGAGTTAAACAATTCAAGATCATGAAGTATTTTTTCTTCATATTCATCATTTTTAATATGCCTTTAAGTGAAACTCGTAGTGATGGGATTATGATTTCTAGTGGAATGACATCCTCAACACCTTATACAAGTGAGAATGGTGTAGTGTTAGCGGGCACATGCACGTAGTACAGTGGTCCAAAGAGTGTATATGAGCTAGTTATGTCGATCGTCAGGCGCTAGTGTCCATAGTTTTGTGTAATATTTTGACAATGGTCTTATTAGTTACTTCAATTGACCATTACCCCGTGGGTATTAAGAAGTAGAGAATGTTTGTTTAATAATTAATTTTGCACAAATATTTTCAACATCCTTATTATTGAAATAGGACCCATTGGCAATGATAATAGCGGAGAGGATGTAAAAACACGTAATAATGTGAGTGGTGATAAAGCGATAAATATCAAGACCTATGATAGTCAGCTGTAGTGGCACCGCTTCAACCCATTTAGTAAAATAATCTATAGTCGTAGTAACATACTTATGGCTATCATCCGATTTAGGATTTTTCATGCAAAAGGTCGAAACCCCATAAAGATAAAGATCGGGATGGGGCAATCGGATAAAGGTCATATGTAGGTGTATGGTGGAGGTTGTCATGTTTTTGGCATTCATTACAATTCTTAGCAAATTCTAGATAATCTTGTGTCATAGTAGGCCAATAATAGCCCGACGTAAGATCTTGTGTGACATGTCATTATCGTAGAAGTCACCACTACATAGGTTATCATGTACCTAAGATATGGCGGTGGGAATGTTGGCGAGTCCTAGACATCATAGTAAATGACCATCAAATTAATGTTTAAATAATTCTTCACCAATGATGATATAGCGTATGGTTTCATGTCGTAGGAAACAAGCTTAATGTGGTTGAAGGACATCACAAATGGTTTGTTGATAAATAAATTTATACATGGGAGTAAACCATTAAAGATTATCGGTATTGTGTGTAATGGTACAAGCTTCAAGAAATTAAGTATGAATAGAGAGTTATCATAAGTTCCTACTAATGAATGTGACTTGTGCGTCATTGATATCTTGAGGAATAATGGATGATGTGCTGGCCATAGCATCTATATGAAAATTATATTTATGAGGAATAACAATAAGAGAGTAAGTCTCAAATGTAGATAAAATATCTTTGACAAGATTATTGTAGGGCATGAGATGGTCCTCTATTTTCTCGACACTTATCATTAACGTTAATAATAATGAGTTATGAATCTCTGTGTATGCAGATATTGTGAATAAGGAGATTCTGGGTGGAAGTGAGGTCGAGAACGAGGGCTTCATACTCACCAATGTTATTATTGCATGAAAACGCTAAACGATATACAAAGGGGAGATGATCACCATGTAGAGTGATAAATAATATCCTATCCCCAGGGCCAAAATTCAAACAAGATCTATCAAAATACATGGTCCATGTTTCGGTGTCAATGGTGTAGGATGTGAAGTCTTCTAAAAAAAATCGCAAATAGGATATGTATCTATCTCAGTAAAGGTGCCTCAGCTATTTGATCAACAATAACTTGGATTTTTATTTCTTTTTATGGGATGAACTTGAGATTAATTTTTTTCAAAAAAATCACCCATCGTAATCGATTTCCCGAGAGGTGTGTGTGGGACACGAGATAACATAGAGGGTATACCTTGGTAATTATATGTACTTAATTTTTAAGAAGCTAATGGGGTAGCTTGTATGCTATAAATACAAGGCCAAGGTAAATATTCTTGATGTAACTATAGTTTCATTCATAAGAGATCAAATTTTGGAAGATATAAATAGCCCTCTTGTGTTGAGAATCATCATGTTGTAAAAGGAGGGATCTTAAAGAATGAAACGTAGTGGAAAGATACAACAACAAAGGTTGTTTATCCATGGGAGGTACAAGGACATGTAGAATTTAAATATATGTTTTAATGCCATCAAATTCTTGTTGGCATTGATCATCCCAGAGACAAACTTAGTATCTTTCTTCATCAAGCGAGTGAATGGTTGGTTTTAATCGAGAGTTGGGTAATAAACCATTGGATGGCTTGGATTTTTCCCTGCAACAAGCATAACTGATGTTAATTTTGTGGCATAGGCATGTCAACAATGGCCTTAATCTTATTAGGATCTATTTCAATATCACGTTGCGAGATAATGTACCCAAGGAACTTTCCGTTGTGACCCCAAAAACACACTTTTTGGATTCAATTGCCTTGTAGATTGTTGTAAACATTCAAAGAGTGTACATAGATATTGGGCATGTGTGGAATGGTGTCATTATTTATCAAGTATATAATCAACATGATCCTCAAGAATATTCTGAATATGCTCATCAAAGATGTGCATCATTTTTCGTTGATAAGTGGTCCCAACATTTCTAAGGCTAAAGGGCATGACAATGTAACAAAACGTTCCTCGTGGTGTAGTAAAAGAAATTTTTTTCTAATCGTATGGGTTGATTTTGATTTGGTTATAAATAGGAAGCCATCCATGAAAGATGGAATATCATATCTGGATGTGGAATTGACAATGGCATTGATGTGGGGTAAATGGAAACTATCCTTGGGACAAGCCTTATTTAGATCACGAAAGTCTGTTGATGCAGGAGCATTAATGACATAGTTGAATAAACTATTTTTTTTTGGTTTCTATAGGTGTTAGAGAGTCATTTAGGTGAAAAAGTTTTTTTGATTCCTCATGGACCTCTTTTGTGATTTAATTTCCAAATTATATTTTTTTCCCTCCAATATTTGTATTTAAAAGTTTTAATTCTAAGGTAAGCATGAAAGGGTTAAATGTAAAGAAGAGGGTTTATTAATGTTTGTAAAGGTCATTTGAATACCTAAAGGGGGTGTAAAAATTTGGAAGCACAATTGAATGATATATGGGTGAATCATTCCTTACAAATTCAACTTCAATTTCAGATCACTCATATAAACCATTATTCAATTATCCATTCATTAATGTGTGTACAACAACATACAACATTCATTCAATAAACAAAGAACAAGATAAGTAACATCATAATATAATATGTAAGTGGTAAGGCCTTAAAGGGAATAAAATCCACTGAAAAATTTACTGATATTACACACAACAAATACTCAAGTGAATATTACACATCACAATATATTTCTTTAGTGAGGCACCAACCCCACAAGGAGCACCAACCCCTAAACCCTTATTGATATTACACACAACAAGAGACTTGCATGAATATGAATCATCACACAATATTTTGATGAATTATGACCACTGAAAATATGCTGATACCACATCTGATAGTGATCCAAATATTCATCTCCAAACTCTTCCAAACCCTTGCTCAAACCCTAGGTCTTCAACTTGCACAATCTAGCTCTTTCTTCACTTCTCAATGCTTCAAACTCTTGCACACATGATTTTTGATCTTCCTTAACCTTAAACACACTTTATTTGATCTCATTTCATACTCATAAACTTTCAAAACTCACTCACCTTGGTCGCACGCCTTGCACACACACCACTAGCTTGCAAAAGAACACAAAAACATGCTTTTATAAGCTCCTCATGATTTCAAATTCAAACACAATATTTTTCCCTTCTTTGGATCAACCCATACATAAAGGAAACATCCCAAATTTTAATGACAAAAGTCCCAAGTTACCCAAGGAGGTCGTGACTAACTAAAAACGTCATTACATGTGCCAAAAATGGGTCAAACCCCATGGGCACAAAGATAAAAATGCCCTTACATCAAATCAATACATATTCATGACCCATAATTCATTACACATGATTAAAATATCATATTACATTCATACATTTTCTTCCATTTGATCAAACAATCAAATTATTTCATTTAATGGGCCCAGATTCACTTTACATTATTCACTGACAACACAATAATTTCCTACACCCTTCAAAGACTGCAAACTTCATTAGGTCACCAAATCACTTCAACATGATAAACCCATTCCATGTAAAAAAATTATGGAAATTTAATAACCTGTATAACACTTCTAATAAAGTTATAATCCTTGAATCAACCTCATGCTCAAACCACAACTACTTTTGTCTTCACCAGATCAACCTACCAAAAACATTGTTTCCAAAGGTTAGCTCATAAAAATATTTATACAAACATTAAATACTTCCAAATTGATTCATTGGATGTAAAATTAATCCATATTAACATTACAAGTTATATAAATCATCACCAAATCCATCTCATGCTTCAAACAACTCAAAACTTGCACCAAAACACATCATGTCCTGCACTGCCAAAACTATTCCTATCCAAATAATGACCTGGAAAACATATCAAAAGACCTCATAATGAATAAAAAATTATATAAATTGAAATATATCTTAATCCTCTTTCCAACATAACTTGAATCATCTTTAGAATTGCCTTTCAACAAATGGAGGAGATGTGATACATCAAACTCCACCTGTAGCTCATGATAGGACCATTTTATTGAAGCAACGCTTTATAAGGCCTCAAAACTACACTTTGAATAGTCAACCTCAAAGGACCTAAAATGACCATGTACCTGCATGAAAATGTCCTGAAACCTCCATGGAAATCAATATCATCTCACATAAATTCCATACCATCAATTTATCACATACCTCATTTGGACAACCTTGTCCCAAAACCTTCTTCTTCAGAAAATGACTGTTTGAGTGGGGCCCACTCATCACCATGACCTCAACCATACATTTATGGAAATATAAGAGAGTTATATAAAAAATAAAATAATCAATATGGATGAATCAATTAAAATTGGATCACTATATCTCTTCTTTTACATACTGCTCTAGTAGGGTTTAACTAGGGTTTTAGACCTCTTTATCTTATTACCTTCATTCATTAAAACATGGTAATAAAACCACCTGATTATTTTTCTAAAAAATTATAAAATGGCCATAGAATCATTCCTAAAATCCACAAGGTCCATGTTATCCATATTTCACCCCCAAACAAAATATTGGATCGGCCATGACCCTGTGCGAGAAGAAAGAGAAGAAACGACTCTGTCAAGTTTGTTTCATGTCTTAAATCTATTTTACAAGCTTTAGGAAGATTCAACAATGGAATTGTAGGGTCAGAGAAGAAGGGTAGTGCCGCAGAGAGGCCAAGAGCAAGAAGGGGAAAAAATGGTGTTGATTCAAGGATTGAATAGATAAAGGGTTTTCAAACAAGCATGGTGTCGCCACATGTCCCAGGTCAAAGCGGGTCGTCGGGGAAAAGGTTAGTTTTTTCCCTTACCCCAAAGGGTGTAAAAGTTGCAAAATGGGCCGTGACTCCACCAAGAGGAAAAAGTCATTGTTTGAGCCTAAGTCAAACCAAGGGAGTCGAAAAAGGTGAAAATTTTCCTTTTGACAAAATGGCACAAAGGAAAAGATTAGAGCGCACCTCCTCAGCCAACAAAAGGGTGCCAAATGTTCAAGCGAAGCGGTGGGGCCATGGGAGTTTTTGAGATTTTGTGATTCTCACAGAAAAAGGGGAAAAGATAAATTCTGAACCCACAAACCTGATTTTTCCCTAATCTAGCTACCACGTGTCCCACATTATCAAAAGGGGACCCATTTTTCAAGTTGTTTTCTTGCCCTCCTATACGGACTGATACAAACTTTGAAGGGGCATATCTTTCAGCTCAGGGCTCGAAATATTGCAAATCTGACACCATTGGAAAGATCTCGGCCTCACCTATGCCATGGAGGTCTGAGAATTTAATTTTTGAGGAGGTTAGGTAAAGGAAAATGGAGGAAATGTCTTCGGGCCTTCAATGCAGGATCCATCTGTCTCAACAACCAGATCGGATTTGATCTGTTTCATCATTTCCTCTTCTTTCAAGGCGTTGAATCAAGGAATCATGTAGTAAAGATAGATTTGGGGCATATTTTATCAAGCATTAACAATAGTGGTTGAGTTTCAACCTAATTTTCCCACTTCCCTCTCTCTTTCTTCTCTCCGATCAAATCTATAAATATAGGGGTAGGATTCATTGTAAAGGGTTGTTCATTCTTCTTCCTTCCCCTCTCTCTTTCTTCTCTAGGGTCAAATGTGGAGTTTAAGTCTCCTCCCTTGGCTTTGTAATGGAATTTTCTTTCCTCTTTCCCATTAATGGTGTATTGTGTGAACTCCTAGAGTAATAAAATATGTTTTTGTGATGCGTTTTGTCCATCCTTTGCTCATTTTGTTGTCTCTTCTTGCCTCTCACCATTACAGGGTATATTGTGCATATCTCTAATGTCCATTACAGGTTTTGGGAGTTGTGTTTAAGGGGTTTGAAATGGTGTTCTGTGTAAACTTTATCCTTGGTATGTGATGCATTTGTCCATCCTCTCCATTGCTCACCTCTCTCCATTTCAGGCAGTTGGGTTTGTGATCAGCAGTTCCCTTTTCTCGGTGCTATCACCTCTGTAGTGTAGGATTTCTTTATTTTCATGCTCTCTCTCTCTCTCTCTCTCTCCTTGGTCCCTTGGAATTTTTATATTAGGAGTAGATAGTCACATTTCCTTCCTTAGAAGTATTTTAGTGCTAGGATTAGGAAGAGGAACCAACCTTCTCTGGAGGATCATTCCCATTTGCAAGTCCCATAGCTTGGGGAATGATCCAATGTTATGCAAATCACACCAAATGACCCTGCCTTAGAAAAGAAGATCCATAACTCATTTGGGGTGCTGTGATTTTGCACTAACAGTTTTGGCACACTCAGTGGGACAGGTCTGAAGCACCTTACCACTTCACTTCATCAGGTTTGATGTGCTCTTGGTGAAGATTTCAGGCTTTGGAGGCAATTTCATACACATTTGGCGAATCCATCTGGTCAACAACCCATCCTATGAGTTGCAGACCTTCTTCCCATCCATTTCCACCCATTATTTCTTCCATCTCCTTCATCTTCTTCAATCCCATGAAGTTGTGCAATCATGACTTCATTCCCACCATGGAATTCACATCTACAACAACAGCAGTACGTTCCAACTCCAATAAGCTTTACAAATCCTTCAAATCAACATTTTAATCAAATCCAAAATCAGCATGGTTACCCCTATGAGTAGCAATGTGCCAAAATCAGTTTGGCTATGGAGCTTTCCAAGAGCAGGGGTATGCAAACAATGAAGAAAATCAAATGCAAGATGCTGGTCTATTGGAAAAGATCCAAAAATAAAGATTGGCATGGTGTAGTCAAGGGGAATAGAAAAAATGAAGGCATTCAAGATTATTTACAAGGCACCTTGTCCATGGGAAGGCCCTTTTCCAAGACATTATAGCCCTCAAGAGAAGCTTGAATTCATAGTTGAATTTTTGCCTCAGCTTACATAGTGGATTAAAGACATTGGGGCTTATGAGCAAAGTGTGGGACAACCTTGTCAATGGGTAAGTCAATCACTAGCTCCCTGCATTTCATTTTCTCTCCCTCAATCTTTATCATTTCAGCAGAGGTAAGAGTCAAGCCCCTCACTTACTACCCCAAGTGTTGATTTCATTTCTCCATCTCCTAGTCTTCCACCTCATCTCAGTTCTTCTATCCTTTTCCCTTCCAAATAGTCATCCCCTCCAAACAAACAAGAAGTTGTGCCTCCCTTCCCACCACAAACAATTGTAAATATGGTTGAACCCCAACCTACCACTCCTCTTGCTTTCCCAAGACCAATTTGGGAAGAGACTCAAGAATCCAGTCAAGGAGAACAACAAGAAGAGGATCCCAATAGAAAAGAAATGATAGACAATCTGAAGAGTTGGGCTGCCAAATTTGGGTTTACAAAGATCCCCTTGATGGTCAAGCCAATAGAGGAGGTCAAGATTGAAGAACCGGTGGTGGTCGAGGCCGAGTTTGCAGCACAAGAAGATCAAGAACAAGAGGAGGAACAATAAATCCCAAGCCCCATTGAAGAAGAGCAGGTTTGGAGAGATTAGATCGGTGTTGAGACCACTCAATGAAGAAGGCATCATTAAAGATTTTTATCTTTCATTTCAAGGGCCTGATTTGATTGATGAACCCATGATGGAAGAGGACCATACAATTCTAGAGGCTTTAAGTGTGGAGCGGGCTTTAGGGGAACCTTCAGTTCTTCCTCCCACTTCATCCCCTTCAAGCTCTGATGTTGAAGAAGAGTTTGATCTCTCAAAATTCATGTTTGAGGAAGAGAGAAACCATGGTGAGCAAGTTACAGATCAAGAGGACACCATGAAGGAGGTAGAGCACTTGCAACAAGACAACAAGGAGGCAGATCAGACTTGAGAGATTGCTTTGATGAAAAGGATCCCATGGAGATTACATCATTTGCTCCTCCATCCATCTTCCATGCACATGAACTTGCTGCCATGAAGGAGAATATTCAAGTGCAAAAGCCTGCACTCCATAATGGCCCTCTGGAACCAAGGTTGGAAGATCTTGATCTTCCATGTTCTTCAAAAGAGGAGGAAGGAAAAAGGTAGGAGGATGTCATCATCTCTCTCATGCCATTCATCCAAGAAGGTCCACAAGAAAACTCCATTCTTGGAGTTGAAACTCAGAACAAGGGGCATTCAAAGGATCAGACCATGCCCAATCAGGTACTTGGCTTCATTGGAGCCAATGGAGAAGCCAAAACTAGTCATGCCTACTTCAGGGCATGAGGATGAGTACCAAGGTACCAAGGGTCACCATCAATACCTCCAGGAGTCCAATGTAGGTCAGCTTGAAGAGGTATTTTCCATTAATGTTGATACCTTGATGAGTTGGGTGGAAGATCAGCTTGTAGTTAGTTTTTCACTCATCCAACCAGCCATGTTTAGTGCCAAATCAGTTGCATGGCTGCCATTTTGAGGAAGGGAAGCTATTTCTCCCTGCCAGTTATAGGTTTTGTTTGAGTTCCCTTTGCTCTTGGTTAGAGTAGAGTAGGTAGGTTTATTTTTCGGAAGAAGTGCTTTTGCACACTTTGCATATCCCACTTGGGGTATGTATGATTTTCAGTTTGTACATAGTTTTGGTGCTGTTGTTTTGCTCTTGCATAGTCCATTTCAGTTGGATTTTGGTGAAGTTCAACTCCAAGTTCAGTGGGTTTCCCAGTGGCTCTGGGATCAGATCTTCAAAATTTCAGATCAGTTTCATGTTTATCAGGAAGAATCCATGCCCAATGGATGCTTCAAGGCCACTGGTCTCTTCATCTAGCAGGAAGATGTCCCCGTGAGTCACCAAATTATTATCCATATTTCACCCCTAGGAAAAATATTGGATCAACCATGACCCTGTGCGAGAAGAAAGAGAAGAAATGACTCTGTCAAGTCGTTTCGTGTCTTAAATCTATTTTACAAGCTTCAGCAGATTCAACAATGGAATTGCAGGGTCAGAGAAGAAGGGGCAGTGCCGCAGAGAGGCTAGGAGCAAGAAGGGGAAAAAAGACACTGATTCAAGGATTGAATAGATAAAGGGTTTTCAAACAAGTGCGGTGTCGCCACGTGTCCCAGGTCAAAGCGGGTCATCGGGGAAAGGTTAGTTTTTTCCCCTTACCCCAAAGGGTGTAAAAGTTGCAAAATGGGCCATGACTCCACCAAGAGGAAAAAGTCAGCATTTGAGCCCGAGTCAAACCAAAGCGGGGAGTCGGAGGAAAAGGTGAAAATTTTCCTTTTGACAAAATGGCACAAAGGAAAAGATTGGAGTGCACCTCCCCAGCCAACAAAAGGGTGCCACATGTCCAAGCAGAGCAGTGGGGCCATGGGATTTTTTTGGATTTTGTGATTCTCACGGAAAAAGGGGAAAAGATAAATTTTGAACCCGCAAACCCAATTTTTCCCTAATCTGGCTACCATGTGTCCCACATTATCAAAAGGGGACCCATTTTTCAAGTTGTTTTCCTGCCCTCTTATATGGACCTGATACAAACTTTGAAGGGGCATATCTTTTGACTCGGGGCTTGAAATATTACAAATCTGACACCATTAAAAAGATCTCAGCCTCACCTATGCCATGGAGGTCCGAGAGTTTATTTTTTGAGGAGGTAAGGTAAAGGAAAATGGAGGAAACGTCTTCGGCCTTCAATGCAAGATCCATCTGTCTCAATAACCAGATCGGATTCGATCTGTTTCCATTGTTTCCTCTTCTTTCAAGGTGCTTGAATCAAGGAATCATGTAGTAAAGATGGATTTGGGGCATATTTTATCAGAAGCATTAATATTAGTGGTTAAGCTTCAACCCACTTTTCTTGTTTCCCTCTCTCTTTCTTCTCTTTGATCAAATCTATAAATACAGGGGCATGATTCATTGTAAAGGGTTGTTCATTCTTCTTTGCTACCCCCTCTCTCTTTCTTCTCCAGGGTCGAATGTGGAGTTTAAGTCTCCTCCCTTGGCTTTGTAATGGAATTTTATTGCCTCTTTCCTATTAATGGTGTACTGTGTGAACTCCTAGAGCAATAAAATTTGTATTTTGTGATGCTTTTTGTCCATCCTTTGCTCATTTTGTTGTCTTTTCTTGCCTCTCACCATTGCATGGTATACTGTGCATATCTTTGATGTCCATTACAGGTTTTAAGAGCTTTGTTTAAAGGGTTTGAAATGGTGTTCTATGTGAACTTTATCCTTGGTCTATGATGCATCTGTCCATCCTCTCCATTACTCACCTCTCTCCATTTCAGGTAGTTGGGTTTATGATCAGCAGTTCCCTTTTCTCGGTGCTATCACCTCTGTAGTGTAGGATTTCTTTATTTTCATGATCTCTCTCTCTCATTAATCCCTTGGAATTGTTAGATTAGGAGTTGATAGTCACATTTCCTTCCCTAGAAGTAGTTTAGTGCTAGGATTAGGAAGAGGAACCAACCTTCTTTGGAGGATCATTCCCATTTTCAAGTCCCACAGCTTGGGGAATGATCCAATGTTATGAAAATCACACCAAATGACCCTGCCTTAGAAAAGAAGATCCATAAATCATTTGGGGGTGCTGTGATTTTTCACTAACAGTCCCATGCAAAAAAACAATTCACACCAAGCATCGAAGTTCAAATTCGAAATGAACTTTTACTTGTTCTTGGTGATCAGTATCACATAAATGCTTTGTTCTTGATTTTTATCTTGCAAAATTCACATTCTATAAACCTGAAATTTTACTAAAATCCCCATGACACATCACACTAACATCTGTAATAATCATAATGATAATACCATACCTCAAACTCTCCAACCATTAAGACTTACCTTTTCTTACATGTTTGTTCCTCATTGTAGAAGCTAGGGTCAACTAAAAGAATGTAGTAACTCATCATAAAACATTTTCAAATGATGTAAAAATACCTGACATGCCATAACCTACCTGAATTTAATATTCTATGAGCTCATATAGCTCCAAACCACACTACCACACCTCCAATCAACCATACCTGCTCCTAATGAGCACCTGTAACATAGTGAATCACCTGTATCTACACCATACCACTATTGTGAGTATATAAGCACCCTCCAAACCTATTATAAATCATGTCAACATGCTTCTCAAACATCTAAGAAGCTCATAATTTCATGCAACATCACCTAACAAATTGAATAGACTTGTAATAATAAGCACTCCTCATTTGAATCTCACTATACCAACACAAAAACATCTCGAATCATCATGTACATCATCATAAGACCATAATCCATCATCAAATTTGTCATTAATTTGGTTTTAATGAATGACAACAACTATTAGGACCGTATGCTAACAATATACCCATTTTTCATTGATGGAAAACACCATAAAATTCTCCCTCTTTTTACATTAATGAGAAAGGAATAACTATACCAACATATTCTTCACCTACCTCAGCCTCATAACATCATGCTTTGGTTGGAAACATCAATCAAAGGTTTCAAACTAGCTCCATTTCTTAATTTTTACACAAAATCTGATTTTTGCCTTCATTTTAGGCATATAGACACAATGCTCCCCTAGGACAAACTCCAACATATTAAAATCGTCAATTAGCATGAAAGAAACATATTCTTACCTTATTTGGAGCTAAAACACCACATTTCACATCCTAGGCATGCAAAACTAAGCATCTTTCACCGTTAACTATGTTTTTCCCTATATGGAAACATTATAACTATTGTGATTTGAGACATACATCCCTTGAATCATGTCAACAATGTTATATAATAGGATAAAACTTTCACTCCATATTTATTAACCATACTCCAACTAGTCTAGGCTTAGACTAAGCTCTACTAAGAAAATTCTTACTCACCATACCATGCTTGAGACTTAGAGCCCTAAATATACTTTTTAGTGTATTTAGGACCAACTTTGAAGCCCTCCAAATCTTCACTTAGCTCATACTTTAGCAAATTATCAACCCCTTGGATTAAAGAACAATATCTCTAGTAGAGAGACTCAATAACAAACAACTTACCTTGCAATCTGGGCATGAAAACACTTTAGACACTTTTTCCAATACCTAAACAACGTTTTTAGTCCTAACTCGGCGAAATCATGCATTCAAGTAAGAAAGTTGGTCAATTCATGAGGTAGATCATCATTACATACCCCACATGTCTTTAGAAACACCAATACAACTTCTATAAGTTTATTCATGCTCCCTATCATAAAGGCATTAAACCTACGAAAAACTTCTTACACTGTAGAAGTAATATTCCATACCATTGTAACACTAAACAAGCTTACTACAATTGTCAAATGAGAAAGAACCATATATCTTGTAGAAAATTTAAACCCCAATCTAGTTTTCAATCCTTATACCATACCTTCAAGAGCATATAAGTAATTTCGAGAGATGATTTTATACACCCATACCTATGAAGAATCCTACTTTTCCTATCTTACACATATATACATGTAGCTTAACATTTTGTACCAATCAACATTCACACATAGAAACCATCCTTTTTTTTTACCTAATAACACCTTTTTCTCTCGTATAAACACATATTTAGGATTAGGAATAAAAATACATACATACATACATACATACATACATACATACATACATACATACATACATACATACATACATATATATATATATATATATATATATACATATATATAAATACATATATACTTCTATGCTTGGAGGAATCACATTTATCTTATTCCTATACCTGTAAGAGACTACAATTACCCTAGAATCACTTAATATCAAAATTTTCTTCCACATTAAGGGTACTCATGCACTAGGAGTCAATATTAGAGAAGAACAATCATAATCCTCTACTCATCAACTTATTTTTATATAATATATACTTTCTTTAGTTGATTTAAAGAACTCGAGAAGACACTTATGAGATAATGACAATCATGAGATGAGCCATTCAAGTATTTGTACGGATCGGATGGAAGACATATCAAGAGGACAAGATGAATGCAAAAAAACTTTATAACATTCAAATATGCCCTCCTCAAAAGTTGTATTGACAAGCACAAAACATTTATATGCTTGGTACAACATCAAGATCCCTCATGACGAGTTGAATCCTTCAAAATACTCACTTTACTATCCCTTTTATAAGGTGAAATCATTCCTATTAATTTGTGTATGCATTATCACAGGAAGATTACACCTATGTTGAACATCTATTTGAGAAAACATTCATTTTATTAATCTTTGAGGAATTCTCCTTAAATAGATCATGCCCAGAGTTTAGGAACAACCTAATGGATTAGTTCTTCTAGATACCACACTATTAATATTTAATACAGTCATGAATTTTAAGAAGTGTACATGTTATTATGCCTCAAAATCACTTTCATCCTTTAGTCCTCAATGTGTAGATGATATGTACAAATTTTTGATGAAAAAATTTCTTCATTTGATCTACCAAAAGAAAGTTTCCACCAATATAGTCACAATCATTGTGTGAAAACATAGTCTAAGGAAGAGACTCTTCTAAATACACCAAATTTATCTTTCATGGTCATAAAGATGACTCTTCATGATAATTATGATCCTTCAAACCATTTGTGAACATAATTTAATGACTAATGTGGATAAACACACTAGAACATACATGTAACCTCCCTTCTTTCACCTAGCGCATCTTTGATTTGAACATGGCTTAGTCACAGTTAACCTTTTGAGCCATTATAATGATCAAGTTATCACTTGATCACATCATTCATATTCGAGAGCTTCAAACATGTTAAGAGAGATGTAGAGACCTTTAAGCCTCATGAAATATGCACTAAAGACTGTTATCCCAATTTTGCCCCCTCGGCAAAATTGACCAAACGCGACCACTGCGCACAAGAAGAAATCTAAAGTTCGGTTCCATCGCATAATCCCACATTTCAATCCAATAGTCGGTTGCAATAGGACTTGAAATGGGGAAACCGAAGCCCAAGGTGGAGACTCAAACTAGTGCCATCTCTCCACATGCTCGGGGTCCAATAGAGGTCAAATAGCAGTGAACCCAAATCGACTAAGTATAAGAGTGTCAATGGAGGATTCCACGCGTCTCATCGGTGCATCTCCAAGGATCAAGCCCAAAATGTAGTCCCCAAACAAGGGCCAATCCTCCACATGTCTAGAGCCCCCAAAAGTCACACCAGTCATTGAAAAGTCTTTGAGTCAGCAAAATCTGCCACTTGTTGACTCGGCACAACTTCAAAGGTAAATCCAAAGAGAGGAGACTTAAACCTGTGCTAGCCCACCACGTAGTCGGGATTCAAGAAAAGCATCGACCGGGATTGGATTAGTATCGCAGACTCATAGAAGGCACCACATGTCTCTTTGGCACAACTTCAAAGGTAAAATATAGGGGTGGCCCAAGGGCCAGTCTCAAGTGAGCACGGAGCTTCCACATGTCCAAAAGTCAAAAGGGGAACAGAGCTAGCCACTTAAATTGACTAAGTATGGAAGGGACAACGAGATGCCTCCACGTGTCATCTCCGCGTGAATTCTAAAGGTAGAATCGGTCCAAGAAGGTCCTAAATGCATGCCAACCCTCCACGTGTCTCGGGTCAGACGTATGCCCTCGCCAAACAAAAGGGACTTAGCCAAAATACAAAGAAAGGAGAAATCCAGCATAAAGAGCCACATGTCTCTTTGGTGCACTTTCAAGAGGTGAATCCAGAGGCGGTCCCCAAACATGCACCAACTCACCATGTGTCTCGGTAGAAAAACTTCTAAGGCGATGCCCAAAAGGCAGTCCCCAAATGAGCGCCAACTTGCCATGTGTCCCATAGTTCGAAGAGGTAAAGTCAGCTATTGAAAAGTCCAAAAGCAAGTAGAGGCCTTCATGTATCCAGGGCCCGAAAAGGTAGGATCAGCCATTGAAAAGTCCAAAGAGAGGCGGGCCAACAGAAAGAGCCAAGTGTCGGCTGGCATAATTTCAAAAATAAAATTTGGAGCTGGTTCCCAAATGTGTGCTAAGCCTCCCCATGTCTCGGGTCGACACGTGTCTTCGCCAAATGGGAAGGACTCGGGAAAAATACAAGAGGAGCCCAAGGATCTCGCGGAAGTTACCACATGTCAATCCAGCATGATTTCAAGATCAAAAGGAAGGAGTCGAATCTTCAAGAATCACGAGGCTGCCACGAGGACAGGGTACAGATAGACTATTTTTAATATTGTGTTCCTGCGATCCCGATCTTCTAAAACCATATCTTTTAACCTGGAAAACTTGGATTTTGGCAGGAGAGGATTTTTGGAAAGATCTCAACACCGACTTCTCACCTACCTCCATTAATGTTTCGGCTCACTAATTTTAGGGGCTATCAAGTCTCTCACCTACCACCATGATGAAGAATGGGGCTCTTTCTTGTCTAGTAAGGGACAACGACAGAGGCATGGGTGTTGTAGTGAGACTCTTCATTGTGGCAGGTGGAATTCAATGCATATCTTAAGGTGGTTGAAGCAGGATTTAGATTTTCCCTCTCTCCTTCTCTCTTTCAGTAGGTGGAATTCAATGCATTGTAGGGGTGGTTGGAATAGAGTTCAATTTTCCCTCTCTCTTTCTCTCTCATTCTTCTATATATTGTAAAGGAGGGGCATATTCAAATGGTTGGTCATTGTTTCTCTCCTGCCCCCTCTCTCTTTCTTCCTTAGGGTAGAACATGGAGTCTAAGCCTCCCTCATGGCTTTGTAATGGAATTTCCTTGCCCCTTGCCCACTAATGATGTACCATGTAACTTTTGGAGTAATAGAATCTGTTTTGTGATGCATCTGTCCATCCTTGGCTCATTTTATTGTCTCTTCTTACCTCTCATCGTTGCAGGGTATACTATGCATATTATGATGTTTATTGTAGGTTATGGGAGTTGTGCTTAATGGGTTTTGAAGTGGTTTTCGTGTGAAATCTATCTCTGCAGCGTGGTGCATCTTTTCCACCCTCTCCTCTCTTTCACCTCTCTCCACTTTAGGCATTTTGGGTCCGTGATCAGCCACTTCTTTTTGGTGTATCACCACTTAGTGTAGGATCTCTTTCACCCTCTCTCTATGTATCTCCTTAGTATGGTTAGATTAGGGTTAGGATAGGTTAGATCTTCCTACACTAGAGTAGCTCATGGAACGTAGATTAGGAAGCAAGAACCACCCTTCTCTGGTGGTCCATCTCAAGTTTGCAAGTCCCAAAACTTGGGAGATGGTCCAATGTTGTGCAATCACACTGAATTCCCCACTCACACTTAGGCCATTCAGGGGTACTGTGATTCTACACTAATAATTTTGGAAACGACCGGTGGGACACTAAGGTTAGATATTCCATCTTTCCAAGGTGTCTCATTACAACAACAATTCTTAAGCCACCATATGACCACACAAATAGTTTTGGCATGCCCGGTGGGATAGGTCTGAATCACCTTACCACTTCATATGAGTAGGTTGGTGTGTTCTTGTTAGGATTTAGAATTTTGAGGCACATACAAAGCACATCTGGCGACTCCATCTGGTCAATGACCCATTCTCTGAGTTGCAGACCTTTTCCATCCATTTCCACCCATCTTCATTCATATTTCTTTCCACATCTTTCATATTCTGCCATTCATGAAGTTGTGCAATCATGACTTCATTTCCTTCTTGGAACTCACACTTGCAGCAACAATAGTGCAGTCCACCTCCAATGTATTTCTCAACTCCTCCAGATCAGCATTATGATCAGATCCAGAACCATTATGCTTACCCATATGAGCAAGGTCAAAACCAGTTTGGCCATGGAGCTTATCAAGAACAAGGGGACACATATAATGGTGACAACTACATGGAAAATGTTGATCTGCTAGAGAAGATTCAAGGGATGGAGGCTAGCATGGTGCGATGACGGGGCTACATCACGAGATGAAGGCATCCAGGATTGGTTGCGGGGCACCTGTCCATGGGCCAGACCCTTTTTCAAGACATTACAGACCCTCAATGTGAAGGTTGACTTCATGGCTAAAGTGCTGCCTCAACTTGCACAATGGATTGAGGAGATTGAGGCTTATGAGTTGGACACAAGACAACCTTGTCAATGGGTAAGTCCACCACCTCCTAGATTTTCTTTTCCTCTTCCTCAAACTCCATCATTTCATCATGATCAAGAGTCAAGCCCTCACTTGTTGCCCCAGTGTTTTGACTTCCCTTCTCCATCTCATAGTCTTCCATCCCATCCCAATTCTTCCCCCATTTTCATTCCCAAGATATCATTCCCTCTAAAAAAATAAGAATTTCCACTCCCCTCTCCACCAAAAACAATAGAAAATTGGTTGAACCCCAACCTTCCACTCCTCTTGCTTTCCCAAGTCCATGTTGGGAAGAGACTCAAGAATCCAGTCAAGGAAAACAACAAGAAGGGGAGCCCAACAGAGAAGAAATGACAGAAAATATGAAGAGTTGGGCTGCCAAATTTGGGTTTACAAAGATCCCCTTGATGGTTAAGCCAATAGAGGAGGTCAAAGTTGAAGAGCCAGTGGTGGCTGAGGTTGAGTTTACAGCAGAAGAAGAGCAAGAACAAGAGGAAGAAAATCAGTAGTCTATTTATGGCACTTTGTCTGAAGAGGATGCTGATCTAATCCAAGCTACACAACTAGTTAAGGAGGAAGAACAACCAGCTCCAAGTCCCATTGAAGAGGAGTAGCTAGGAGAGATCAAATCAGAGTTGAAGCCACTCAATGAAGAAAGCATCATTGAATATTTTTTCTTTCATTTCAAGGGCCTGATTTTATCAATGAGCCCATCACGGAGGAGGACCATATAGTTCTAGAGGTTCCAATTGTAGAGAAGGTCACATAAGAACCTTCAGCTTCTTCCTCTAACTTCATCTCCTTCAAGCTATGATGTTGAAGAAGAGTTTGAGATTTCCAACTTCATGTTTAAAGAAGAAGGAAACCATAGTACACTAGTTACTGATCGGGAGGAAACCATGGAGGAGGTAGAGAACATACAATAGGACAACAAGGTGGTAGAATGCCTATCAGGACTTGGAAGATTGCTTTGATGGAGAGGAGCCCATGGAGATAACATCATTTATGCCTACTACCATGGAGGAGAGCATTCAAAACAATAGCCTACACTTCATGATAGCCCTTTAGAACCAAGGATGGAAGATATGAAAGAACAAGAAGATTTCATCATCCCTCTCATACCATTCATCCAGGGGGTCCATAGAAAGATTCCATTCTTGGAGTTGAAATTCCAAGCAAGGGGCACATCCAAAGGATTAGAACATTCCAAATTAGGTACTTGGTTTCATTGGAGCCAAGATATTTTCCACTGGTCATGCTCATTTCAAAGCATGAGTTTGAGCTACAAAGCACCAAAGGTCGCAGCAAGCACCTCCCAGACCCAAGTGCAAAACAACTCCAGGAGGTGTACATTGTGTTTGTTGATACTTTGAGGAGGGAGAGACACCATTTGCAAGGTGGTTTTTTTCTCTCATTTCCGACCATGTCCAGTGCAAAATCAACTACATGGTCCCAATTTTTGAGAAAGGGAAGCTATTTCTCCCTACCTATGGCAGGATTTTTTTATCTTTTCTTTGTTAGGGTTAGTGTAGGAGTAGGATTAGATTTTTTTTCAGCAGAAGAAGTGATTTTGCACACTTTGCATGTTCCACTTAGAGCATGTATGATTTCTAGTTTTATACATAGCGTGTTGTGGTGTTTTGTTGCTCATGCATAGGACATTAGAAGTGACAAGGTGAGTTCAAGACTAGCTCTAGTTCTAGAAATTTCCAAGTAGCTCAAGGATCATATTTTCAAAGTTCGAGGGATCAAATTTTTGTTTACCACCCATGAATTTGTGCTCAATGGATACAACAAGCCAGGTGATCTCTTCATCTAGCGGTAGATGTCCCCGTGAGTCACCAAATTGTTATCCAAATTTTACCCCTAAAAATTGACCAAACCTGACCATGCATAGGAATAAAACTAAAGGTTAACTCCATCGTATGAGCCCACGTTTTGAATCCAACAATTAGGTTATAGGAAAAATCAGAAATGGGGAAATTAGAATCCCAAGGCAGAGACTCAAACTATCACCAACTCTCTACGTGGTCAGGGGTCCAATAGAGGTCAAATGACAACGGGCCCAAATAAACTAAGTATAAGAGTGTCGGCAGAGGATTCCACGTGTCTCATCGGTGCATCTCCAAGGATCAAGCCCAGAAGGTAGTCCCCGAACAAGCACCAAACCTCCATGTGTTCAGAGCCCCCCAAAATTCGCATTAGCCATTAAAAATTCATTGAGTCGATGGAATATGCCACATGTCGACTTTGCAACTTCAAAGGTAAATCCAAAGAGCAGAGACTCAAACATGGGCTGGCCCACCACATAGTCGGGGTTCAAGAAAAGCATTGGCCCGAATCGGGTAAGTATCGTACACTCACAGAAGGTGCCATGTGTCTCTTCGGCACAAATTCAAAGGTAAAATCTAGGGGCGGCCCAAGGGCCGAGTCTCAAGCGAGTGCAAAGCTTCCATGTGTCCAAAAGTCAAAAAGGGGGATAGAATCGGCTACTTAAATCGACTAAGTATGGAAGGGACGGAAGAAGACTCCATGTAAATTCAAAAGGTAGAATTGGGAAGCAGGTCCCAAATGTGTGCCAACCCTCCACGTGTCCTGGGTCGACGTATGCCCCTACTAAACAAAAGGAACTTGGCCAAAATAAAAAGAAAGGAGCAAGTCGGTGGAAAGAGCCATGTGTCTCTTCGGCACACTTTCAAGAGGCAAATCCAGAGGTGGTCCCCAAACATGCACCATCTCACCATATGTCTCATCAGCAAAATTTCTAAGGCATGGCCCAAAAGGTAGTCCCCAAATGAGCGCCAACCCGCCAAGTGTCCCATAGTTCAAAGAGGTAAAGTTGTTCATTGAAAATTCCAAAAGCAAGCAGAGGCCTCCACGTGACCAGGGGCCCAAAAGGCAGGATCGGACATTGAAAAGTCCAAATAGAGGAAGGCCAGAGAAAAGAGCCAAGTATCGGCCTAAGGTAATTTCAAAAGTAAAATTAGGAGCTGGTTCCCAAATGTGTGATGAGCCTCCACGTGTCTCGGGGTCGACACACTCTCTGCTAAATGGGAAGGACTCGGAAAAATAAAAGAGGAGCTCGAGGATCTCATGGAAGCCGCCACGTGTCATTTTATCATGATTTCAAGAGTGAAAGGAAGGATACAAATCTTCAAGATGTGTGAGGCTTCCACGTGGACTGATATAGACAAACTCTTTTAAATATTGTGCACTGCGACCACGATCTTGACAACCATATCTTTCGATTGGAAACTTGGATTTGGGTAGGAGAGGATTTTTGGAAAGATCTTGATGTCAAATTCTCACCTGCCTCGATTAATGTTTCGGCCCACTAATTTTGAGGGTTGTCAAGTCTCTCACCTGCCACCATGATGAAGAATGGGGCTCTTTCTTTTCTAGTAAGGGACAATGATGGAGGCATGGGTGTTGTAGCGAGACTCTTCATTGTGGTAGGTGGAATTAAATGCATTATAGGGGTGGTTAGAAACAGAGTTCATTTTTCCCTCTCTCTTTCTCTCTCATTCTTTTATATATTGTAAAGGAGGGGCATATTCAAATGGTTGGTCATTGTTTCTCCCTTGCCCCCTCTCTCTTTCTTCCTTAGGGTAGAACGTGGAGTCTAAGCCTCTCTCATGGCTTTGTAATGGAATTTCCTTTCCCTTTCCCACTGATGATGTACCGTGTAACTTTTGGAGTAATAGAATATGTTTCATGATGCATCTATCCATCCTTGGCTCATTTTATTGTCTCTTCTTACCTCTCATTATTGCAGGGTATATTGTGCATATTCTGATGTTTATTGTAGGTTCTAGGAGCTGTGCTTAATGGGTTTTGAAGTGGTGTTCCATGTGAAATCTATCTCTGGTCCGTGGTGCATCTTGTCCACCCTCTCCTCTACTCACCTCTCTCCACTTCAGGCAGTTTGGGTCCGTGATCAGCCACTTCCTTTTTTGGTGTATCACCGCTTAGTGTAGGCTCTCTTTCACCCCCTCTCTCTCTATCTCCTTGGAATGGTTAGATTAGGGTTAGGATAGGTTCGCTCTTCCTGCACTGGAGTAGTTTATGGTAGGTAGATTAGGAAGCAAGAACCAACCTTCTCTGGAGGTCCATCTCAAGTTTGTAAGTCCCATAGCTTGAGAGATGGTCCAATGTTGTGCAATCACACCGAATGCCCCACTCACACTCAAGCCATTCGGGGTGTTGTGATTCTGCACTAACAAGACCTTCACATACCGAGATAGAATTCTAGACAACTTACACCACCTTACATGGACTCATGATGACTTTTAACAACTCTATAGATACTTTCAATGATCCTTACTCAACAAGGACTACATAACATCCTTGATATATGTAGTTATACTTCATGACTAATATTCATGACACCAAAATATTACAAACAAGACACTCATCATCAACGTGAAATTTTGATACAAGAACACTGAGTACACACTACATGAATCATAGACCATTTACACACCTTTTGTGAAAGATCAGAAGAACTAATTAACATACACAACATGTCGAGAATACTTCATACTAAAATGATGCGAGATCATAGACCTTAAGAACATCAACTTGCACCACCAAAGGTGGTCACGAGATAAAAGAATATGACTTCAAACACAAGAACAATCACCATGAATTATCAAGACCATGAATAAGAACTAGAACTAACATACCTTGACTATATGGAGAACACATAATCGAATTAGGTAGCTCCCCTCTCCCGAATTATTCTTATGCACCGATATACCTTTACGAAGCATAGTGAAGGTATATGAACCATAATGACCTAAAATAAGGTCTTGATGAGGTCCCAAGCCTTCTTGGGCATCTGTAAATTCCTTCATCCTCTTTATTATGATCTGTACTCTGAGAAACACCCCTTATTTCATCATTTACTATTCTTGGGGTACCAACATGACCTCTTCTTGGTTCCCAAGTCATTCTAGGATCACTATCTTGCACTCTAGGTCCTTGAGCCATATGTTTTTTCCTTGAATAAGCATGAAAACAAAATCTTGCCACATGACCAATCTCATTACAGTTATAGCATACTACTAGAATTATTTCTTTTGACACCTCCATCTTGATTAGGTGAATCATACAAGAAATACCTAGTAGTGTGACCTTGTTCATTGCAATTGTAGCACACTATCTTCTTAGCAAACTCACTCATATTGTCTCTCCAAGGATGAGAGTCTCTAGGATATATTTTACATTCTCTATCCCTATGACTAAAAGCATTACAAGTAAAACAATGACCATTGAATGTTCTTTAATACCTTGAGGCATTGGGTTGCCTAATGGATCTTGGTTTCACATTGTCCTTCATGATTGTCACTTTCTTCTCTTCCTTGGTGATAGGTTCACCTATTTCTCTACTTGTAATGTATTCTTTCTTCACTTCCTTTCCTTTAGATTCCTCTTTGAATCCCAAACCAATCCTATCATCTGTTGCTCTTTGTTTTCCAAGTAGATCATCTAGGTATTTTGCACTTTTCTCAAATTTTTGGAAGGTCATAGTCTTCTTGCTAACTTCAAGTAGCTCAACCCTTAGAAAATCTATATCTTCTTCATATTTTGAACACAAAATCTCTTTATCTTGAAATTTTGAAACAAGATACTTTACCTTTTCTTCTAGCAATTTGATTGACTCATTTTTCTTGGTAGATTCAGACACATATTGTTCTTCTAGCTTATGAAACTGATTCTCATATTCCTTGATATGCAAACTCATTTTTGATTTTGTTTTTAAAATTACTTTAAATTCTTTTGAATTCCTTTAAATTCATCCTTTTATTCCTCACCATATTCATCAGAATAGCTGCAATAACCTGAAATAAAATATCCTAACAAAGAAGATTCATCATTAGAATACCTCATAACTTCTTTAGTCATGAATAAGGCCTCATTTCCAATGTTCTCACAATATGATTTAAATTCAGAATATGAAACACCACTACTCAAACATTATATAACTCATCATCTCGATTTTTGTAAAATATTATCTTGTCCTTCTTATGATTAAACTTATTAAAGATCTTCTTTCTCTTATCCTTTTTTTCTTGTTTTCATGATCACTATCATGCTCATGTTCATCATGATCTTCCTTCTTATTCTTATGAGGAAAATTAACAACAAAATGTCCTATCTTACCACATTTGAAACATTTATAAGGAAGCTTACCTTTGTACCTACCAGATCCAAGTTTCAATCTTCTAGCCATCATAGAAAAGAGATCTTCATCTTCAATCTCAAGAGTAGCTTCATCATCCTTCACCTTCTTGCTTTTAGTCTTCATTTCATATTTGAATGCAACCTCTTTCTTGGTTGGTTTGAGATCACCTACTCTCATCTCATAGGAAGTCAAGGTACCATGCAAATCATCCATCTTCAAAGTAGTCAAATCCTTTGCTTCTTCTATAGAAAATACTTTGGAATAAAATTATGGAAAACCACTACTTTTACATCTTCTCCTAATCCTTTCATGTTATTGACAATTTTTCAACTCTAAGTAGATATGCAATAATGGACTCTTCATCATTCATCTTAAGAGATTCAAACTAATTTATAAAGGTTTGAAGTTTAACAATTCTTACCTTTGAGTCACCTTCATATAGGACTTACAATTTATCCCATGCTTCCTTTTCTGATTTGCAGTACATTACCTTTCCCAACTCATATTCTCCAAGACCCTGAATGATAGCATTAAAGGCCTTAGAATTGTGTTCATATGCATCCTTGTCTACTTGATCGGTAATAGGGGTGGTAGGAGGAGTATAGCCATATACCATAGTCTTCCAAACATCAAACCCTTGTGACATAATATAGGTCCTCATCCTTAGAATCCAAAAACCATATTTTGTTACATAAAAATTTGATGTCATTCCTATAACTCTAACACTTGCCATTTTGTGCTTCAGGATCTCCTTTCAAGCTATCAAACTTCTCTAAAAGGACTTGTTCCAATACCAATTTTTGGAAGAAAAATGGACTAAGGGTGGGGGGGGGGTGAATCAGTCCTTAAAAATTAAAAAAATTTCAGATCACTCACATAAACCATTAATCAATTATCCATTCATTAATGTGTGCACAACAACATACAACATTCATTCAATAAACCAAGAGAAAGATAAGTAACACCATAACACAAGATGTAAGTGGGAAACCCTCAAGGGGAAGAAAACCCACTGAAAATTTTTCTAATATTACACACAAAAATACTCAAGTGAATATTACACATCACAAGATATTTCTTTAGTGAGGCACCAACCCCACAAGGAGCACCAACCCCTAAACCCTTGTTGATATTACACACAACAAGATAATTGCATGAATATGACTCATCACACAATATTTTTATGAATTATGAACACTTAAAATATTTGAATACCACAATTGATAGTAATCCAAATATTAAGCACCAAACTCTTCCAAACCCTTGCTCAAACCCTAGGCTTCAAATTGAACAATCTATGTCTTTATCCACATCTCAATGCTTCACACTATTTTAAACATGCTTTTTGATATTCCTTAACCTATAAAAATTTGTATATGATCTCAATTCATACTCATACACCTGTAAAATCACTCACCTAGGTCGCACACCTTGCACACACACAACTAGCTTGCAAAAGCACCCAAAAACATGCTTTTATAAGCTCCTCATGATTTCAAATTCAAATACAATAATTTTCCCTCATTTAGATAGACCCATACATAAAGGAAACATCCAAAATTTTAATTTTAACAAACAAAGTTACCCAAGTATGTCACCTAACTACAAACCTCATTACATGTGTCAAAAATTTCTCAAAACCCCATGGGCACAAATCTAAAAATCCCTTACATCAAATAAATACATATTCATGACCCATAATTCATTACACATGATTAAAATATCATATTACATTCATAAATTATCTTACATTTGATAAAACAATAAAATTATTTCATTTATAGAAACTTCATTAGGTCATCAAATAAATTAAACATGACAAAACCATTACATGTAAAAACTTTATGTAATTTAATAAACTGTAGAAAAATTCTAATAAATTTATAATACTTTAAGCAACCTCATGCTCAAACCACGATACTTTAATCTTCACCGGATCAACTTTCAATAAAACATTGTTTCCAAAGGTTAGCTCATAAAAACATTTACAAAAAAATTATATATCTCTAAATGGATTAATTATATGTCCTATGAATCCATATTCACATTATATGTGATATAAAGTATCAAACAATCCATATCATGCTTCAAACAACTCCAAACTTGCACCAAAACACATCTTGTCCTGCACTATAAAAATCTTCATGTCCAAAGAATGACATGGAAACCCTATCAAATGACCTCATCATGAAGAAAAAATTATATAAATGGAAATATATCTAAATAATATTTCCAACACAACTTTAATCATATTCAAACTCCACATGTAGCTCAAGATATGACCATTTTACTGAGCACTGCTTTTTAAGGCCTCAAAACTACCCTTTGACCAGTCAACCTGAATAGACCTCAAATGACCATGTACCTACATGAAAATGTCCTAAAACATCCATGGACATAAATATAATCTCTTATACATTATATACGATCAATTTAGCACATACCTCATTTGACAACCTTGTCCTAAAACCTTCTTCTTCGAAAATGACTTTTTTGAGAGGGGCCATTCATCACCATGACCTCAACCATACATTTCTCGAAAGCTAACATATTTATATACCTCTTATTTTGAAGATTGTTCCTAACTAGGGTTTAACTAGGGATTTATACCTCTTTATCTTCTTAACACTCATCATAAAAACCTGATGATCAAACCATCTAATTATTTATGTGTAAGATTATAAACTTGCCATAGAATCAGTCCCGAACACCACATGGTCTCATGCAAAGCACACAATTCAAACCGAGCATAAAAATTCAAACCCCAGCTAAATTTTCACTTGTTATTGACTCTTTCTCACAAACTATCATATCCTACAAAATTCACATCCTAAAAACCTAAATATTTTCTCAAATCACCATGACACATCACACTAGCATCTCCAATCATCATAATAAAAATACCATACCTCAAATTCTCAATCCGTTAAGAATTACCTTTTCTTACATGTTTGTTCCTCATAGTAGAAGCTAGGTTCAACTGAAAGAATGCAATAAATCATCATAAAACCTCTGCAAATGATGCAAACATACCTGATATGTTATGATATACCTAAATGCAAGCTTCCATGAGCTCATATAACTCCAAACCATATTGTCACACCACCAAACAACCATACCTACTCCCAATGAGCACCTATAACATTATGAATCACTTGTATCTGCACCATGCCACTATTGTGAGTTTGTAATCACCCTCAAAACCTATTATCCATCATGTCAAAATTCTTCTCAAGCATCCAAGAAGATCATATTGTCTTGTAGCACCTAGGCACCTGAATAGGCTTGTAAGAGAAAGCACTCCTCACTGAATCTCTTTGTACTAGCACAAACACATCAAAATCATCATGTCAACATCATGTACATCATTATAAGACCATAATTTTAAATCAAATTTTTAATTAATGTGGGGTTTCATTAATGACAACACCTATTAGGACCTCATGCCAACTTAAAAGGTGTTCTAACCTTAACCTTAGGGTATCTTGACCATGTGTCATCTTGCACCATGGTTCGTGAATCATGTAACTACCATCACCTTAGATAAGAAAGAAGTAATTTGAATTAAGGGATTTAATTAGGAATTGTAGAGGAAGATACAAAGGGTGTGGCACATGTGAAGAGCTATGGAGAGTATCATGAATTCTGAAGGAAGCTTGAAACATTTGTATAATAGACCTCTTCATGAAGATAATGGATCTTTCTTGCAAACTATTTCTTAAAATTGTAAAACATTGAATCGTTCATGAAAGGTAAGTTATGACCTGATATTCTCATGGCATGAATCTCTTGTTTTTTGTCTTGATAGCATTTGTACAATGAGTATGAATGGATCTTAGCAGTTTGTTTTATTGATTAAGTTGTATTATATAAGAAATATCAAGTATTAATATGTGGAAAATAGTGTGTTGGTGGATAAAATTGGATGCTTAGGTTGTGATTAAGACTTCTTGGTTGTTTCTTTATAATATATAGGTGCATTGTATGGTACCTCCACAATAAGTCTAAGGGAAGAATGAGTTGAGAATCTTAGTCACTAGCACTACAAGTGATGCATAGGACTTATAAATTTTTAGTGGATACGTGTTCCTAATATGATTGTATTAAAAATTGATAACAAGGATTTGGTGAATATCAAACTTATTATGGAGAAAGGATAAAAAACAATTAGTAGTGAATTTTTGTGAGACCTTATGGAAAACTAACAAACTAGTTACAATTGTGCTATGACTGTGAATACCCTGGTTTTATTGTGTAAAGGAAGGTGGAAAATGTGCATGATCAATAAATGTTGCATTTTGATAGTTGGTTAAAAGTATGACTATGAATTCTTTGGTGAAGAATGAAATTCAACTCCAAAAATCTAACCTCATCAATAAGAATCGACTTGTGTTATTTGTGCAAAAAACTTTGGAAGATCAGAAATGTGCATTGCATTTTAGAACTATGCATGTGGGTCCAAGAGACTGTAGTGTTTGGGAAAGTGATAAAGGTTGAAAATTTTCATAAATTAGTGTGTGAGATGGAAATGAAGGATAGTGTATCTCGGGCCTTTGATTACAATACTTATTAAATGGATGACTTAGTCAAAACTTTGATTTTATGTTAACATGCTAGCAAAGAAGAGTTTGGAAGGAATTTTCCACGTGCCAAGAAATCTTACTGGTAAAAATAAATATTGCATAACCTCAACACATAGCTTCTATACAAATTTTCTATTTTATTCAACCATTAGGAAATGTTATTCAAGAAAATACGTTCTCGGGTCCATTGTGCATGTTTATAAGTGATTGAGCTAGGGTTAGAGATTTGAGGCCTTTAACAAGAGTGTTTGGATTTGAAACTTGTAAGAGATTATGGAAAGGACCTTTTATTGTTTTTAAAAAAGGAACTGGGACATTTCAAAGGTGAAATATCAAGAAATATATGACAAGTAAGTTATCGTAGTTGTAGACCGCAATGAAAGACCTAGGAGAGTGACCTAATTTATAATGGAAACCACATTTGTCTTATTAATCTTAGCTTGATACTTTTAAGGAAGGTAAAATGCCTTAATGAGTTCCAGGAATAGCCTTCATCTTTATTTGAAACCTCTTTCATAAATATTTATAGCTAGGAGAATATTTTACAAGACCTAGTGGAGGGTTTGAGAATAAAATACAAAAAGAGACCTATATGGAATTGTGGAAAGAATTAAGACTTTATATTTTACAAGCATGTTAGGGGCATTGAAATACACTTAATAGAGATTTTAATACTTTAGTGGTAGACCTAGAACCTCATTTACACGAGTGGAGCAAAAACTTGACTTGAGAAGCATAGTAGATGGTTTGACACAAGAGTGAGAGTGTGACTTCAAGAAAAAGGGGGTTGTGAATTGAGTTTTGAAACCTTAGAGACTTTATAAGTAACGATGAAGGACATCTGAATCTGTGAAATTTTTCTTCTAAGAATATGTAGAATATATAATTCAAGAAAATTTTAGTAGTTATGGAATTAAGGACACAAAAAAATTTCAAGTTTGAATAGCTAGTTGAAAGAGTGATATCTGTGACATTGAGAATAAAAGAGATGATTATACTAATACTTATGAAATGATTGCCAATTTTTCAGCTTTAATAGGTTCCATAGAAGGCCAAAAGAGAAATCTTGTTGTTGTTAGATTAAGAAGCTAAGAAAGGAAAATAGGGATAAAGGGAGAGTGAATGACGACTATTCATTAAATGCAACCACCTTTTTGGATAATTGATCATTGCTTAAGGTTATAAATTATAGTAAGGTGATAGAGAATGAGATTTAGTTTTGTAGATCAAAAATTTGCACCCTTGGCTATTCTAGACTACTATAAAAAACCTGTGAAAACAAAGTTATTGTAGAAATGAATAATATTAATTATTGATATCATGTAGAATGAATGGATTTAATGGATTAATGCATACAAATGTGATAAATCCATAATTATGTGGTATCATAGGAGGCCTTTAATGATTTTTAAGCAATGTTTATTATTAAGAAGAAGTTTTTCTAGTGCATGTGAATGAAATGTGACAGGTTGTAAATGAAGAGATAAGCAAGGGAACAAGAAAAGTGACTGAGAAAAATTGATACAAAGAAGAGAGAAATAAATAAGGAAGAATTTATGAAAGAGTTGGTATTGTTGATAAGCCAAAGGAAGAGGCAAGATGAGAGAGAAAGAAAAAAAGAGAGAAAAAGAAGAAAGTGAAAGAAAGGAAGCATGAAGAATGGATGGAAAAAGAGTTGAAAGATTTGAGACAGGATGTGGAGAAGACATAAGTGTTTGTGAGTGTAGTCACAAAATCACACACTTAATATTACATTTATACCACCAAGTTTGTTATTTTATATATGGATCTCGCATGATAAAATAATTCACTATTGACCTATCTCGCTAGTTCGGTCGTTAGTTAATCGGTCATCATCATCATTTGTCTTGTATATTTGTTAGTTTTCTATACTGAGTTCTGGAAGTCTCTCAACAAGTTTCGTGTAGTGATTTGGTCATTTGTCATCTCTAGTTTATAACTAGGGCACCAAGAGTACTATTGGGCACCCCGGTTTCGATTTTAGGTGCCATATTTTCCGTAACTCTTGGTTCTAGTTTATGTTTTTGAGGTTGGTATTTTTGTTTTCTCGTTAATTCCCCTAGGTACTAGCTAGAATTTAGTCTAGTCGAGTGTTGAAATGTGAACAAGAGATCCCTAAATAAGCATAGCATACCCACTATATTATGGGCGAAATATCATCTATCAAGGGCATCTATCTACTAAGGCAAGGGACTAAATTTTGGCATCTTCCACATCTATATCACACAAGCATAGGGGGAAAAGGTTGTATTCTTTCTATTCCATCTTCCATTTGCATTTTACATCTAGTTATTGGCCCATATTTCTTTTTCACCGTGTGTTAGGGTACCTAGGCACTTAATTTCACACAAAAGCTCATAGAAATACATCGGGTCTAGAATATAGTGAAGCTCTTAGTTGTAAGTCCACCATTATGGTAGCTAAGGTTAATCCAACCTATTCATATGCATTTTTATTTTTAGGAATTTGATGCTTTGAATAGGGTTTTGCAAGTGGATCTTCACATCACATTTACAAAGTGACATGAGAAAAGATATGGTGAAAGTCAGTGTGATAAGGGTAAAGACATTGTGAGGAATTTATGACACTTCCAAAATCAGATTTTGAGCATTTCTTTAAACCAAAGCACCTAGACTACAAACCAGGGCACCCTGGGGTGCCCTAGTACTCTCTAGGTGCCGATTTTAGTCGATCTTCCACTTTTTCAGTTTCTAGAGTAGCGTTCCTACATCTAGTCTAATCCATGCATCAGTCTTCTCAAATCTAGCACATAGCGAGGTAAGTTACATTTAGGTTAGTACCATATCCTTCCTATTTCAATTATTTCATTTCATTTAAATATCAAATAAACTTATTTAACATTACTATTCTAGTTTATATTAGCTATTACATTATTGTATCTTGTTTAGATTAACTATAGATAGATCTTATTTCTCATCATTTTAGTTAATCATTTTGTTGAACCTGAATTTCGAATAGATTTCCTTAGGATCCAATAAAACCCCAATGGCTAGGGATCATTCATATTATTCACCCATCATGTCCCACTTTAGTATCAACTCTATTTCTGATGAGGCTATCATAATTTATTTCAAATCTCTATATAGTAATCTGATTCCTACACCCGATCATATTCAACAACAACTCTTAGATGGCCAACAATATGTGCCTACTAGTTTTACAGATTCTCCTATAGGTATTAGCATTATTGAGGATTGTGTAATGTTCACTCACTATACACCATGTCATATGGTCACTTGTTTTCCTCCTTGTGATCTTTCGTAAGATACTTTAGATGATTCTCTTATTGATTACTTGTAAGGTATTGATAATTATGCATAAATCCACATTGATTATTCTACTCTGACACTTATATAGTTCCTTCTCATGACTCTACCACTTCTGACATTACTTCTCCTACTACATCTCCTACTACTTTGCATTATGTTGATGATCCTATTGATAACCTCCTTAGCAACGTTATCACTTCAAAGGCTCTATCTAATACCGGTGAGGCAATCGATAATCGCGTTACTCTTTTCATAGTACCAAATTTGAATCACCTATTCCATCACTATCTTTACCTTATGTTGCATCTAGTACTATGCATGAGTCACCTCCATCTATCACTTCTTCATCTCCTCTTATTACATCATCTACACATATTAATTCATCTTCTCAAACAATTGTATATCCGTTAGTCACCTCACCTATCGGGGATGTTTATGATGTTAGTCCCCCATATCTATTTATGTTTCATCTATCTCACCTACTATCTCTTCTTCGGCACCAACTCGTATTGTGCCTTTAGCATCATAAAATTTCTTGTAACCTCTCAATATTCCCATGATTACATACAATGGCAAGTTATAACCACTTAATACATTATTTCCATCTTCCACCATTCCTTCACATGAAATCATCTCTCTCATGAATGAAGTGGGTCAGCTCCAATCTTAGGTCCATTCCTCACTTTAGAAAATAGGGATTATTACGATTCTATAGACAACAATTCATTACATGGTAACCTTGTCCTTAAAAAGATTCATAACTCTACATTTCCACAGGATTTTTTCATGCCTACTTTCACATGTTTTGATGGTACTGGTGACCCTCATGATCATCTTCTACATTACCGCTCTTTGATGTATTCTTATTCCAATGATATATTATTTCTTAAGGCCTTTCGATATAGTCTTGCTGATGAGGTATTACAGTTGGTACACTCATATCCCTTTTGGGTTCATTAGTACTTTCTATGACATGGATGACATTTTCCTCCATCACTTCATCGTTAGTAACACCCCTAGAGTCACTTATGATCATATACCTACTTTACATAAGGGATCCTTTGAATATATTAAGGATTATATCTTGTGCTTCAATTCTTGAATACATCAACTAGTGTTTCAGCCTATGTAATTAGAAAAATAATTTAATTTTTATCGTGGTCTGATTCCTCCACTCAAAAACATTACAATATGATATATGTGAGTCATTTATCCTCTTATTTTATACATTTATTGACTTATAAAAATATATAATATCATCACATGTCCTTGAGCCTATACATATTACTCCAACCATTGCTTCATCTATTATTCTACCCATACCTTTTTCTTTGAGCATTGAGTAATCTATATCTTTATCAACTAAACACGCTCAACCCACTCCACCACCGAGCATAATTTTTCTCCAGCTCCATGACCAGCTACTACTCCTACCACTCCACCTCGATTATGTGAGCCTCTACATTTATCTCCTCGCGATCAACCACATGATGTGCTACATGTATTACTTAATGAGTTGTTAATCCTCCTACCTTCCAACAAACATCATCCACAAGACTATTTACAACGTTAGTGGGATCAACATTACTATAATTATCATCACATAAATGGCCATAGGGAAAATTATTTCCTCTCCCTTCATGATCAATTACAACAACTAGAGTATATCCGTGTTATCTCTTTTTGCTCTCATGAATGGTCCATGTCTCCTCTTTCACATCGGTAGAGGCCTACTCCATCAGGTGCTCACTTTATAGGTTACTCATCACCACCACATGTGTGTTCTCCACCTCATCCTTTACCACCACCATCCCTTTCATTACATCCATTGCATTCACCACATTCACACTATCCACAACTTATTGATGTTACACAACATGGGCTCCCACATCCCTCTACATATCCTCTTGCTAATCCATATGACATTCATTTTGGTTCATAAACTCATGCTACATCCACTCAACATGCTTCCACCACTTCACACCATATTGGTCTTTGATAGGTTATTTTTACCACCTTAACCCCGATGACACACTTGTGTTCTTATGGTTATTACACGATTATTGAGGTATTGGTTCTAATAACCTTTCATCACGTTCTTTTTCATTTCATAGAGTGCACCCAATCATTTCCTAACGATGCACTCTTTCTTTATTGGTGTACACTTGACCGCCAAGGATCTTAACTAAAATGTGCTTATTAATTTACATGTTGGGGGATATTGCTAATTTCCCCCTCCTATTTTCTTCATCCTCACATTATACAACTATATTACATCCATACATATTTATTATGATACATTCATTTCATTACATTCACATTTATTTTACTATCATCATTATAATAACAGACACGCTACACATTATAATAAATAAACATTTCATTAATCACATTACATATGTTTCATCTTTTCATCACTCACCATACATATTCTGTCTACCACTACTAAAATCATAATGTGCATCTACAATAGTCAATACATTACATATGCTAGTTCAATACAACTAGAATCACACATCATCAATCAATGCACTACTAAATAGGTTTGTAATATATCAAAAATGTGTGTCAATACCCATTCATAATGATTACAATCACCATTACAAAAATATTTCATAGCTGGGGAAAATTCCCCTACATCATATAACTAATACAAATTAGACCTCATCGTTGATATCGATATCGGCATGCTGCAAGAGCTCTAGAACTAGATCTCTCTCCACAAATGCAACACTATTGTTTGCAGCCTCGCACCTTTCCACCTACCTCCGTAATAAGGTAACTTCGTAGCCTACTCCAAGTACTACCACCGTAAATCCACATATCATGTGAACACGTCTTGGACTAACGGACCACCGCCTATTTCCTCCTTGGCTTGTTGATTCTCTTTATGTGTCTTGTTTCTCTTGCCTAGTAGCATAATACATGCCAACTACTACTATGGCCACTTTGGATCAAATAGATGGGTGTTCTCACCGCTATATCATCCATGCACTCTAATATCCCTCCTCCTAGAGCATCGTTTGGCACATTCCACGTCAATGTGTGGCTCTATCGTTGGATCTACCTCATTCGGCTCTGGTGGTACTAACTTCTCATATGTGGGCCCTGCCCTGGCCCCATCCCTTCTCAGTGCTCTGATAGTTGTCAACCATATATATGGCTCGGGAACATCCCGAGCATATATATCTCAAGCCTAACTCACTCTCCTCATGGACCTACTGTTGATGTGTAATCACAACACCCCTGAATGTTTGCAACTCTATCGGTTGAAACTATCACTGTGATTGTATAACATGGAGCTTTTCCTAGAGTGGGACTTTGCAAATGGGAAATCTCTTAGAATGAAGGAAAATTTCTATTCCTCTATTATTATGCACACATTCAAATTGTAAAGGATCCACCTTAAAATCTACTCTAACTTTCCAAGGAGATAGGGTTAAGAAGATTTCAATAAATTAAACCTAATCTAACAGAGGTGATGTGCCAAAAGGAATGCCAAACACCTACTTTACATGGAGATGGAAACCACAGTTACCTTAAGGAGGATGAAACCACACCACAAATCAATCCACTGATAAAAATCCACTAACCATTAAACGAAACCAATAAACATGTAATACTGTAACCATGCACAAATAACCAAGATTGCAATGAGAGATCATAAGAAAACAATTAATGTAAGAGAGGGTTGAAATTCATCCACATACTTGTATTATTACTCCAAGGATTTGATATAGTGCATTATAATGGCCAAGAGGCACACACTTTCATTACAGATTAAATGGGAGGTTTGAACTCCACAATTTCACTTACAGACCAGAGAAGAAGGGAGGGTGCAAATCAAAATTATCCAACGTTAGAAAAATGCCCTCCTTACAATATATATGAAGAATAAGAGAAAGAGGTAGAGAAGAATTTGAAATCTTTCTTCAACCACTTGAAAGTGCATTAAAATCTCTAGTAAGAATGATGGGTGCCACTACAAAACCCATACCTCATTGTACTTTACCTTGTTGGAGAAGAACCCATACTTCATCATTGTGGTAGGTGAGAAACCTAGAGCACCCTCTAAAAATGGTGGACTATATTTATACATTTTCTATTGTCATAGTTGTGTACCAAAAATGAGAGCTTTCCAAAAGTACTCCATTGTGCAAATCCAAGCTCCTAGTCAAAAGTTATGGCCATCTGAAGATTAGGGTGCCATACTACATTAACTATGGGTGGTTGGCTCACGTACTTGAGACTCGAAATACCCAGTAACCTCTGAAAATATGAAATTTTAGACCTTTTAATTTTGGAGATTGGGTCACTGCTCATTTGTTTGAGCACTTGAAAAATCTAAAAACCTCGAAGTCGAAATTCGGACTTGAGTTTGAACTTTTATAATTTCGAGGATTTTGGGATTTTCAAGATTTTAGGATTTTTGGGATTTCAGAGATTTTAGGATTTCAAGATTTTTGGGATTTTTGAGATTTCAAGATTTTGGGATTTCGAGATTTTTAGGATTTTGGGATTTTTAGGATTTTAGGATTTTCGAGGATTTATTTATCCATTTGGGAACATGAAACCTTCGAACCTCCAAAAACACAAAGTATGAAATTTAGAATTCGGGTTTGGACATTTTAAATTTTGGGTATTTCTCCTAGCCTACCTCCGAATGGCTCCACCTCCGAAATCTAAAATTTTGGACTTTTGGAGTTTCTTCATTTCTCAAATTCCTCTATAATGCTCGACCTACTTCAACCTATTTGGCCGATCCCGAAATGCAAGCTCCCATGACGGAATCATGTCTATCCATTTTTATTGAGGGAAAAATGGATAACACCTACAATTGGCCTCATATGGCTATATGATCATACACCCACACATGCATCGGTGTGGTGGATCCTATCTCACCACCATGCTCATCCTACATAAACAAATTTAAGTCTCTATATAGATGGGCCAACACACAATGTTCCCATGCATATCTTATACCCTCCTCAATCCGACATATGTCATGCATCTTATAAAATATGCCTACACCACCTCCTCCACGGCTCTACATTATGCAATCACAAGCTCTTTATATGACTTTTGCAAACACGGGACCCCAGATCCTAATATAGCATCCAAACCGATATGGTCCTTGGTAGGTACTCGATTCACCACAAAATGTCATGTAGAAGCTTGCATCTTCCACCCCATATCCTCCACCGGCATAACTCGCACCCTCTCCCCAATAAATAGTAATCACAATATACAATATACATCCTCCAAAATGATAGTCATCTCCCTCGTAGGAAACCAAAATGTGCATGTATCTACACACCATCACTCGTAAAGTGTTGTCAACACAGGGAATATTATGGGGCACATCCCACATCAGTGTTATGTGACATAGGTCATCATGGTCCATCACATCCCAATCATCATCAGAAAGGCCCAATCCAAGCAACATACTCATGTGACGCTCACCCCGTAACTCCTCGAGATGATATCCCTCTATACACCACAAAAGGAAAACAAATACAATGTTATAACACAATACACAACCAAATACACTTACTTACGACACTACAAACTTATTTTTCACCATTCTACACTAAATGCACACATTCTAGACTAGGGTGCCCAAGAGCGAGACACTAGTGCTCGGTTACAGGTGCCCCAGTCCCATAGGTCATTAACACCCTCACCCTTCTTTTCTAGGTCTCAAATGTTGAGAAAATTAAAAATCTCAAATTTTTAAAAATTTAACCAAAACTACTACTACACCAAAAAATTTGTGAAAATTAATGCACTTACCAACTCCACGGTTGTATGTGATGCTACTGACGATCACCACTCTCTCAAACTGGCTAGGACTCATTACTCTCACTTATAGCATTCTCACTCACTTCGTGCATGCTCTCACAATCACACTAATCAAAAAGTTAACCATTCTACACTAAATGCACACATTCTGGAATGGGGCACCCAAATGCAAGACTCCCAGGGCGCCCAAGAGAAAGACACTAGTGCCGGTTACGAGCGCCCCATTCCCATAGGTCATTAGCGCCCTCACCCTTCTTTTCTAGGTCTCAAATGTTGAGAAAATTAAAAATCTCAAATTTTCAAAAATTTAACCAAAACTACTACTACACCAAAAATTTTGTGAAAATTAATGCACTTACCGACTCATGGTTGTATGTGATGCTTGTGACCAAGTCGCCACTCTCTCAAACCAGCTAGGACTCATTTCTCTCACTTGCAGCATTCTCACTCACTTCATGCATGCTCTCACAATCATGCCAATAAAAATGAAGTAACTAAACACCTTTTCACTTTACTATTTCTAGTTTTTTTTTTCATCACTTATTTTACTATGGTCATTATTTCGCGCTTATCACCATAATTAATACACATTACACCGTTTTCATCATAACTTGAGTGTATTCACTTGTATTTACACTTTTTTTGTGGAATTATTCTTAGAATTCCTCCCACCACCGTATCTTGAACACTTTTCACATATTTTTTATCTCTCATTGACATTTTATTCTAGTCAATTTATACACATTTTTAATGATTCTTACCACTTTCTACCTATTTCAAGTTTACTTTTGTCTCAGCGGTCTTTATTTCCATCGCTCCCTCTTTCACCAAAAGGGGGGAATAGTATTGGGGTCATCCTATAATTCCCATTATATTACATGTGATCAGTCAAACTTACCAACTCATCATTTTTCAAACATTTAGTAATTCATTGTATGAAAATTCACCATTAATTCCCCCTAATGACCTAACTTGGAGGCAACAAGAGATTAAAAATATTTTCACGTGACATTTCACCAATCTCTATCGACTTCCCCCTAATGACTAAACCTAGGGGAAACTTGCGTAAAATATCTCAACGAATAACTAAATAAACAAATCAATCAATCAATCAATCAATCAACCAATTAACACGTTCAAAATTTCTAACAAATTGACATCATTTAATCAATATGAGTTCAACACAATTGGCCTCCCTAATGACCTAACTTGGGAGTTATGTGTGACCTCCTAGATGACCTAACTTGGTAGATTACATTCATTACTTTTCCCAGATGACCTATATTAGGAAGTTAATCCACATTTTGTGTTTGCTTCTAGATGACCTAACTTAGAAGCCTTCTCACATTTTGTTCTTACTTCCAGATGACCTAACTTGAAACCATCATACATTTCATGTTTGCTTCCAGATGAACCATATTAGAAGCTATCACATTGCAGTGTCACCCATGGAGTTGGGGCAAGAGTGCATTTCCTAAACCACTTCTATATGGGTCAACTGTTTGATCAAAATCATTTGGATCCAAAAACCAAAAAAATGATATGAGTCCATCTATAACAGCTAGATCTTGAGGGTGTAGTTAAATATTGAAGAATAACACACTTTTCTCCCTATAATATTCCTCACCATAGGACACCCAAATCCTCTGGTCATTTATTCATATACAAGCATTTGGGTCGGGAACCGATTGCTCCCTACCCACCTTATCATCATTATACCACATTCTGAATCATCTAATATTATAATCATCATTCTTATTAACTCGCAATTCATCTCAATGTTTTAGGATTTTTATCTATGTTACGGATCAACCCATTGATCCATGGTTCGGCATGCTTTTATGGTTCTATCAACATGCTTCTACTACAACATGGGCTTTTCCTAATTTTCTCGGGTACACAACTCTATCTATTTTATGTTACTGATCATTATTCTCACCAACATAAAGTGGGGAAAATTTAGTCACAAAATCACGCACTTCTCATCACATTTATACCACCAAGTATACTATTTTATAAATAGATCTCATGTAATAAAAGTATCCACTATTGACATGTCCTCTAGTCCGTTCGTTAGTTAGTTAGTCGGTCCACTTTGTCATTATTTGTCTTGCATAATCATTAATTTTATATACAGTTCTAATAGTCTCTTAGTAAGTGTCGGGTTTCATGATTTGGTCATTTTTTGTCTCCAATCTATAACTAGGGTTCCTAGGGTAGCATTGGGATGCCTTGGGGTGCCCTAATCCATGATTTTAGACTCCTAGTTTCCGTAACTCTTGGTTTTATTTTATATTTTTGAGTTCGGTATTTGTTGTTTTCCCATTCATTCCCCTTGGTAGTAGTCGGCATTTCAGGTCAGGTTAGTGTTGAAATTTGAACAATAGATCCCTATATAAGCATTACATACTCACTATATTATGGTTGGACTATCATCTATCAAGGAAGCTATCTACTAAGGCAAGGGATTGCATTAGGGAATCTTATACATCTACATCACACAAACATAGGGGAAAAGGGTTGTATTCTTTCTATTCCATCCACCATTTGAATTTTACATCTAGTTATTTCCCCCTACTTCGTGTCACTCGCACTAGGGCACACTAGGCACATAATTACACACACAAGCATATAGAGCTAAACTAGGTCCTGGAATGTAGTACAACGCTTAATTATAAGTCCATTATTGTGGCAATAAGGTCGGTCGACCTATTCATGTGCATTTCTATTTTGGGGACTTTGATGCTTTGAATAGGGTTTTGCGGGTGGATCTTCGATCAAATTTACAATGACATGAGTGAAGATATTATGACAACTATGAGACAAGGGTAAAAATACTGCAAGGACCATGTGACACTTCCAGATTTAGATTTTGATCTTTTTGAAGACCAGATTTCTCGGACTACAAACTAGGGCACATTGGGGTGCCTCACTACTCTCCTATGCACCCCACTGAGTCGGATCTTCCACTTCTACGCCCGAGAGTACTATTCCCACATCCAATCCAATCCAATCCATGTACCAAGATTTCTCAAATCCAACGCACAATGAGGTAAGTTACATTCATTTTAGTACCTTATCCTTCCTATTTCAATTATTTCATTTCATTTAAATATCAAATGAAGTTATTTAGCATTACTTATTGCATGTAGTTTATATTAGTTTTTACATTTTTGTATCTTGTTTAGATTAACTATAGATAGATATTATTTCTCATCATTTTCGTTAATTAGTGAGAGATGAGAGCATGATGGAAGAGTACAGTGAGGTTAGAATTAAGATGAGAAAGAAGTTAAAGTGGCCTATAGAGCTACTTGTGAAGAGAAATCAGAAATTTCAGGCTGAAGAAGATGATTAGGATAGAGGAAAAGAAGTTGAGACAAGTGAAGAAGAATGTAGAAAGGAAGATAAAGAGGTCATCAAAGGGGTTATCTATGAATAAAATGAGAAAATAGATGAAGAGGAAGTGATAGAAATATTCGTAGCTTTCCTAAAAGAAGAGGAAGAGGAAGTTTTTGTAATAATAAAGAAGATAATTAAGATGAAGAATAATATTTTGATGCTTGTATAGAGTTTGATGATAAGGACTAGTTATGTGAAGAGGTAAATGAGGAAAAAAATGAAGGAAAAGTAGGGTTTGAAGTTGATTTCAACAAGGAGCAGCTACTGGAAGAGAAAAAGGAAGTGGCGGAGACTCAAAAGTCTTCAAATTTTATATCTAATACTTGGTTTGACTGTGTATGTGCAGGTTTACTTGATAAATAACTGAAAGCAATTGAAAGAGAATCTCTTAAGAGAGCTCAAAAGACAAAGAAGGAAAAGACTAGTGTCAATCAAGAGAGCCAAAGAAATAAGAATAAGAAAGAAGATAAATATGGAAGACAAATAAAGAATATGGAGAAGACTCAACTAAGAGAATGAAGAAATAAAAGACGCATTACAATTGGAAGATGAAGAAAAAGGAAAACATTTTATATTAAGACTCAATTTCTTCACCTTGGAAATATAATGCAGGAGCAACAATGGCATAGTTTAACAAACCAAGTTTTTGGGTTCATATAGGTTTCTGAGTCATTTAGGTGACTTACTGTGTTTTGAGTCCTCATGGACCTCTATTGTAATGTAATTTCAAAATTGTAAGTTTTCCCTCCAAAATTTGTATTTAAAATTTTGAATTCCTAAGGTAAGCATGAAAGGGTTAAATGTAAAGAAGAGGGGTTATTAATGTTTTTAAAGGTCATTTGAATACCTCAAGGGGGTGTAAAAGGTGTTCTAACATTAACATTAGGTTATTTTAACCATGTGTCATCTTGCATCATGGTTAGTGAGTTATGTAACTACCATCACCTTAGATAAGAAAGAAGCAATCCGAATTAAGGGGGTTAGTTAGGAATTAAAGAGGAAGATACAGAGGGTGTGGCACATGAGAACAACCATGGAAAGTCTCATGAATGCCTAAAGGAAGATTGAAACATTTGTATAATGAGAACTCTTCATGAAGATAATAGATCTTTCTTGAAAACTATGTCTTAAAACTTTAAAAATTGAATGGTTCATGAAATCTAAGGTATGACCTGAGATTTTCATGGCATGAATGGATTATTGTTTGTATGTTGATAGAATTTGGAAAATGAGGATGAATGGATGCTAGAAGTGTGTTTTTGATTGAGTTGTATTATATAAGAAAGATCAAGTTTTAATATGTGGAAATAGTGTGTTTGTGGATAAATCTAGATGATTAGGTTATGGTTGAAACTTGATGTTTGTTTCTGTATAGAATATAGGTGCATTTTATGGTACATCTATAGTAAGTCTGCATGGAAGAATGAGTTGAGAATCTTAGTCACTAATACTATAAGTGATGCATAGGCATTAACAAGTCTCGAGTGGATACTTGTTCCTAATATCATTATATTGGAAAATGATAACAAGGATTTGGTGAATATCAAACTTATGATGGATAAAGGATCAAAGACAATTAGTATTGAATTTTTGTGAGACCTTATGGAAAATTAAAAAACTAATCACAAGCCGTATGTATTATTACTTGTGAATACCTTGATTTTCATGAGCAAAGGAAGGTGGAAACTATGCATGATCAATAAATGTTTTGTTTTTATAGTTTTTTCAAAGTATTACTATGAATTATTAGGTGAATAATGACCTTGAACTCCTAAAATTCAAACCCTATCAATAATAATGTGACTTGTGTTGTTGTGCCAAAATCTTTGGAAGACTCGAACTGTGCATTGAATTTTAGAACTATGCATGTGGGTCCAATAGACTGCGTAGTGTTTGGGAAAGTGATAAAGGTGGAAAATTTTCAAAAATTAGTGTGTGATATGGAAATGAAGGAAATTATATCTCAGGTCTTTGAGTACAATAGTTATTCAATGGATGACTTAGCCAAAACTATGAGTTGATGCTAATAGGACAGCGGAGAAGAGTTTGGAAGGAAGTTTCCACGTGCCAAGAACCCTTACTTGTAAAAATAAATCTTGTATAATCTCAACACATAACTTGTGTACAAATTTCTTGATTTTATTCAACCATTAGGAAATGTTATTCAAGAAAATACCTTCTTGGGTCCACTTTGTGCAAGTTTATTAGTGATTGAGCTAGGGTAAGAGATTTGAGGTCCTTAACAAGAATGTTTGGATTTGAAACTTGTAATAAATTATGGTAAGGACCTATTATTGTGTTTTAAAAATGAATTGGGAAATTTCAATTGTGAAATCTCAAGAAATTTTTGACAATAGGTTGTCACAATTGAAGACCAAAATGAAATACTTAGGAGAGTGAGCTAATTTACAAAGGATACTATATTTTTCTTATGATTAAGAACATGAAACTTATAAGGAATGTCAAATACGTTAATGGGTGCTAGGAATAGATTTAACCTTTTTTTGAAAATTCTTTCATAAAGAGTTATAACTAGCGAGAAGGTTCTACAAGACCTAGTGGAGGGTTTGAGAACAAAATACAAAAAGAGACCTACATGGAATTGTGTAAAAATTAACACTTGATATTTTATAAGCATGACATGGGCATTGACATACACATAATATAGGTGTTAATACTTTTTTGGTATACGTAGAACCTCATTTACACTAATGGAGTAAAAACTTGACTTGAGAAGTATAGTAGATAGTTTTACACAATAGTGAGAGTGCGAATTCAAGAAAAAGGGTTAATGTAGACACCTAAAAATGATTACACATAGAATTTCCTCCAATTCAACTAATTTACAACACTTTGGAAATAATCTACTCTTCGCTCCATTCTCGGATGCCCATTTATGACACCTTCTTTGTCATATTCCTCTTATATTCAACCCATTTGGTTAATAAACCCCCTTTTATTAGCTAAACATCTTCATATTCTCCTCTATATAACTTCGTAGGATTCCTAGGCTATATATGAATCACATCTAGTTAATTAGACTCCCTAAAATCTTAATGAGCCTCTAATCACTTGCTAATCAATTTTAACTAGACTAAACATAGCTTAACTATCCTAAAGCATGTTTACCACTCTTAATCATAAAGTGCTTTTGGCTTACCTTTAGTCCCATATGCACCAAGGTTCCAAACTCTCCCATTTGGAAATCTATAAATAAAAGGCTAAGTCTACCCATTCAAATCACACCTTCACACTTACGATATCTTATTAACACTAAGAACACCTAGCTTTGGGATCTCGTTTATATTATCTTTAAGATAATTAGACATTTGATCTTAAGCTTACCTCCTCCATTGAACTTGAGCTAACACCTCCATTTACATCCATGGTTCAATTTTAAGTAATATGGAGATAACTATATGGCCTTGTATCCATTAATGGTGAGAATCCATTCTTGAAATCTTGGGAACCATAAACAACTAATCACCCTTTTGATTGCTAAGTTGATATTTATACGTTCAATGCTTAACTAGTGATCTAAAGAGTAGAGACTAGCTTTATCATGTTAGTTTTGATTTAATATAATTTTATGCAATGATAAAAGTAGCTCTTATTTGGCTCTTATCATGATGGTTTAGTATATATTAGGTTCATGTTTTTGAGGTTATATGTTTTAGCTTCATTTCCATAGCATAACGAATTTAATCATGAACACATTTGGCACACCCAGTGGGACTCTTACTCCATTCTCCAATAATGGAGATCTTTCAAGCTTTTCATTTACATTTCTAACCATTTTCATGCTTTTTTGGGTTAAATAGCTTGTTTTCTAAACATTTTACTAATTTAAGTGGGATAAATATCCCTTTTGCATGAGTATTTAGTGGATTCAAGTTAGAAATATATTTAAGTGAGGAACAACTAACTCATTAGCATTTTTAGATTTTTTCGTTTTCATGGTTTTTCTGTTTTTTCAAAGTATGCAAAGGTCTTCTAGGATGAGCGTGCACACGTCATTATAGGTGCACATGCTTCATTATAGGTGTGAACACGTCATTATAGTCACACACACACATCATTTTGGTGTGAAAATGTCATTCAGGCGTGCACACATCATTCGGGTGCGCAGTGTAAATTTTACTATTTTTTTTACACATGGGCATGCACATGTCATTATGGGCATGCATACATCATTTTGAGCATGCACGTGTCATTTTGGGAGCACACATCATCCCGGGCATGCATATGTTATTCTAGGCACACATGCATTGAGATGTGTTCATTACCTATCTTTTGGAGGCCATAACTTTTTCTCCCGAACTCAAACGACTAAGTTATTTTTGCATTGGAAAGGTATTGAAGCGATCTATGCAATGGAAACATAAAATTAGGATTTTGACATATAGAAAATTTATTCTTTACTTTATTAAATAAATATTCATTTTCTAACATGTCTTAAAGTTTTCAAAAAACATTTCTTGGTTATTATAACACTTTTAAAGGTCTTTGTGGGACTAACTAGTGGTTTGTAGGTTTCTTTTCCATCATATTTTTCATAATAACTTACTTAAAGTGTTTGTATTTTTCATTTGTAGATGTATTTTGAAATGTTTATGCTCTTCCCTCACACCTTCTAGGTGATCTTGGGAATAAAAAACCTTCTCTTTTCTTTCCAAAGACTTCAATTTGAGTTTTATAAAGGATTAACTTTCAAAATTAAAGGGGTTTATTTGTGTGGGATAATTGCTTAATTATTTTGAATTTATTTCCATGTTTGAGTGGGATAAATTTGTGTGTATGATTTTTCTTGCATCTTAGGATGATCTCGTAAATCAAAAGCAACAGATTATCCTCTTTATATGATGTTATTAGAAAATTACTAATTTTGGTGTAGGACCAAAATTGGTTGTCAAAATATTGGAGGCTAAAATAATACTAACATGTTGGATAAAGGTTGTCAAAAGGTGTGCTATGCAAAACCACACTAAGTATAAAAAGATTAAAAAAACAACACATTCATCATATTGTATATGCGGAGTTCGAAAAGGGTACGTCCTATCTACTTAACTAGAACGTAACCCCTTTGGCATAATTCCTTAATATATAACAATGGGGGTAGTTCTAGGAACCCCAAAGTATTCCACCACCGAGAAAACTCGTGGATGAAGCGAGAAGTGATCCGCTTACCTACTTGAGTAGTGATACATTTTTTGAGTTAGAGTGAAAGTTTTCCATATCGCGATCCCAGTGATAATAAAAATGAGCTTACTAATTTCTCATTGTATTAGAAGGGGGTAAAGTAAAGTCAAGATAATCCTTGGAAAACCTTGGCAAAATTGAGCTCACATTAGACAAACTTGTGACACCTAGTTGAGCAAACTACCTAAGGAAGCCATATCTTCTTGCAGCCCACTTTTCTAGTCCAAACCATCGTGTCATATCAAACTCTCATGAAGTGAAGACTTACTTGAACTCAAAACCTTTTTTTCCAACAAAGCAAAGATTCCAATTAAGTTGAAACTAAGTTTCATTCATCATGATATCTACAACGCACTACTTAGCTTAGTTTCTTTCTTGCCTTAGGACAAGGCAAAAATCTTCCCAAGTAACTCATAGTTCATTTTAACCCCATTTGAGCAATACATTTTCATTCTTGTTTCCCATTTAGGACAAAATAAGGCATGTTTTGCAAGTGTTATCAATATATTGTGTTTTCCACTTTTATATCTGTTTATGCCCGTCCATTTTTTTGGCTTGATTGTAAAGCGTTTAAAGTGTGGGGATATATTTTTACATCTTGATAGCCACTTAATCTTGATTTCAAGATCGTCATCATAGTTAAGATTGGTTCATCATTTTATCCCATTATATGTGTTACCTTGTTCACATTTCCTTGACATGATTAATATACTTACGTCCACGTTTCGTAAACGTGATCTAAGTGTCCACATTGTGGCATTAAGTTGCCTACATTTTAGCACATCCTTAGTATAATTTGACTTAGTTTGAGTTCAAACATTTTCCAAAATATTGACGGGTGTCTCTTACTTTATTTTCATCATTTCGATGCCACTTTGTCACTAATATATTTCTTCTCTGCTTAATCTTGATAGACGTGTCCAATTGGTGTGGTTACGTGGCTTATATTTGTAAACCTCACCCTTTGACATTTAGGCCTTGTTGGTTACTAAACTCATCATGGTATCCTTTGATTAGGAGTCGTACTTACACTTTGTTAATACTTACGCCTTGTTCATTTTTTTGAACTTGACATAATTATTGACATAGAGTTGGCTATCTAGCATCAAAACTATTGTTGAAAGAGAAAGGTAAACACTTTGATCAATTTATTTGGTTATCTATACTTGCATGATTGTTCCTTGTGTGTTAACAAACTCATAGACTTATTCTAGGAAAATCTTGTTGGATTATCAAAATTGTGTCATCACAATGTATGTTTTCCTTAGATTCCCTTTGGAAAATCACACAAGCATTCCTTATTTATCCGTAACATGTCTAGTTTGATGTCATTATGCTTCCCACTGAATCGACATGTCATTGCCTTCCCTTTGAAGGAGTTCCATCATGTTATGTAGGTATAGGAATTTGTACATAAATGATGCCAACAATGACTGACTATAACATGGTTCCTAAAACTTATGAGAATAAAGAACCTAGGTCTAGGAATTTACCTCAAGATATGCCCATCACGACTAAACCATGGTTGATTCCTCACGCTACAAAACCATTCGGTACCTTGTTCCACACATTCATATCATAGTCGATGGTATGGTTTGGATGCTTATTCAGGTTCACCCACTCTTCTTCTAATTTTGATCCTAATTAATCCTCTCATGCTTCTCATTCTTCTAAGGTTTTGATCATACTATTATTCAAATGCGACTCCTATGTTACGATCCTACCTTTCTTTACAGGACCCTTTTCATCAACCATCTATAGTTAATTCTATGTCATGGTCCTCCCTTCATTCACACGACCTCCTTTATCCATCATCTTGATGACCCCTTCCTCCATCAAAGAGCTCTCCGACTCAAAGTTCCTCTAATCAATCATCCAAGTCGATTCCTACGTCGCGCTCTATGGAATTTTGGATACGCAATCCTCTTAGTCTTCCTCCATGACATCGTCTTATAGGGAAACCTATACCAACCAATTCTAAATCCACATCTTCATCCATTTATGAGACATCTCAATCCAAGTCTACTTCATCTCTCGAGTCATCTTCTTCTATTAATCAGGATCCAATTCCTCTTTGGCCTCTAAGTCATTTCGATCATGCCTTATTATATATTCATCCATCTTCTAAAGATGAATGTTTTCATCCATGTAGAACAATTCACAAGAAATGTTGTGCTAAGATATATTTAATACGCATTGTCCAATTCCTTTGTGGTCATGATAAGTTCAAATCTTCCCCTCGTCTACATCATCACATGTCTTCTAAAAATTCCATGCTTGTTGGACTGTTTCTTCTAGTCAACCTCCTATGGTTGAAGAATAAAAACCTCTATTGATTGATTTCTCTCAGGATGATGGAACAATCAAACTACATGAAGATATCCCTCTAGAGGATTGCAAACAAGGATTCTTTTTGGAACTTGATACGCTTGCGTATTGGGGTGAATAAATTGACCCATTTTTTCATAACATAGAGAAAGATCCTAAGGTCATGGAACTTAATTCTCCTTCTATTATTCCATCTTTACCTTCCTCTAAGCATGATGAGATGCCAAGGTCTAACATTGATCTATGGCCCTTCTTCTCATTACCCAATCATTCTTTATCTATCAAAATTCCTTAATCAAAATCACATTGTGGGTCACCATCTGGTATCCCTTCGTCATCTTCTATGTATAGACAACATCCCGGTATCCCATCCTCATATTCCTAGGGCTTCCATCTAGTAGCCCTCCATTTTATACTTGTGGGTCAACCCCTAGTAGTCCCTCGTCATCTTCTTCTATTCTAAAGCCACGTTAGTAGACCTCCATTATTTTTTTTTTGTGAGTCACCTTGGGATAGCTCATTACCTTCTATTCTTGGGCCACATCCTAGTAGCCCTTCATATCACTAACATGTTTTGCATCAGGGTTAAGAATGATGTTATGCATGACCAAAAATATATCAATACCAGGCATAACATGATACTACCATGTGAATATGTCATAAAATTCATGAAGACCTTATTTGATATCCTTTTCCTCATCAAGTGGCAGAGAAGTAGCTAACAAAATCATTCGCAGGTTATCAGAAGTTTTGAGGTTATATTCAATGATATCTTCATAAAGAAGAGATAAGTGATCCTCAATGTATGTGTTAGTATGAATAGTATCATGAGGATTGAGTGCTTTGTCGGTAAGTGTATCACACTCTCCAAAGTAAGTGGTGGCATTAAGAACTGATCGAGAATGCTTCTTATGATGGAAAGAAGGGAAGTAATCGTAAAATACCATGTATTCCAGAAGAGAATCATGAGTGGAAAATTTATGTAAATTATACCAAAAAAATAAGTAGAATCATTGATGAGGTTTGGATATACTAGAGGAAGTGAGTAAGTATGAAAAGTAGTATAAGCTTCCAAAGAAGGTATAGATGAAATATGGTATCCTAAGCCAAGCTTGTTAGATTGATTGGGGAGGGTAAAGGGTTCTATAACTCCTTTCTCATCTAGGCCTAAGCCACTATCGTAGAAACCATAACAGAGTAAATATTTATACCCAAGACCATATTTAGATAAATATTGAGTAGAAATAGGAGAACTAGGAGTGTTATCGGAATGCTCAATAGAGTGACAATATGTGAAAGGTGATGGATCTGCTGGAACATCATAGAATATTCCCTGATAAAAGAATATAAGTCGTGTGTATGGAGATTGGAAGGTACTGCATGCATGGCATGGATCCAAAGCTGCCTAAGAAGAATACAATAATTAATATTTTTGGGCATTATGTGGTATGGAATAGGTAGTGTACCTAGTCGGATAGTGATAGGGAGGATGATAGTACATAAGACACGCCTTGGGATATTGTAAAAACCACAAAGAGAGAAAAATAAAGGAGCCAAAGAATCTTTAGAAAGAATCAATTGATGGAGGAAAGCAATATTCTAGATGTTCATTCTGAGCCATAATCAACTAAGGCATGCTTAAACCTGACATTATTGATATAGATCTAAATATACAAAGGGGGGTCATGCTCTAACATTTCTTGAGAAGGAAACTCATATGATGTGAAAGTAATGTGATCTTTGTTAAGAGACGAGTAGTTGTAAACTTATGATAT